>JBAMHX010000016.1:18670923-18697808 GCA_037177515.1 Pseudomugil tenellus
ATTATTATTATTATTATTATTATTATTATTATTATTATTATTATTATTATTATTATTATTATTATTATTATTATTCTGTTGTGACAGCTTCACAAAATATTTCTTCTCTGGAAATATTTTAATTTCAAGCAGCATAAAAATCATGCCTTGCAGCCATGTTGCAGGTTAAGACATACATTGTGTCTTCTCTTTCCCTGTCCATTGTTTTATCCAGCCATCCATGTTTGTCAAAGAGCCACCTACACTGCGTACTCCACTAATTGATCTTGTCTACATCTTGTCAGACTTGCAAGTAAAACCTTTGATTGATCTTCTTCCTGATTACCAACATCTAAGTTTATTCTCTTATCATTGGGAGTGGGATTGTTACAAATGCATGGTCAAAAAATAATGAACAATAATTTTAGTAAATTTCACATTAAAGAATTTTCTTTTGTTTGCTTTTTTCTACTGAAAAACAGGTTTCAGAGTTCTGGCTGAGTGAACATAATAAGACACATCTTTATAGAGGACAAAGACTCAGGATTTGGCCAAAAGTAGTTGTAATTTTAGCATTTTACCAACGACTATCTGCAATTTACTGACCCCTGAACCTGATTTCCAGGGTGATGCCTGGTTGCCTTGCCAACACAGGCGTTAACACTTTTGTTTGTGGGAGACAAAAAAAGATGACAGTTTAGGGGAAAATAAGGAAAGAGATTAAAGCGAAAGTGGAGGCTGCACTGGAGAGGATACAAAGGCAGGGAACAAAAGTCCCCAGACTTTAATAGTTTTCTGCTCTACTGCCCCAATAAACTCTGACATCTACAAATTGAACATCTTTTCTTTAGTCATGTCACACAGACGCCTCACAGTCACATAACAATAAAATATCTCTGAATTCACATATTTTTTTTCGTATTTTGTCCAACATACATTGTTAGATAAGAATAAATAGATTATGACAGTTAATGAGTCTTCCAGATGTGACGTAAAATCCCGATTTTCTCATTTTCTTTTAATCTCTGCAAGAAAAAAGGACACAAAGGCACATTTTGAGCAGGTTTGTTTTCACTAAAGTCTATTTTCAAATATAACAAAACCTTCCAAAGACCATTATTTTATACAAGAGACTTAAAAATAGTACTTTTGTGATAATGTCTTTGCTTTTCATGGTCACTCCTGTGTACTAATGATATGATATCAGACTGCTGGATAATTGAGAAAGTGTGCACTATGAGCCCACATTACTGCCACAGATGCTTTGATATGCAAAATCCCCATTTCTGTGCTGCTAAGCTGCTAAATTAATTCTTTAGTCTGTGTAAAATTGCTCTGTCTAAGAAAATGCTCAGTCTAATGAGAAAAGTACTACACAGTTGGAAACAGGGAAGGAGCAGCCATTTTCCAGCTGTATTTATAAAAAAGATGTCTTCTAATCAATTCTTTCATCTTTACTGCTGTGTCTGTATGAAGTGTCTAATAGCTGGAAATTCTTTTTGGCAATATTTTGTAACCAAAGCTCAAAACTTCATTTACATGGTGTATTATGCAAATTAAAAATACTTTATCAGTCCCAGAGGAAAATTCTTATTCTGTAGTAATTTAGTTCAGCTGGTTGTGTGTTTTTGTTGGAACAAGGCAGGATGTTTTCCACATCGCTGGAATTCTTTTCTGACTGTAGCGACTCCAAAATCCTTTTGTCACTTGAGCGGATTGGTAAAGGTCCTGTTTATTTATCTGATGCGCTGCTCTGGTTTCAAACACTAAGCCCACTCTCATTGCTGGATTTATTGATGGATTTATTAAGAATGGCTTTCCTGGTTACATACGCGCAAAAGATGTCAATGTGTACACAGCAGGCGAACATGTAACAAACTATACTTTGAAACTCACAAGCTAGCAGTCAACAAAAAATACAACATCCCTGTTCCCCTCTCCCACCTGTGTGCATGTGAACGCATGAAACCATTTAAAGCCTAAACGGAAGTCACCGCCTATGCCCAAGTGACCTCAGCCTATGCATTGTCATGGCAACAAAACAGCCCTAACAGAGTGACATAACCAATACCACACACATATATGGCTCCTACATTGATTTTCTAACTGGTGTTAAACAGGTGCTGCAGAATCGGTCATAGTTGAGCAGGTCTAGAGAACTCTGGGACTGACATCATCTGGAGCTGCAGTCTTATTTTTTTCAGTTTCATCAGTTGTTTCATGACTTGATTATAGGAGACATAGTAGAAGTGGAGGCAGAGGGGTTTCAGGAAGTCCTGATGTGGAGGGATGTGTTCAGGCCCTTGATTGAGCTGCAGGGTGACAGAGTGGAGGTGTGACAGGAAGGCTGTGGGCTCATGGGGCTAGCATGTAGCTTATTTCAGCTAGCAGTTCCTGTCTCTTATGCAGATCTTCTCTTTAACAGTAGCCCAGGGTGACACCAGTGTTAACCAGTACAGCAACTCCAACTCCCTTTAGTTTTTTCTAAGTTGTTTATTGTGGTCTGCACGGACTGTCTTGAAGCCGTGTACAGACGTATTACAGTCTAGGATATATTCTGTTAACATCTGGAACTCGTCAGCTTTTTTAGCTAGCGAGCTAACGTTACCCATCACAACATTTGGAAGAAACGATTTAAATCTCCACTGTTTTCTCTCTGCCTCACTCCTGCCCTGCATCCTCTTCTCTTTCTAAGTAAGTAAGTAAGTGAGTCTCGGTGCCATGGAGACCCATCGTAACAAGTCTTAAAAGACCAGATATCTGTCTTAAAAGTAAAATGATAATAAAAAAACTCTTAAATCTAATGCAATGTGAGATGAGGGTATAAGGTAAAGTTGTGTCCAGTGAGGAGAACTGTTTAAAGTGTAATTAACCCTCTAAACTACTTTTTTTCCTGATAAACTGTCTAAATTGGACTGTAAGGGTGCTGTCTTCTTGTTACTGTGCATCTTTGGCACTTTCATTTAAACTTGTTTAATTCGACCAACTTTGGTCTAAAACTGTTACTGCAGTTGAATTTTCCTATTGGCCAATGTAGTACATCTTGGTACAACTCTACATCATAGGCCGTGGCTCTGGCCATCCCCCCTGTGGCGAATCATGACAAGTTGGAATTGCTAGCATTGCGAGCATTATCGAAAGCGTTTATTCAGGATAGTATTTTATTATAAATAGCACTTTAGCACTTTAACTTGTGTTTTGTGTGTCTGGATGGTACCTAGGTGTAGTGTTGTAGGTTGTCGCAATTCTTGTGGTTTACATAGGTTTCCAGAGGACTTCGAGACCCAGGAGTTCACAGTTCTGGCTAGAAATCTTTCAGCAACAAATAAATGGTATGGCAACACTATAGTTTGCATAATATCTATATGCATAATATTATCATAAATGTGCACAGGATAGACGGTGAGATGGCAAATATAGCAAAAGATAGCACCTTTAATGTGATCTTCCTTTTTCCTCATCGTGGACTGTGTGTTCGGAGCAGAGCAAAAACAGAGCAAATACACAATGACAGCAGAAACAGCTGATCCAACTGGACTTGGATAAGAGTTGCTTCTCTGTGAGGTGGAAGTACAGATGAGTTGGAGGGTGACAATAAGTGAATTCTCTGGTGGTGATGACTTTGATTGGATAAACATAATTTATCTGCCTAAAAAAAGCATTATTTTAATGGTTCATTTGGTTTATTTTATCTTTTTCTCAGCCTCCCATTAGGGTGATTATGAGTTCTCTCTTCTCTTCTCAGTGCTTCCACTTGACATCTCCAATCTTCATGCATATATTTAACTAAATCTGTAATCCTAACTGGAATTTATTTTCTATTATCATTCCCCCTGCTAAATAAAAAACTTTATGATGCAACATTGTTTTTCAAAGCACTTAATCATAAATTCTTACATACCATACTCTAATCCTTGATCCTTTAAATCCATTTTCCTGTTTGCAGTTTTTAAACCATATCCATCCCTGCAGTGACTACGTACATTTTAGATGTGTTTGTCTTGAAGTGGTACGGTGAACTACAGAGGTTGATGCTGTTTATGTTCAAGATGTTTGTTATGCGCTGCCTACACTCTTTGCTCAGAGCTCAGCTGCACACTGTGCTGACTTGCCAATTAGGCCTACACATTTAGTCATTTACCCTGCTGATTTTTCAATTACACCTACCCAGTCACACACACACTGGTGGCTGTAATTAGGCCTGCACAGCCTCTTAGGCACATAGATGTGCAAACACTATATGCAATGCTGATGAGGTTGTTGCTCATAATGTAAAGCTGTCTAATTTCACTCAGAAGTCAGTTAAAATGAAGGTGGAAAGATGTGTCTGGATGAAAAGTGATGTGATGTCAAGGGGATACCCAGCCATCATGATAAAAGGCAGTGCTTTTCAAAATAAATATTTAATCATATCGTTTTGGTGGATTTGGAAGTCAAGTACTTTCAGCAAAGTGAATTAAATATGTGATCAGTTGTGGATGAAAACACATCTTATAACCCTGAAATGAAATTTATGGTCATATGGCAAAATAAAAGGAAAAGCAAAAAAATAAAGTTAAATAACCTTGATGCCTCTCTGGATCATTGTGGCAGCAGATTCAAATATGTTCAACTTGGTTTGTACAGTTTCTTTTCTTTTTTTTTTATTTCATCAGCCTGTCTTCTTCCAGGATTTTTTTTTTCCCTTAAAGAGATCAGACATTTTAATTATTCATTTCCCCTTTTAGTTACAGAGAAGTATACAGCACTTCTGAGCCAATGTCTGAAGAATCTGAGTATTTATGAAGCTTTGACACGTGTAAGAACTCTTCTTGTATGTCTAATTTGAAAGACTGTTGATCACAAAATTCACAAGATTAAACATTTTCGCACAATCTCCCAAATGTTCTTCAAAAAATTTTGTATTCCAATATAACAAAACAAAACAAACAGAATTGAGATTAGACACAGGCAACAGTCTGAGAGTGGGAGTGAACTCAAATCTGCTCCAGATGTCAGCAGCTCTCAGAACCTCTGGATAAGCCAGGCTAATCATTAAAAAACACAGACTTTTTTTTTTACCTGTGAACTCAACATGACATGGTAAGGCACTGAAATATGTCCTAAGAAAAGGAAATCATTCATCTCTACTGCTGAACATTTTAAAAACCCCTTTTCTTTATATATTCTTTAAATTTTTTTCTAATGGAAGAAATAATAAACCTAAAGTTTTGGACATTTTTTTTTAGCAGTCTGTCCTACACTGTTCTCCTTTGGTCTGTGTTCCTCTATGTGTCCACTTGAGGGCTCTCTGCTCCCACTTAAACTGTCAAGTTAGTTAAACTGGCTGATCTTCACAACTCACATAACTGTAATGAAATCTCCCTTCATGTCTTTTTATTTCATTATTTATTTCATGATATGGTTTTAATACATTCAATCCCTCTTAATGAAGTCTTTTTCTCATCACACAACTGTCATAGGCTTTCTTTTCTCAGGTATTGAGATAAACTACTTTTTGAAAAAAAAAAAAAAAAAAAAAACTTCAGCAAAGCAGCACGCCGTGTAGAAAATCACTCTAATTTTAATCCACTTTTTAAATACAATTAACAGCTTTTCCAGTTTGGGCTTCTCTCTGGTGGTGGAAGCTGTTATTGCAGGAATTGGCAACATTTTGTGGAGTCAGAATTCAAAATGCTCTTTTGTTCATATTACCTATGTCAGCTCATTAATGCCATGAAGTTTCTGCTTCTACTCAGTGCATATATTCGCATATCTCCAGAGGAAAACTTTTGAAAAAGGTGAATATAACTTTTCTGATGCAACGGTTGCTGTCACAGCTGCTTTTATCTGCGATGCACGATGTCTGAGCCCGACTGATTGGCAGAGCACCACTAAGCACAAAGATAAAATGCAGAATTAATTCAGGTTAATCTCATAGGCCACATCCACTCACTGGTCATCCACATTTACCCATGTTTTGCAATCATTATTTGTCATGAACATATGCAGATTTTCCTTTGTTTTTGAGAGAACTGAAGTATTTGGAGAATCTACTGTTAGAATGATGAAGTGGATGAGAGGTGGTGTTTTGAGGGGCGCAGCTGTGGATGAAGGAGTCAAATCAAGGAGAGCTCTCACTGGCACTGTTTCAGTCTCTTCATTAATCAGATTCATCATTATGAGTGTATGTCCCTGCAGGACAGGGATACAAGAGGGTGGAGAAGATATACAAACGCCGAAATAGACAGACAAATCTGATGTCATGTGTTCTCCTCCTTCACATCCTTTTGCTTTTGATCAGATCTGACAGGACATGGGCCGGGTGTAAACAAGCTGTAAATAATCTGGAAGCGGGCACATGAATTCAGTTTCTCCATTCCTATCAATCGAACATTGCAGCACTGGAGGGCTTCACTCTCATAAAACATTGCTGAATGAGAAGCCCTGACAGGTCTGCTCAGCCCTGCTCCACTCAGCAGATGTGAAAGGAGCTGATAGGTTCCCCAGAGAGATCAAGAGCTGGAGAGGAAGGGGGGAAGAGATGGAGGATGGCATGGCGGGAGCCAGGAGAAAGGAGTCTTCTGGACTTTATGGGCTGACAGGGACAGAAAATGACCATTGCTGCTACTGATTTATATTTTTTCTAATGATTGTGTTGGGTAGTTTCACAGCAAGTGTCTGCGTTATAACTTTGGAAATCACAATGAACATTTTTGAGTATTTTTTTCATCCTCATCAGGCTGTTATTTTGATTGTGTTAAGGCATATGGGACATCTTTTTTGGAATAAAGTCTCTTTTCAAATTTGAATCTTTTTAATAAGTTACATGATCATGCTAAAAAAAGTTTACTACCCACCTCAGGAACTGCTATGAAATCTCTAAAGAAATGTTTTTATTCTTTTATTATTGTATGAATCTGTTTACATTGACCAAACAAGATGGTGGAGTTTGTTCATGCAAGTATATATCCACAAAGTTTTTAGAAAATTCACTATAGTAAATGAAAATTTTGCTCCACCAAATGGTAGAAAAGGCAGTTGTAGGGTTAAAAAGTGTCCTGGCTGGCTGCAGAAGGAGTCAGACTGCTAGCTGGTGGTGTGGATCTGGATCTCCTCAAGGGAAAGACATGAGTCACTTTCATCCATGCTTGCCAAATAAGAGTGCAACATAGTTGGAAAGATCCAAGACAAACATCCAGCATGTTTCATCTCTCAACAGCAAATTAATGTGACCAGGAATCCTCATTTGGGCGTTCTTTTTTCTTTTTCGATTTTCATCCCCTGACTCATGACTAAAACTCCCACATTCAAGCCCAAACACAACAACATTTTTCTGAACCAACATTTTGCCATCATTTTTACTTTTTTTTGTATTTGGAAAACAGAAAAAAACAGGCTGGATGTATATTATAATACAGGTCATAACACAACTCAGCCTTTTTCATACAGTAGTTTAGAGTGAATTCAATGCATGTTACAGGAAATAAAAAACTGTGAAGTTATACAAAATGATGTCAGTAAAATCCCCTTAAAGCCAAACACATCATATTTGATACATACAGTTACTGAGACATTTTGCATCACTTTATGGTAGAAACTTTACTCAGAACCCAGTTATGCACCATGTGATACGGGTCTCCTGCCCTCTGGTAAACACCAGAAAGCAGAAGGTTACACCACAATAGTTTTGATCTGTCAAATGATAATAAATAGTAAATAAATCAGAAATGAATTGTTGTTTTTTTCCAGATTTTGTTAAAAAGTGAAATAAAGACTTCAAGACTTCAAATCCAACTTTTCTGCACAGTTGTTCTTAGTTCAGGTGTTAAGGGGTTAAATCTATTTATAGTCATTAATATTAGCTAAAATAAAAACCGTCCTGTGGCTTTTCGGTGCAGATGATGATACAAAGTCAATAACTGACAAAGTAACTCCTCTATAGATTGGACATTTATTTCATTCAGTTTTTGTGAGTTTGGTGTTAAAGAATTTGCCAAGTCAGCTGACACATGATAAGAAACATAAAACTGCAAGTTAAATCTGCTCTGAATGATATTTAAATATTTAAATAAAAGGAATTTGTATCAACGCTGGACATGGGCTGAAAATCATCTTTATTACTCCAAAGAAACAACTAAAAATGCTGAATGCGTCTCTTTCCAAGGCAGAAAACCAATGAAATTCATGCAATAATGCTCATCGGTAGAGATTTAGCAGCTTTAATTATCAGTTTATTGCTGTTTGTCCTTCCAATAGGAGCACAGAGGAGTGAGTTCTGCAAAGTCAGGAGAATCTGAGGAAACGCTGAGAGTTGTGGGTGATGTTCTTCCCCACTTATTGAAATAAGAAGTAGCTTGGGAGTAATTCCCAGTGCAATATTAACCCATTAAAACACAACCTAAAATCAAATCTTTATTTCACCCTATAACTAAGTAAAAAAAAATCAACAATTAATTTTTTTTTGTTTTTTTCACTATTATTTAAGAAGGTCCAAATTATTGTAGAGTATAATCTTCTGCTTTCTGGTGTTCACCAATGGGCAGGAGACCAGTATCCTACAGTGAACAACTGGGTTTTGAATAAAGTTTTTACTATAAAGTGATGCAAAATGTTTCAGAAACAGTGTTTATCAAATATAAATGGCTTTATAGGATTAAGACCAAAATTGTGTTTTTATAATGAAAAAAAAAACCTAAAAATGATACAGTTTTCAGAAAAAACAGAGAATAAGTTTAACATCAGTAAATTTATTTATTTTATTGGTCAACACATTAAAAAAAGTGATATATTATGTCCCTGCTAATTGCATTTTCTGTGACATACAAACGAAACAGAGTACCATCTGTTTTTAAATTCTTATTTATAACTTAAGCTGAGCATTTACCTGATACTGGATTTAAACAGTCACGTCCTAAAGTTTTTATTAATACTTTTCAGTTGCATAAATTATGTGTTAGCCATGAAAACCTTTAAACACCAATATATCCATGTGCTTTTAACTGTTGAACTGTAAGTTTGCGAAAGGTCACAACCTTGCTGAGTTTTAGGATGATGTTTGATAGAATTTTGGGTGTTGCATAAAATGACTGAACTATTTATTCTCCCATGAATAAGAGATGCCCCAAGCTATTCATTGCTCATGAAAACAATGTGCCTTTTTAGAAAAAGTATCTATTTATTTTTCTTTCTAAAGCAATGATACAGCTTGGTTTAACCCTTTATTGTCCTGGTCTACCATGTGGTAGAAGTAAATTTGCAGTGACTGTGATAATTTTCTTTAGCAAATTGTGGAAATAATCTTGCATACCACTCTGTTTTGGTATGTAAAAACCCAAACTAAGTGTTTGTTCTAACACAACTGTTTCACATTTCCCCCAGTTAACTATCTTAATATTATTTATAATTTATTTATTTTTAATTTGTATTGCAACCTTTTGCTCAAAAACATGTATTCAGTTATTCTTGTTCAAAACAAACAAACAAAAATGCTGAAAACATTTTTCTTAATGTGAAAGTTAAAAAGGGTTAAAGGAATGTTTATATTGAGCATACGATCACCTTCCGCTGCAGTGGAAGGTAGATCTAAATAACCAAGAAGCATAAGGAGTCATCTTATTTTTATGGATACAGACTGAAAGGTGGTCCAATTTCCGTCTTTATTTCCCATATTTAAAACAACATTCTAAAAGATGTCAGAGGTTATGGTGGACACTGAATGACGAATAAAATCCAGACCGTCTTTCAAGTCTTGATGAATCTGTCATCTCATATAATTTAGGGGGGAGCAGCCATAGCTCAGATGATAGAGTGGTCATTTAATCAATTCCAAGTTCCTTTGAGTAGTTGAGTAGGAAATGGAGTGTCATTTTGTTCTTGATGTCTAGACAAAAATGTTAAATGCTTTGTACAATGCTTTGATTGTTTTAAAATCCCAGAATGGTGTAGGACCAGAATATATCTGTGATTTGTTCAGAGAATATAAACTAAGCAGAGCTCTTAGATCCAAAATGTCAGGTCAACTAGTCCAGACCAAATTCCAGACTAAATATGGAGAAGCAGCATTTAGCTGTTATGCTGCAAACAAGTGGAACAAACTGCCAGTAGAGGTAAAACTGTCCCTAAATGTAGAAACGTTTAAATCCAGGTTAAAAACGTATCTTTTCTCTTCCAGCTATAAATAAAGTCTGCACTGGAACTTTTTAATTATGTTCTTCTTAATGATTTTAATTTATTTTATTATTTTATTATGATTCTTGCTTTGTTTGTATTGTTTTTTTCTGTTTCAACATCTGTAATGCTTTTAAGGATTTTATGTAAATTTTGTAAATGTATGATGTAAATGTAAATTTTATGTTGTGCACTTTGAACTGTTGTGTACATGAAACGTACCTTACAATCTTGCAGATTTGAAAAAATGCTCTTAATATGAATGGAAAATACACGTCATAACATTGTTTAAACTGTGCATATTTCTGTAGACAGTTTGCGTAAAATAAATGGTTGTCTCACAAATGCACAGCTCTAGCAGAGTAATGTAATGAAGCATTATTTACACAGCAAGTCTTAAAAATTGTAAGATTTTATTAATCTTATAAAAACATGAAAAATTAACTCATACTTGTTGGTTTTTTAAAATAACAAAGATAGCACAGCGGAGCATTTTGGTTATTTTGTTTTGCTATGTGCCTGCACGGTGGAATAGTGGGTAGCACTGTGGCCTCAAAGCAAGAAAGCTGTGTGGGGAGGTCTGGAAAGTTGCCTTATTGTGTGGAGTTTGCATGTTCTCTCCGTGTAAACGTGTGTTTTCTCCAGGTACTCTGTCCAAAGACATGTATGTTATTGGTAACTTTAAATGGCCCCTATAGGTGTCATGACAAAATTAGCCTTTGAAAAAGCAGCTGTTGATCATCGAGCCTACTGAAGGGCTGGTGATCGATTCCCGGCTTCCTGTCTGTCTGAAATACAATGATTGTTTTAGTAGAATATATTTAGTGGATATAACTTTATTCTGGTTGTTGTTAATGCTAATTTGAATTTTTGAAGGGAAAAAGTTGAATGAATGAATAAATTTGAATCAATGTAATTAAAATGACTACATGAAAAGCAGTAATGATGAGCAGTGGGTGTTTTTCACAATGGCACAATAAACAGAATGTATTACTAGCATAGTAATGCTAGTAATGTTAGTAATACAAAAATAGAAAACAGTGACGAGGCCTGTTTAGATCTGCATATCAATGGATTAAGACTACTTTTGAAAAGACGAATACTGACTTTGTAATAAAAACTAAAACTATTTACATATTTACACATTTTTAACAGTTGTTTATGCTGTTTAACCCTTTATTGTCACAAAACCAACTCTAACCCATCTTTTTATGTCTTTTTTCCCCCAAACTCTTCTTGGCTTTAATCCACAAAGGACTATTATTTTTCTTGTCACTTGTTTATATTTGGTTGTTCCTGATTAGTTTTATTTGATGTAATGACCAAATAGTACAAGGTTTGAATGGAGATAGCCTCATCATAATTTTTGGGTCATTATACTCTCTTAGTAACATAGTAGTCTTATTCTTAGTAATCTTAATCTTATTCTTTAAATAATTGGTGCAAATTAAAATGCAATAAAAAATGTAATAAGGCAATCAGAAAAATGAAAATACCTCGGGAAAAGCTTTAGGTTGATTAAACCTTTTATCATGTAAACATTGAAATACTTAAAAATTAACTATTTCAACCACAAAAAAAGAGTATTATTATAGCATTTTAAAAGACTATAAAACTCGGATTTCTTTCTTTCTAAGTAACAAAAGCTAAATAATAGTGAGTGGTCAGCTTCTTTTTCTCATTTTTATGCTACAGATTTCAATTACATAGCTGAAATGTAGCCTGATCTTTGATAACTCATGTGGAAAATGTATTATGACTATCATACAGAGGAATTTCATATGTCCAATGAAGCTATCAAATATGGTCATTCGCCTATGGTGGCCTGTGTATGGAGTGTATGGAGTTTGCATGTTCTCCCCGTGTTAGCGTGGGTTCTCTCCGGGTACTCCGGCTTTCTCCCACAGTCCAAAGACATGCACCTTGCGGATAGGCTGATTGGAGACTCTATATTGCACATAGGAGTGTGAATGGTTGCTTGACTGTGTATTGGCCCTGTGATGGACTGGCGACCTGTCCGGTGTGTATCCTGCCTCTCGCCCGATGTCAGCTGGGATTGGCTCCTGCCCCCCCCACGACCCTGTTTGGAAATAAGTGGTAGATAATGGATGGATATATATATATATATATATATATATATATATATAAACACATGTTGTAGTGCTTTTTAAAAGTTGGTAGCATTGAGCAAAGTGAGCAAATGAAATATTTAGCGACTAGTGGAGATGAAATAAAATGACAACTTGGACATGAATGTCTCAGTGGTTTATTAGGATAAGAAAGTTGACAAAGAGCAACGTCTCCATGTGGAGTGACAGGCAGAGCTCAGGACGTTGTGGAGAATGAAGAACAACTGCTGGAGTGTGTACATGTGCATGTGTGTTTTCAGTGTGTGTATGTGTTAACTGTGCAGTTTTCAGAGGGTGCATGCAAGTGTTGTTTGTTTGCGTGACAAATGACGGATTTCTTTGCAGAGACAAGCACACACACTTGCATGTACTGTACAAATGAACACGTTGCTACTTCTGTACACACACAGAAGCCGTGTTGTCATGCAGCTACTGCACTGAAATTACATGTAAGCATTAAGGTTATGTACACGTAGCAGAGCCATGTGTCGTCATCTGATGACAGCCTGCCCCAAGACCCCCCCGGCTGAGTGGGGGCCAGCCTCTGGTGGGAGTCACACTTGAGTGGGATCCTTCACAGTGGCAAGAGACTCCATTCTGCATTTTTTTTAGCTCAGTCTTAACGGTTTAATTCACTTTTCTTGTTCTTTCTTTCAGTTTCTGTGTCCAAACAGGACACAACACTTTGGTGCTCACAGTACTGTTTCATAAGAACAATAATCCTGATAGTCAACAGATTCAACTTCATTGTCATCAACAAATTTAGCACACCAAAGAATTGAAATTGAAATCATATACAACAATATTCCACATAAATTTTAAACCAAATATCTACCACAGAAACAAACCATAGAAAAAAAACAAATATGACCAAAATGAGCAGATCTGACTAAGTACAACTACAACTTTACAAAAATGCAAATGTTGATTTGAAGCTTGTTTTTTTGTGCTTATTCCTCTCATACATTGGAGTGGAGGTGAGCAGTTTCATGTTACAACTTCTCTGTGTGTAGTTGGATTTAGCACAAGATAGTCCCAATATCTTTACTCCTTCTAGGGCATAGAGCACATTTCATACAGTTGGAGCACTGTGGGGGTAAAATAGCAGTTATTGACTGGGGGCACACACACTGCAGGGTCACACAACACAAACAACCCCAAAACATAAAGACATGGCCTGTTCAGCGAGCAACACAGGCACAATATCATAAATAAAATCATAGTTGGTCACAGAGGCCGGGTGGGAATCTTGTGCATGTGTACCACAATACATGCAAGACAGAGATAAAGATGAAGAATGTGTGTTTTTGTGTGTGCCCGCAGGACTGGAAGCAATATATGCTACATTTAACAAAGTATATATATAAAAAAATCCTCCAAACAAAATCACTTCCAAGCAGGGGGAAAGCAATTTACTGCCTGAGAGGCTCCGGAAATGTCAGAAAAAAAAACCAAAAAACTGCAGCAATAAGGATTTGATGCAAATTAAAGTGGGTGTTACTTTGATTTCTGTTTCTGACTCATTAAGTCAACCTTTAACAGTGACAAACACAACACAGCCTTGTTTTTTTCTTTCTAGAAAGGTTTTGTATGAGACTGCTCACAAGACAAGAGGCTTGAAAAAAGAAGCAGACAAAGTGCAGCTGTTAAAAGAGGAGGAACAGGAATGAAAGGAAGTATGTAAAGAAAAGGGAGGATGATGGCCTTAATAAACACAACTGCTTTCAAAAGGTCACCACTGAATTTTTTAGCTGCCCTGTAATGTTGAACTAATGTAATTAAATTGTGCAGTCAGTAAGATAACATCATGATATGCCATACTTTTACTTGAACCAGGCAGAGTCCACCTATATCAGGCCTGAGCCCCATTTTGTTCTTAATTCAATTATGTTGCCAATTGGTTAAATGGGCTGATTTGTGTGCAACCATGCATGTGTATTTATGTGTGTCTGTAGTTTAGCGATGGGTCAAAACGAGCTAGTTGAATGAGTAGATCTCTCTGAGGGCTGATGTGTCTGTAGTAATCTTCTCAGGGGCACATCAGGCCATCAGGCATGTACTTTGCCTAATCAAGCATGTTTAGTAAAACACCAGAGGAGATGCGGAACGGGGATATGGCTGGGTGGGTACGCAGGCCGAGATGAAAAAAATCACACACACATGAACACGCAGCACTCAGGCCATAACAAAGATGGGGGACACAGGAGAGAGATGGGGGGTTTAGCTTGTGGAGTGCTCCATATCCTCAATACTAATGACCTGTTTCAGGGTGGAATGTGTAAAGAATACACTGTACTAACTTGGCAAGACAGTAATGCAGTACTGTCACGTTCGCCTGCCTGAACTCCTCCTCTGTCCTTGCTTTTATAAATCTCTTTCATTGGCTTGTCTCATATATTATATGTAGCGCTGGCTGCATGTTGGTTGGGGGAGATATGTGCAACACTTTACAGAAAACTGTCAGCTGGTATCGCATATCTTCTCAGAGTTTTACAGATATTTTGCATTTCTCTGATCAGAGTTCAGTATTTACCCCTAAATTTTGACAGATTTGGGACAACCTTATTTGAACTAGCAAATAGAGATCGATCTTTCTTCTCAGGCTGGTGCAGAGCCAGTTCTACACTTCTGCCTTTTAAACACTGACCTGTACTCCGGATGCCATTAACATGGTAAAAATTGGGATTGAACGCAAACCAGCTTCTTGCTGTTGGTTTTTTACTATGTCTTGAAGTAATAGACATATTTGATTTAAAGTATCCCATCTTAGATTCACAGCTTTGTTTTGGCGGTTTTACTAGAAAGTACATGAAAAAGAATTTGAATTGACTGGATTTTGTTATTTGACCTCAGAGCAAAAGGCTGAAATGTCAAACCTCCTGGATGGATTCAAGCTTTCTATGTTAAGTTTGTATATTGTTTAATCACTTGTCAAACAGAAAATATTATAGATATTCTTTGTAGAGTTTGACATACTTTTACCATTTACAACAAAAAAAGAAAAAATCATTAAAATTAAACAAATTTAAACTTTCTATCTTAGAAGGACCCCCCCCCCCCCCCCCCCCGACCCCCACATAGGGAAGAGGGTATGAAAAGAGTTATACAGGAAAAGGAAGAGATACAGACCACAGCTCAAAATTAGCAGCTAATTGATGTGATTATCCCTGCAGTTGATCCACTCCTGACATTTCCATCTAGTGTTTTTTTTTTGACAAAAAATCTGTTGTAAATGTTGCAAAAACGTTCATTAGTTTGATATATGTAGAAAGATTTATACATTGATAAAAGGTGAATGTGAAGCAGAGCAGTTCAAACAAGCTCAGTGAATATAGGATAAATTACAGCAAATCAAGGAGCTCTTAGCTGTATTTGTTTTAAACAAGTATCATTTTCCATTCTTCATTGAGATCTTTATAGCCAAGTTTTTTTTATGCTGCTATTTAATCTATTTTTATTTAAGACAACCTTCTACTTCCACAGTTCTTCCAGGAGAATTGGCACCGTTTATTGCTTATCTTGACAACCCGTTCCTTAATAATTGCCTAAGAGTAGAGCACTGAAATGGGCCTAAATGAACCTCTCTTTAGGACGTTTTTTTTAAATATTATGATTAAAATCAAACCATATTTGGGTGGAAAACCTACACTTCAAATATGAAAATGTTTACTATGACTGCTTCAATTTGAAGAAAAGGTGTTTATTGATGTCTAGAGTATATTTTACTTTATTTAAGTTTCTTTTGCATATTGACAGTCTCTATGATCTGAAATGATAACCAGCTTCTTCATATGAACAGTACATTGTGTATGGCATAATAGTTCCCATAATACTGTTCCCAAGCCAGCATCTGACACTGTTATGTATTTGTGAGTTGTACACACTGATGGAGAAAAGAAGAAGGCTGAATGGTGTGAGAATAAATGCAAAACTGATCAAAGCTGCTTTTTTGCACAATAAGAGTAAGTCATTTAATTTATACCTGTCCTAAGAGACTCTCTCTCTCATACACACACACAAAAAAACATACCTTTAATAAATCATGACCAAAACGAACTAAAGCTAAGCATATCTACATTTGAATCAAGAATGGATGGGAGCAGACAAAAACAGACAACATCAAAAGATAAGACAACTAAATGAAAGAGAAACTCCACACCCAAGTATACCGATGCCCATCTGTTTTCTTTATCTCGCTTTTGTTGGGAAACACACTGGAAAAAAGAAAAGGGATAAGGCCACCAGGGATGACCATTGTGACAGTTATCTGTGCCCAAACATTGGCCTCAACCCCAGCTTCAGCCCTGAGCTCCTCCCAGTCCCGGTCAACATGTGATTTGCCAGAGCTAAGGAACAACAAGAGATGCCCAAGTCTGGTTGGTGTATCTTTCTTAATGGATGGAGGTGCCATCTTCCTTATTGATATTCTGCTAGGTTTTGGTGGCGGGCTAGGTCTCTGACTCTTAATGCTTATTTGTTGCCGCAGTCTCTTCCTGCTCCCAGGGCACAAAGAGACCCAGTGTCGGGCAGAGTCTGCTGAAAAGAGCTCCCAAGCGGCCGAGCTTCATAGCCTCGGCCAGACAGACAGAGCTCACATTCCCTTCTTCAAATGCACTGCGGAGCCCAGGGAGGGCTTGGGTCAGGTCAGACAGACCCAGGCATACGGAGAGGCGGCGAGGGAGAGAAGAATGGAAGGGCGATACTGTTCCTTTTCCTAGAGCTTTGCTTTATCTGAATTCCCAAAACTTCTGCTAACTTTACGGAGAAGTGTAATTTTATAAAA
This sequence comes from Pseudomugil tenellus, assembly GCA_037177515.1. Lineage (NCBI taxonomy): Eukaryota > Metazoa > Chordata > Actinopteri > Atheriniformes > Pseudomugilidae > Pseudomugil > Pseudomugil tenellus. The sequence goes on from JBAMHX010000016.1 coordinate 18,687,964, forward strand.
ATATCTAATTAAATTGGCTTAATCTTCATTGTCATTTATTTTCTTGTTAATTATTGCTTTCTTTTACTTCATCATGGCTCTGTACAGGGTGAGCCTGAGCCCTCACTAGCCACTGGTCAATAATTAAAACCTTTGATTGGTAAACACAAGGAGCTTCAAGTAGACACATAATAAAATCACCTCTCTTCTGTATAAAGACTGTTTTTACCAACTTGATTATTTAACCATATTTCACAGTTAAAACAAGACGCTGGTTGGGGTTGTTGTGGTCATAAACGTTCATACATATACACAGCATGATTGTTTGAGTCACTGCCTTCTGGCACAGCTACAACACATCTGTCCCACCTGAAATCCAAAGTAAAGCACGCTATTGTTCGCTGTATGCCACTGGCAGAAGAAAACAAAAAAGAAACTTGATTTCACTCCCAAAGATCCATGGTGTCAAAATATTGAACAAAATGGTGGAGGGAGACCTTTCACTTTAGGCGCAATTATTTTAAATCTTCACATTGTCCTTTTTAAGTAGATTCCTCTTTCGTTTGCACTCCTCTCATTATTTGTCTGTGACTGTTGGTGTCAAGATATGATCTGTGGGTTGCACCATTGACAGAGCGGAGGGGCACATTGCAGAGAAATATCTCTGATTCAAGAGTATATTCCTCTTTTTTAAAACTCTCTCTTTGTTTATTTTCTCTCTGTCTCTCTCTTTAGTCAGCTGAATGACGTCAGAACATTGAATGACTGAGAGGACAGACAGGGTAAGGTTGGACCGGGACGGTGAGCCTGAAAGATTGATTTAATCCAGTCTTCTGGTGGTGGGAATGGGTTTAAGAGAGTGCTTGGTGTCAAAGCTCACTTATGTCATCTCACTGGCCATTGGGGGTGCGTTCTCCCATGTTATTTCCCAGAAAATGGCTGATGTCAGCAAGGTCTCCCAGTCCTCGAGGGCCATGCATGTCGGGCCTGATGAGGCCCTGGCGCTGAGGGTGATAAGTCACACCATTGTTGCTGTTGTAGTTGAGCGCCTCATGACTCCAGCGAGGCTCCCCATAGTCCATGTGTGGAGTTGGAGCAGAAACCACCCTCCGTCGGTCAGGTGAATCCTGTGGCGTGGCAGGGTAGATGTAGTCACCTGCCGAGTTCCTCAGGGTCCCAGTGGGACGACTGCCACCATGCTCCCCTCTTTGAGTGGCAAGAATCAGGTAACGCTGGCGATCTGTGTGAGGGGGCAGCACAACTTCCCCTGGGTCCTCTATCCGGACCATACCCCCACCACCTCCACCTCCATGCAGAAACTTGGAGCTCAAGTAGATAACAGCATTGTTCGGACAGGGAGTTCCCACAGAAGTGAGGAAGGTCTGGCTCTGGTCCCAATCGCTGTCTGGGAGACGCATTGCCCGTTTTTGCTGTAGTGGAGTTTGCTCCGGAGTTGGCAGCAAGCCTGGGTCCATCTCTCCTTTAGGCCAACCATTGGGCATCACAAAGGGGTTGTCTGCCTGCGAACGTCGTCTTTCACCTCCGCTTGTTCTTGTTACGCTCATTACGGACCCACTGCGACCCTGCCCGATCATGGTCTGCTCTTTGTCACTTTTGCGGCGAACGCCATTGGCTCCAGCACCACGAGAGTGGCGGTGGCGATGACTCATGATCCAGCAGACGGTTAGACCAGAAAGGATTGCTCCTGTTGAGAAGGCTGAAACAGCGGACACCACCAGCAGGTTTACAGACACAAGGCCATCGGGTTCCTCGATGAAACTCTCTTGGAGCAGCATTCCTGCACAGGGAGAGATACAATCATAAAAAGAAAGAGGGTCGTCAGTCAACCGGTGGAACCATTTTAATGGCATAAGTATTTCCTGCATTAAGCACGTGGAAGCTAAGAAACGACCAAACAAAGTGACCTATTTACTCCTCACCGTGGGTGGGAATGAGTGTATGCTTTTCAGCCAAGGTAGCTGTGTTAATTGCTTTCATTACGTAAAGTGGATGGTGATTTTAATAGCTGTAATAACTGTCTTCCTGACTAATAACAGCGCTTAACCATAGTATGTTTCACAACATTAGCTTTACAGGGAGGGCAGCCAAGTCTGGCATTAATGGTGAATAATAATCAAATGTTTTCATGCCATTAAATTCTGTCCCATTTGGAGAATACAACTGAACTGAGTGCATCACATAGACATATAGACATAGAATAGTTAAAAACCATCCTCTCTCAATAATAGCACTATTTGTATATTCACAAGCAAATAATTTCCTCTTACGAACAACAAAAGACAGATAATATCGAAATAATGGATTCAAAGGGGAAAGTTACTGCAACATAAGTGAAAACACCTGTGATTGCTAATACCCTGTTGCTACTTAAACAAACTCAAGTGATTCCTAATAAGCCTAGCTCCATAAAAATTATTTTAAATAAACAATGAACAGCATTACATGTTTAGTTCTATATTTGCTTGTCTTTATCAAGGCTCACCTTGAAAAAGGACTGCAAACGATGTGAAATTCAGGTTCTGATTTTAATCTATGTATCCACAAAAATAAGAACTGAGGAAAAATGTAAATGTTGAAACAGAACATCTGTGGAGAACAGTTTTAATAATAATCAAATGGAATTAAATCAAAGTCCTTCTTATTACGGCTGCAATAGGCATCCTATTTTTTTAGATAGTGCAAATGGATAATAAACTGAACTGAACTCTTAAATGACTACTTGAAAATAGTAATATCTGCACAAGGTAGCACACAAACTGACAGGTAAATGCATCAGAATGGACATTTGGGGTTTTGGTAGACATAAGAGTTTCTGTTAGCCAAACAGTCATTGCATAAAATTAAACTATAGACAGACTCTACAAAAATATTCTTTGTCATGCTTCATCACAAAACTGAAGATTAATTTTAGTCCAAATCAGAAGAAAATGATGCACAGTATTCGGTCAGATAAGATAAAAAAAAAGTCTAACCCGGTGTGTGCCTGTTTAGTACTTCCACAATGAATAGAAAGGTGTGGGTGAATGATGTTATGGGACTGTGAGGGTACAAAACGTTATGAGGAAATACAGTTAGTAGATTGAGCCATAAATACCTGTGGATATATAATAAAATACAGGCTGCCAATATAATTCAATTTATGGAGATGCATTGCCAATGAGGAATACTTAAGTAGGTCAATGATCCAAAGCACTTTACTCAAGTAAATATAAAAATAAAGACAAAACCACAACATGGCAAGTATATCTCCTCATCTAAATAATAATAAAAAAAACCATTGGAGACAATTTGAGAAATAGAAAAAGAGAAATACATGTCCCTTTATTTAAAAATTATATTGGGAAAAGAGTAAGAAAAAACAAAACCTCTTGTAAAAAGCCTTTTAAAATATTAATTCTATTTATTATAGTACATCTAAATTTTAGTAACAAACACAGTATGGTGGTACTACTTTGAACAACAACAATAATAGTTATCTTTACTTGTACTTAGACAGAAGGCTAATGAGTTTTTGTGCAATACATTCATGTAAAGCACCTTGTTTAGAAATAGAGGGCACCATATTTGCCTACATTTTTCATTTATTTTTGCATAAATTATTGAACCATAACACAGGCTGCCATGGACCAATTAGGAAAATGCCAAATGAAAAGTTGTTTTTGCAGCCTGAGCTCCTGGGACAATCACCAATGAATACAATGAAACTCTGCCAAATATGGTACATGAAGAAAAGAGGAGCGAGTTACAGAAAGAGACAGAGAAAAGAGATAGAGAGTTGCCCAAAGCGAACTAAAGCATTTGGGGCCTTAGACAAACAGTTGTAATAGTTGTTAAATTACAACAGTGATAGTGGCAGAGGGAGTCTGTCTCCACAAGGACAGCAAAATAAATCTTTTTTCACAGATAATAAATGGATGTCATTAATAGACATTGGCACTTATTCACTCACAAACTGAAAAGGAAAGAATCAGAAAAAACTGAACAGAAGGAAGATGTTTGCAATATGTTTTGTGAATAAACTGCATTTTATTATCTAACAAATTTGCTTTTAATAGAGAAAAGTGAAGCTGTTGTGATACCCATACTCCAGTGGGAAACAACATAACTAGTAATTAATTTGACCTGCAGTTGTGCATGGTAAAAAGTCACACTACACATTAACATTAAACAGCATAATGGCACATTAAACCCTATAAAAGACAGTTTTAATGCTGTGCTGTGCCAGAAGTGATACTTATGTTTCAAGGGTAATATTTACTAACAGGAAACAGCAACTTAAATGTGATAATGTTTTATTTTTGAGCAAAAAAAAAAAAAAAACAATAATTAGACAAATGTGCAACAGGTGTAACAACAGCCTGAAGAGATAGTCATAATCAAAAGAAGTGATTAAAGAAAGGCAAACATTTCCCCTCAAGCAATTTACTGTAATTACTAACGCAGCTCCAAGATGTACAGTAGCTTAGCCTAGCATAAAAACACAGCTGCATCCTGTGGGCTGAGACACTTAACTCTCTTTCTAAACAACTTAAAACAAAAAAAAAATCAATGTCTCATTAGTGAAACAGTTAGCAAACCTGAAGTCCATGGTGGACTTGCTGGTCCTGACATGAGGGAGATTTTCAGTGCTGGAACTTCCACTCACTCATTACATAGTCTTTCTATGAAGTGAATGCATTTTCATATGTGCAGCACTACAAACCTGATACATTAGTTGAAAAATACATACATTATTTGTTGCCTGGAGCTAGCAGTGATTGATTTAAATGATCAGGCTAATACTAACATCTGCAGCCAGTTGTTTTTCTACCACACACTGAGAGTGTGGCTATTATTCTCTGAGTCACAGGTGTTTAGAAATGTTTGCTGAAAAATAAAAATAAAAATTGTGAAGATTACATCTAGAATTGGTAAAATTGGTCAAAATTGGTATTTAAGAATACTGTGGCCAACTTGTTGCTAATGTTTGATACCTTGGCTTATATCCAGCAAGCCCCCATAAATGGTGCCAAATGGCGCTGTCCAGAACAAAAGAGTTATGTTTTTGTGCAACCGTGGATTATTGTTGTGAAGAAGGGAGTTAGTTATAGCCAGAAAACGATAAACATTTGAAATACATCACCACAAATTTGGCATGCATATGTGCTATTGGTTTTTGCTTAAACGTGACATGACTGAATTTCCATCTCAAGATGTTCAAGCACTGATGCATTCAAATAGTGTCTCAAATGTACCTTCACTTGTCCAGCTCTGTGTTCTACCAAGTTCTCTATGCGTAAACACTGTTTAGTGTCATACATTGTATATTATCAGAATGTAAACAGCCTCAGTTTACATCCAAAGTGATACATGTGAAATTTTAAATAAAAATGATCAGCATTCAGATTTCTTGGTATCTTATCAGGACAGTTTGCATCAATAGGTGTAAACACAACTGAAACACATACACCTTAATACACCCCCAATTCCTACAAAGTTGGGATACTGACTGAAATATAACAAATGAAAAAAGGCAATGATTTGTAAATATGTTTTCAATTACATTATAAAAAACATATCAGATGATATATCTGAGAATCATAATTTCAAGGAAAACATTTAGGAATTTGGGAATGCAGAAGCAGTTCTAAACATGTTGTAGAAAATATTAAAAATAGATCAGTGTTCTGGCAAAACTACGATCCAGACCAGGAAAAAGGGATCGTTGGAATTTTCATCAATGCAGGAGAACAAATTAAGATACAAACATGCAACAAACTCCACAATTTAGTTGTGAAACTGTGGATTTATAATCATTAGATTATGATTTTAATAGTGTAAACATGAATGAAATGAATGTAAGACTATGATATAGTGGGGGAATTACAATTTGGGTGAAATGTGCTGCTTGGTGTGTTGTGTTCTCTGAGTGCTTTTTTAGTTAGAATGGTGATTGTACAGAGGAGAAACAGCTACTTGGTTGTTCGGTTGAAGAAAATTACATTTAGTAATTTATTAAAAGTAAAATTAAGAAATTTCTTTGCTTTAACCAGCAAAAAAGTAAAAACAATGGTCCATTATCGAGAAATACAGACTCATCACTTTAGACAACAACTTAGTCATAGTGTTTTAACTTCAAATGGAATCAGCAGCATTTTTTAAAAGTCGATTTTAGGGGTCATTAATGATGTTAATTAGATAAATTTCTATGCAAAATAAAAATTTAATTATGAAGTGTGAAGGCATAAAAAAGAAGATTTTCTTAATGCTGAACTCAGTCATTAAATAATAGAATTGAAGTGTTTTCAAACCCTTTCCATGACACTGCTCAACGTTTGCATTCTCATTGTTTTTATTGGTCACAAGCAGCAGAGAAAAACAGCTCTTATGATATCTTACCAAAAAAACAAAACAAAACAAAAAAAGTAACACTAGGCCAGGTGAAGAGGAATCAGTATCAACCAACCAAATGAGAATTTTCGCATTAAATTAAATTATTCTTCACTCAACATTCTTGCTTAGCATTTGAATTCATTACTTGTCTATTTTCATTTACTGCAGCTGCTTAACAGCATCACTGCCCACTAAAAGTCAAGCTAACAATGACCAGAAATTTATTATACCATTCATCCATCCTTAGTTACACCAAACAGCTCAGAAAAAAGCTAGTCGTCAGTATCAGTGCGGGTCCATATACTCAACAACTTTTTTATTTTCATTGATTAAGACCTGCCATTAATAAACTGGCAACATTGGTAAATCAATGCCCTTTTCACCACTAATTAGTCTTTTATCTCCAATCCAATAAGCTGACAGAGACACATTGACAGAAGCTGTAGTTACAGCATATTTATAAGGTGACAGGTACATTTCACGAACAGTCACATCGTTCGGAATACTTTTGATCACATTTTTCATCTTAACTGATCTGTTTTAATTTCTTTAAGTGATGTCACATCCAATCTTTTATTTTTTTTCAGTTGAAGGTTAACCATCTGTCTGAATACTAAGATAAAATTATTAGCTGTTTTCCATTTTCTTATATGTGACTTGAGTTATACATTTAAACATTTTACTTAACAATCAATTAAGGTTCAAGTTTTCTCTGTATGCAGATATTTGCTCATACTTAACCCCTTAATGGCTGAAATAAGAACAATTCCTCAGAAAACTCAAATTTTACAAATTTTAAAAAGTATTTTTTGGTCATTTAAAAAAATATGGCAAAAATCTATTTCCACCATTTATTACCATGTGATAGGTCAAAATATTATAATATATTCCCCCCGGGGGAAGAGACCAGTATCATATAGTGTGCTATATATATCACCATAAAGTGATGCAAAATGTCTCAGAAAGTTTACGTATCAAATTTGCGACATCAGGCATTAAGGGGTTAAAAACTCACTGGATATTCTTAAGTTCATTGTTTCATGTTGTCACACAGCTGGTTTTGTAGCTACTCAGGCTAACCAGCAGAACTTATATGATTTGAAGCCATGCATCCCCCTTTATTTATATTTAGTTTGGCATTTGTTCAAGAATCCTCCTTTTTCCTTTAACATGTTCTTGCAATCTTTGCTGCAGCATCCAAATGCAGGATCATAGTGTTGTGTCTCAAGTTTCTGAACAATATTTGCTTTGGAAAGACTGCCAGCTTCAGTTAACTTAAAGCCTCTCCTCTCAGTAAAAAGAAAAAAAAGTGTTCTCAAGGTTCCAGCTGTGGTTACGAAAAAGCCATTTGTAAGTTGCAATCATGAACGCACACATCAAACATCCCAGGAATGCAAAAGGTCGGGTTATGAAATGACTTGGCGACTTTGCAAACAAAAGCGAGGTACTAGAGCGACAGGAAAATTCAGAAAAGTCAATAACCGCAAACCTCCACTCTAACACATCTCACATCTGGAAATGTTCCTGCTGCACTCAGCTGGAGAGGTTGCAGATAGTTCTCTGACATTTATCTCCACTGTGGTCCGGGCTGCTGTGTGGCACTTTGGATTAAATTCTGCATAGTGCAATAATACTGCTGTCAAATTCATGCAGGAGAGGAGGTTCTGACAAGTGTGTGTGTTAGCACTATATAGCTGTGTGTGCTGACACACTGCAGAATGAGGAAAGACTAAATTTGGCTCCTAAGCTCTATTTCTTGGACACTAAAGATACTGTAGTTTGTTATTTTGCCAGTATCTTTTATCCAGCACTTATGTCTTTCTTGGATCCCACAACATATATATGCTCAGTCCTCAGTCAGTGGGAGTAAACTGATTAATAGTTAAGATAAAAAAATAGAAATTTGATCATACGACTGTATGTTTTTGAGGTAGCAGACAGGTTTCTTTGCATCCTACCATGGGTGACAGTAAAGCAGCTGCTTGTGCACCCTCCCCTCCCTTCAACTTCTTCTTTCTTCTGCAATCCTGCTTACTTATTAAAGCTTAATAGAAGCCAACAGGCTGCCTGTCAGCCTGACGAACACTGAGCCGCTTGTCTTGAGGCTTCCAGCTCCAATTACAGTTTAACAAGGAAAGGAGAGAAAAGAAGAAGAGTGGAGAGGTAAGGAGAGGAAAGAGAGATTTTACAGAGAAATGGGAGAAAAAGTGAGAAACTAAGACAAAAAAAGACGCAAAGAGGTAAGAATATAAGAAGATGAGAGAGTAAAGGATAAAAAATAAGGAAATAGCGGAGGTTTAAAAATATGGAAAGATAGAAAAAGGAGATCTAAAAATGCAAGATATAATGGCCTTGTTTCAAACAATCATACAAACAAACCAACAAACCAGTCAAGTGTCATTTTTGAAGCACAAAGAGGCTTGCACACAGTCCCAATTTTCCTTTGGTACTCCATTGCCTTTGTCTCGAACCCACAGTCTTCCTTCGTCCTCCTTTCCCCGACTCGTGTAGCCATTAAACCTCTCTGTATCTCTTGCATGCCCACTGCACCTTTGATCACAACAGCGGCAACATGATGAGAGTAACGGCTTAGAAATTCAAAGCTGAAGCAGAAAACTTTTACTGGCGCACTTTCAAATCAAGGTTGTTTCCCTGAAAATCAAATATTGAAGCAGCGAAGTTTCTCTTGCTTGTTAGATTGTAATTTTCTTGTAACAATCTGTACTTTTTCCACTCAGTGTCTGCTTTTTCCTATCCTTCTGATTTTGGCCAGTGGACGACAGAAATCACTAAAAAGCCCTGCATCTGTAGATAAACACTTTCCCGGGTTTGAGCTCTGGAAGATGAAGACGTATCGGGAGTTTCACTGCACTTTTAACAAAAGCCTTATGAACATAATGAAGGGAAGGTGGATCATTTTCACCCGGTATCAGTGACAATCTCAAAAATAGGCATTTAGAGAATGATCCCTAAATTCACACATACGGGTTTCTAAGCGTGTTCTTACATTACTGAATTGAATTTTCTTCAGCTGTTTATCTCTGCAAGAGTTGTTGTAGTGGAAAGTCAAAAATAGCAAATATTTTCAACTGGTTGGATAAACACTGACTAATCAAACCACATTGTGGTTTGATCTCCTGGCTGATTCTTACTTCTGCTCCCAACAGTGTGAATCCATCCTGCACATGAGAATCCTGCCAAACACAACACACAAAATGCATTTTTTTTTTGTCTCACTGTCTTATTAAAAGGTGGCAACATCTTCACTGGAAGGTCAGAGAAAATTGTGAAATGGTGTTTGTCTTGGAGTCCTGCATTAGATTGAGGTAGAGTTTTTCCCCTCTTTTTTTTGGGGGGGGGGGGGGGGGGGGGGGGGTTGACCCCAAACCTAATTGGGTAGAGTTAGAAAAAGGTTCTGGTTTGGAATAAAACACCCTTCATCCCAGCTACCTGTTGAAAGAAACTGGTTTTTT
>JBAMHX010000016.1:18711795-18726615 GCA_037177515.1 Pseudomugil tenellus
CGCACAGCCCAGTTGTAAAGCGGGCCTGGCCAAGAACCCACCAAAACAGGGGTCCTTTCAACCCCCCCCCCCCCCCCCCCCACGCAGCTTGCTCTATTCTCACAGCACAACAGGCTTCAAGAGCAGAAAGTGAATTCTACTGAGATGAAGCAGAAGTACAAAAAAATGAAGCTGGCCGGCAAAACAAAGGGAGTGGCTGAGTAAAAGTCCAAAGTTCTGGCAAACATTCAACATCCAGGCCATCTGAATAGAGAACAGGCAGGAAAAAATGGGAACAGAATAATAAACACACACAAAGGAAGGGACTGGTAAAAACTAATAGAAATTCATCCACCATCATCCTCTTCCTTTGTGATTAGCCCTATTATATTTCATCTCTCCCCCTTTTCTTTCTTTGTAACCCTCTTTTAATTTCCATGCATCTGACTAAATTCCTCTGATCTCTGGAACTACGTCACTCTTTCCAATCCTTAAAGTTTGCCTTCCTTCTATGATCTCCCCGTCCTCGTCTTATTCTTCTACCTCTGCTCTTTACTCCTTAATCTGTTTTGCTTAGCCTCATTCCCATCCTTACTCCTCTCGGCCCCATTCCATTCCTTTGGAGAATCACCCTTGATATCTATTTGACTGTCATCAGTCAGAGGAGAGATGGAAATCGATTCTTCTTCCGGCAACTGCTTCTCTCTGGTTGAGGATAAAGGCAGTTAGCTGGGCCCTGAGTAAGGCTGTTCATCCATCTCCCTTTGAGGTGTGAGAACAAGGTTGCCCTAAAATCAGGACTCTACTGACTGAGACTAGAGAGAAATAACGCTGAAGGAAAGGCACAGAGAAGCAAAGGCTATACAGAATTACAGTAAACTTGTGAAGAGACCTGTTAAAATAAAACAACAATTTTTCTCTCTTATTGAACCTCTGGTCATTTTTTTTTAACTGCAGAGTTGCGGAGAAGCCGGAGCAATCATCCCAGCAATCATTTGGGCAAGAGGCAGGGTAGACCCAGAACAGGTTGCCTGTCCACCAAAGGGCAACACAGAGAGACAGACAACCACTCATGCTCACATTCATTCCTAGGAACAATTTAGAAGGACCAATTAACCTAGCATGCATGGAAACCAGAGTACTCTCACATGCACAGGGAGAACATGCAAACTCCACATAGAAAAGTCATTGTTCAGACCCCCTTTCTCTGGTGCTTTTGGTTTTATTTACATTTAAACGCTTTGTAGCAATGGAAAGTAACTTTTTTCTTTTCAAACATTTTAGAAATTATGATCTACAGAAATGTTGATGTTTGTAACAATGATCCTAATCAAAGGGAAATAGCCGAACTACACATAGTAACTGTAATATATACATTTCCTGTCAATCCTATAAGTAGATAAATTTAGATAGAGATGTTGGATATTACATTGAATTGGAAATTATTAGTATTGGTTTTCAGGGTTTTTTCTTTTTTCTTTTTTTTAATGACAACGTTTACAAAACATGTACATATTATATATAAATCTCTTCATCTACATCTCCTCTAATTAAAAATTATTAAATATAAGCGATGTCATGTATAGTTTTCTAGGTATTTTCATTTGTTTGGCAAAAGTTGGAATACATCCAATGGCTGTGACATCATCAAACTGCGTCATCACTTGCCGCATTATCAGCTGGTAAGTGGATTTGTCCACCTGTTTTACAATTATTTATGTCTGCAGACATCGGATTTGCTGCAACGTGGAGGCTCTGCCTTAATTACTTTAAATAATTTAAATTTTCCTTTGTTTCTTGAGAAAGGTCAAAATAAATCAGTATTAGAAATTAAGAATTGGACAAATTCAGTACATCAGATATCAGCAAGAGTCAATATCAAACATTTCACAGAAGAAGGAAAATTGATCCAATTGCATACCAGTAAATACTCCGGTAATGACAAATAATGACATCAAATTCATGATGTCACTTTGCTTCCCTCACAGACCAAGAGAACTTTTGCTGGTTACATTTGGTGATAATTACCTAAAAACAAGAACCTAAAACAAGAACTTTTCAGATAAAAAATGACAAGAGCTGGCCAAATTTTCCAGGCAAAAGTACAAATGCATAAAGCAGATAAATGTGTTTCTTTTCTTCCCATTTCACTGCTAAGCTTGTGACTTGAGGTTGCCTTGTGATGAATGTAGGTGACTGTGAGTCTGGTTGAAATCCAGTTTGCCCCAGTTGACCTCAAACAATAATTTTGATTTCAGAGTCTTTGCTTTTTTTTATTCTGTGAAGTTTAAACATTAACTGGAGAAAAGAGATGATAGATTCTGTTTAATGTGCAGGTTCATAAAGTGACTCATAAAAAGCAAGTCAGCAAAAAAGAGTGAATATGAGTTTTCCAGATTTTTTTTTCTCTAGTGAGAAATATCAAGAGCACAACTCGATTTTGCCTGGTCAAAACATAGATAGGAAGAATGAGTCCAATATAGAGATATGAAATATTCAGCAAGAAAAAGCCTGCTGTTTGTTAAACCAATCTAAACCCCTGAGGAGTTGGTGTTGATGTGCACAGGCACCTCTGTCTGTTTGTAAGTACACAGATGTACTGTTTGTGTGCTGTATACAGAATAAGGCACATGCAGGAAAGCTTTGAGATGAATGCTGATAGACACAGAGCAGCTATGGCAGCAATTTTCAGTCTCAGCCGTGTCACTGACAGTTTGTCATAACAAGCTTATTGAAGCTGTGCCTCTCTGTCTTCCTCTGACTGAATATTGTGTTTGCAGATGGCTGAAAAATCTTCATCTCACAGAATGACAACGAAAGATATACTGATCATTAACTATAGGAGCAGGAAACACAAATCACAATCACAATATCACAGACGATGAAAATGTCAAATGAAAAGAGAAAAAAGGGAGACATGATGAAAAGATGGCCCGTGGCATTGAGTTCATCAAGATATCTAAGACAAAGTGCTGTGGAAGTGTTGGAGGCAGCCATCTTATACATGTTGCACTGTCAGGCCAGCAGTTTTTGTTCATGTCACTACAACGAAGCAGGCTGCTGTCAATGCTCCGCTCAGCTTCATGGCAGGATCGCACACACATGTAAAAACTTTCTCTGATATTCCTCAAAGGCAAAACCAGGGAGCGCCACTATGTCTTTATGTGATTGGTTGCAAGAACTGCAGACAGAAACAAACTGCACGTGATGATGTGTTCAAATCTGGAAGCACCAGTGACTGTTATTTAACTCCCAGTGACTGAAACAGCTGTTTTCACTATGAGACCTTTATATCTGGTGACTGTTTGGCGACTACAGAAGAAAATATTGTGAAAGAGTGAAAGAGTGAAAATGTTTTATATTCCATATATTTCACTCAGTTTCTTTAAAGAAGAAAAACCTCAAAGCCTGATGACATCCTGTGATGAAATGTTTCTATTCTGATGGAAGAAGATCTAAGCCTGAGAGAGAGGTTGCTGAAATGTTTGACGAGTATGAAAATGATTCAAATTGCACTCTGTGGTCAGAGATCCATGAAACACCAGCAAGTGTTATGTTTTTATGGTAAAGAATGATGCTCCATTTCTACAGTAAGAAGTCGCAGAACCAGTTGAATCAATAGCAAGGTCCCCTGAAACTGTTCGTCAGCTACATGATTCCCCTGCCCACCCAGTTTTTCCACTTTTTTTCTGGAGTTAAGCATGAATAAGGTGTAGCCGTAACACATCAATCAGATATGGAGAAATATTAGATGTCTGCAGCAAAACATGCAATATAAAAAATAAATTCCAAGGGTGTAAAGAGATTAACTGGGGACATTTACTCATATGTGCTAATTTTAATGCTTCACAGGTAGATGTACCTTCAGAAAACATGCTGGGAAACACCAACGTAAAGACACGGATATGCAAGAGTTAAAACATTTGGTAAAATTAAAAGAAACTTGTCAAAACTAAAATTATCTCCCTTAGGTTAAATCTACTGACTCAGAGCAAAACATCACCACCAGCCATCTAATAAATCAAGTTCTTGCTAAAACCAGTCATAACAATAACAGAAACCATAATCTTTTACTTGAGAAAAGCTTTCAGTATCATTCTGTTATTTTTACAGCTAAATGAGAATTAAACAGATGAAAATGGCTCAACTTTTGTGCCAAAGCTACAAGAAAAGTTTCAATTTATAACATAACTTGAGGTGTGTAAATACACCATAGTTTATAGAATTACAGGTTGAGCAGTTTGATTGAGAACCCTTACATCTTCAGTAAGGTGCCACACACAGGCTCACAGTAGACAAACAACTAGCTTAACTTCACCATGCATAGAGGGAGCATTGACCCTCAATTACTGACGGTTTCTCTTGTGGTTTGGTGGTCAGAGGACCTGAAGTGAGAGCACAGCATCAAACGGAGCATCCATCTGAAACAGGATTAGAGTTGTATGCAGGTTCTGATTATGCAACATTTATCTGCTCCTTTCTCAGGGAGCACGGCACATGAACTCTGGGAACTTTCAGAAGTGAAGGATTAATTTGCACGCATTGGAATTAGCGCTTAGATCAAAGCAAGGGTATGTCATGGGAGTATTCTAAAAACCTCTCTGAATCCATTTTCGTAATGATTCTGAGAGTAAAAAAACTTCAAACTGTCTTTGAATATAATTAACTTCATGTAGCTGGAACTTGCCAGACGATAGCAAATAATACAAACAACTAAGCTCAACAACTAAGTAAATAGTAAAAATAAATAAAAGAACTAAGTAAAAACACATACTGTGGTTTCTTTGCCAGCTCAGAGACTAAATGGAACTAACAGACCATCATGTTGGATCTCAGAGCTTATGTTTTGGAGAAAAGGACTTTTCACTGTGTTTTTGTGTGGAATTCCGTTGAACACAATAATGCTACACATTTTTCTCCTTTTTGTTGAATTATTGTTGTCTTGTGGAAAGAAATCAGTCCTCTTACCATCGCAGTCACCCAAGTGAGCCACGTTTCCCTGTTCCACATCTTGCTCGAATGGCAGTCTGCACAAGAAGAGAAAAAAAAAATTAATTAATCAGAGGACGAAGCCACAACTTGCAGGCCTCTGACACAAAACATAGATTCACAGATTCTGATAGAGAAAAACTATCTGGGCTTTACAAGCTGAGGACAAGTTACAACTAAGCATCAAGCCATACAAGCTCCTATCACACAAAAATTGATTGAAAAAAGTCTCTGCTTTTTTTTAATGGCAAAGAAAGTTCAAACGTCAACTTAAGAGACCCTTGAGCTATCAAATATTCTACAGCAATCATCATTATAATTTAAGGATTACCATTCATGCCTGCAGTACTGTCCGTAATTAAGCTAATTTATGCAATAAATTACAAATGTTTCTGGGTCAGCATAGGCATCTTCCCATTAATATGCAATGGTTACAAACTTCATGTCTTCAAACGCTGAGAACCTCAGCTAATTTAAAGACAATCTGTTTTACTCGTTTATGTGGAGCTTTTAAAAGGGGAGGTTCAGAAAGACGTAATTGTTTTAAGATGTTTGTTTTATGTAAAATCTATTTTACAGTTAAGAAAAATGCACCTTAGTCAGTAACTAAAAACCTGAGCTCTTATTTTCAATAATTCCACAGAAATTATGACATATTGTATTTCTGCAACTCATTTCCCATTTGAGCAACAGGGGAACAGAAAAAACTCAACAAACAATAACAGATGATGAAGCGAGGAAGCATAGAGGAAATGAGAACAGCTCACAGGCCAGGTGCTCCCTAAGAAAAACACAACTGCTTTTGGTTATGGCTCATGTCAGGGGAAACAGCATGGAGCGGCAACGTGCAAAATGAGTAAGTGTGTGTATAGGTATGTGTGAGTGGAGCCATGTATTTGCCTGCAGGCTTTGTTCAGTATAGAGCACATATAATGAAATGCATATGAATGGAAAACCTGCTGTTAAATGAGTTGTAGAAAATATGACAATGTGGATAATTATAAAAAAAATAGGACAGATTATTATTATTATTATTATCATTATTATTATTATTATTATTACTATTTTAATTGTAATTTTCTACATTTTTTTCTGAATTTGATCCTTTTGTAATGATTTTTCACACTGGCAACAATTAACTCACACTGTCATACCATACTCTTTGTTTTTTAAACTAATGTGAACAATTAAAAAGTGCAGGAAAGACTTGCACGTGGTTGGAAATGTGATTCTGATCAGCATTTATGGAGGGATCTCAGTCCTGATTCTCTTAAATGCATTTTGCATTACTAACATGGTAACATCAAATCTAATTTCAAAAGCCAAAGTTGCAAAACTTCCCACACTAACATCTACATTTACATATATGTAGAAAATTGTGGGCATGTTCACGTTTGTAATGTGAGGTAACCAAAAAGATTAGCAACATTCCCCTATAACAATGAAAGCTGCAGGAAGCATTTTTACCACAGAGACTGGAAACAGTCAGATACGTTTTTACTGTAAAGTTAGTTGCATGCTGGAATAGTTGTCTGTCTTGAGCTAATACATCTCAGGAAAATAAGAATATGAAACAAACATAACAAACACCTACATTCCTATTTATGATCCGTAACCGGATGTGATTCCGATGTTGTCAGGACTCTGAAATCAGCTGTGCAGCATGCAGTAGACAATAAGTAAGCTTTTGTCATAATTTAAGCTCATTATTAGGGTTAAACATATCCTCAGTTGACTAATATTGTTGGGAATGATATCTTTTGATGGTGGTGTGCTTTCTTTGATGTTAGTGGACTGAAACAGTCACTCATTGTGCACACAGTTTAAGTGATCTATAGTGAAGTAGTACTTGGCCCATTTACAACATCTGTGAAAACCAGAGCACAAAATGCACGTGGATGTTGATTAGAGATCTGGAAACCAGTATCTTGCAATTAGCTAAAGCAGCTGCACAGCTGAAATTTGTCATTTGAATGCCTGAAAAACACTCTGATAAATGAGTGTAAATGCGCTCTCTGTACAGTGGTCGTCATAATAAAGATTAATGTTTCTTTGTTCTACTGGCATCGCACACTGCAGGTCATTCACTTTATGCTGCTTTCCATGTGGGCCTTTGTGCATAATTTATTTCTTACAATGCATTCTTTTTATTTTTGGGAAATTCTTCCAGGTACATTAGCTCATTACTTGTAGCAGAAAGTGATGAAAACCTTGTATGAATGTTGAATGCGTTGAAAAGAACGAGGCCAAATCAGAGGTGCACTCAACTTTTTAAAGCATTTGTATAGCTAAAAAGAACGCTATGAAAAAGTTATAGAGCTTATATAGTAATTTACAGTACTAAATACACATTGATGCACTGCTGGCCAGACTTACTAAGCTACCCCTTGTAAAAGAATTAGTAGTTTGCTAGAAGAGCTGAAACATTTATCCCCAGTGGAAAAATGACTGAAAGTACTAGAAATCCAAAATTAAACAGATTGAAATGTGATTCAATTCTTGTAATATATCTTAATCAACCCAGTTTTATTAAAAACAGATTTCAGTGAAGCAGGAATCCACAGCAGTACACACTGCAATGAACTTTGCACATCCCCTACTTTCATTAAAAGTGCAAAAATTCTCTCCCTCATAGGCTGCCCAGATTACAATCTAACGTTATGACAGCGACTGGCGAACTCTCCTTTGACATCAGAGAAGTTGCATTATTCTGCAAAGAGGAAATCCACGGTAACTCAATGTGGAATCGATTGCCAAGTTGACGGCCCTTGCTAAATCAAATCAAGGCAAACACAAAAGCCTTTAATAGCAAAATCAAGCAGCCCGAGGTGGTCTTTAAGGCCCGTGTTGTCTGTTCAGCTGGCACTACACCTGTGTTCGAAAGCCTAATTCAATAAGCAGTTCGACTCAAGAGAAATTTGATTGCACTGGAGGAAACGACTGGGGGTGAGCTGTCAAGACAGACCGCTGCGGCTCCCTAGTATAAGGAAAGAGGGGTCAAACGAACACTCTTGCATCTGCACATACACACTGTAGGAGATTCCCCCTTTTTAGAACCGCTTTGATGAACTGGTCAACAAAAGTTTGGAATTTTTATGACTATATCAAACTCTCTTCCCTAGAGGAAAAGCTGGATGTCTTTGTGGGTGCCTTTGTTCTCCACCTGGGGGTGGAGACAACCCCTCACCTATACTTGATTAACTTGTTGAGACAACATGATTTCATTTCTCCTCTCTCCTCCTCCAACCCCCAAGTGTTTACTCTCTCCACAGGAGACCAGAACAACACTCAAAGGACAGAAAGACTTATTAATAAAAACTTATCTCTTCTTGGTTCTAACCTTTTCATTCTGTTCCATTTTAATGTACAGTTAGAGGTAATTCTGTGGTAGGAGCCATGAGCTGAAGTCAACCTCCACATAACCCTGATTGGGTGGCAGCATCCAGACCTGCCCACTCAGCCAAAGCCTGCCTGTCTTCAAAAGACCAACACAGACTCTTCTCTTGCTTCTTGCCTCTTGTCCCTTGGCCTCCCTGGATCACGCTCTGAAGCTACCTCCTCGCTACCTGCTTCTGCTAATTATGCGTGTGTGAAAAGCTTTGTTCTGCTTGCTGGAGAACAAAGGAGTGCCACATCGTCTACACATGGCCACTCACTCAGGACCTAGAATGAGGAATTAAAACTTCCACTCTGCAACCAAGCTTGTGCCTCCTGACCGGAAGTTAGATTTTCCCACAAACCCAGCCTAAATCACCTCACTTTTGGACACTATTGAACTGTTCACCATGGGCCTCAACCTCCACCCATTGACCCCTAAAGGAACCGCTGAAAGCTACGAACCTCAACGACAGGCTTCTCCCGGATTCCAATGGTGCTATACGGACCAACACCGGCTCAGCTCCCCAGAATGGATCTGGACCCAAGCCCAGTCCACTGGTCATAAGCTGCGGTTCTGAACGAACCCCATTTCCTCAGCGAGGAACTATTGGTCTTCAATGATGGTTGGCGAGTTAGGAAACTATCTCATCTAGGCCTTAGAATGGTTCAACCTCTTAGACATGATTAAGGAACATTAGCATTTACTTGATACATGTTTAATCCTACACACATATTTTCTTCTCCAATAGAACTCAGGTTCAGCTTACCGCAAGACTGGTTTATGTTATGTCTGTTTAGTCTGTGTTGTTCGTTAAATGATTTATTATTTCTCATATTTAGTCATGTATAACCTGTAGATTAGATAATAAAACCCCTTTTACTATCTGGTTGTTGTCTGTCATGATTTCCTTTGGTCGTGATTCAAGTCAATTCAAACTAGAACTTATGACTATAACATTTGAGACTGATTGATTTATTGAGACAAATTATTTAAATGAATTATTTTATTCTTTGATTGAGTTATCAACTCATCATCTAATAAGGTTTCCTTCTATACCTATAGTGTTAACAAAGTAAACTAGAAAATAGGAGGTAGTGCCTCGAGGTTAATTATAAATTAATTACTAATTGTTTATATGAATATTTCATATTAATATTGTCATAGTAATTCTATTAAACTGTTTTTTTCCTTTACACATTTTATCCTTGACACAATAGTGTCCGTGCATGAGAACGCTACAACACCTATGCAGATATCCAGATACACGCATTTGTGCACACACTTAGATAACACACGCAATGTCTTAAGGAAACCACACATGAAAGAATGTAATTATGTTCAACCTTTTATCACTTAATAGATTGCCAGCAAAACGAACACATGCAACGCAACTCTCGGCACTTAAAGGGTTAAAGTCAGACATGTTGTATCAATGAAAAGAACAGACTGTGTGAAAGGCTGTTAAGAGGGCACAGATCTAACTTTAAAGCTTGACTAGTTGCACAAAGAACCAAGAACACACAAAACACATTAATAATATATAGGGTTGTCTAGGTATGTGCAGTCTGCAGTGAAGAGAAGGACCTTCAGAGGAATCCTAAAAGTAGAATTGAATCAAAAGAAAACAAACAAATCTTCAGGATCAAAGACAAACAACAGAGAAATGTGGTAATACAACACTAGAAAGAAAGGAAACATCTCAGCAGATACAGAGAGTCACAGAGCAAACACTACATGAAATGCAGTAAAGTGTGTGTTTCTGATATGTAACTACAAAAGGAAAAGTGTCCTACCTGGTTCCAGGCCTGAGGAAAGAGCAGGTGCTTCCTCTGGTCCAGCCACAGTACGGATCTCTGGAAGATATGCAGCTCCTGCACAGACGGCAAGGGAAAAAAAAGTTTACTTATATCCTTTACTAGAATGTTAATAAAAATATTGGGGCAAACCACAAACCTGTAGATAAAATGTAGTATGACATGGCTCAGTTTCATGCTGTGTTTTTACACTACAGCAACTAATCTGAATATCAGGTGATGAATAACTATGAGAAGCGTTCTCCATATGAAGAAAACCCCTCATTCATCTGAATCCAGAAGCTTTAGTGCCTACAAACAAGCTGTATGTGTTGTAAGAATCTCTGCACCACCAACTGGGAATAGAAAATTGACTTTTATATCACTTTGCATTATAAAATCAATTTTAAAGCTGTAAAAGTCCGAACAGCTAAATGCTTAATGTCAAATATGGTGGAACATCTACAGCCTGTAAAGGACCTTTCAGGCTCCCCCCTTGCTCCAAGAATAAACATATATATCTTATAACTTAAAAACACATTGTATCCGAAGTTATTAAAGCAGCAGACAAAAGGAATGGAACTGGGAAACATATATACTGAACTAAAAGTCAGTTGTATGCAACAGCCTGAAGCAGCTCCCAGATTCAACTTTGAGGCAGTTTCCCTCAGAGTTACCATCCACATGTAACTTTCACCATTTCTTCTGGAAACTGTCAGCATCAGCAGTAGCTTATAGCTTGTGGTCTGGGTTTGACTGTCAGAAAACATGATTTACAGATCAGACACATCATCTTTTCTCCCCATTTTCACACAGTCCCTTAAATGTCAAATAACAGAATGTCCTTGACAAGAGCAACAAATCTTCCCAGCTAACAAAACCACTGCTGCACTGAAATGTTTGGTCTCCATGACCAAGCTCCACTGTATAGCAGGCTCCTTGGTTTAATTCACAGCTTTGAGCTTGCAAACAGACATCAAGGCACTTGGAAAGGAAATGGCATTCATCTGGTCTAGAAGAGTCTCATTTAGTCTGGAAAGAAGGTTTAATAGTATATAAGAAAGCCCTGTGTAAAGCTAGAACAGGTTACTTTTCATCGTTGATAGAGGAGAACAAGATAAATCCCAGATTTGTCTTCAGCACTGTAGCCAGGCTGACTAGTAGCCATAGTGCCCTTGAGCTTTGTAGTCCTTTAAGTTTGAGTTTCTTCTAAAACAATGGTAGGAAGAACCTTCAGCTATCGGGCCCCTCTCTTATAAAAACAGCTCCCAGTGTGGGTTCAGGACCTTTAAGATCCAGCTTAAGATCTTCCTTTAAAACAAACCTTATAATTAGGGATAGTCTAGTCGTCCATTAGTAATGCAGCCATGTGGAAATCCCATGATGCATTGAGCACTTCCTTTTTATTTGCTCCTTTTCCTCCGTGTATATGAAAGTATTGGCGTATTTATATCCCCGAATGAAGTGTTGGGGACATTATGGTTTTACCGCATCCGCCACAGATCCTTGATGTTAACGTGATAACTTGAACAATAGAGTTTTTGTTTTTTGCATAGATATCATAAAAAGGATAAAGTGATTCAATTTTGAGTGAGTAATCATTTTCAGGTTGGCCACTAGGGGGCAATCAAACCTGAAAACTGTTTTGGCTAATATTTCTACAAATACAAAGCTGAATTGAACTGAAAGAAAAAAATCTCACTGGCAATCCCAGGTGGAAAAGTGATGTTCCACGGGCTTGTTCCTAATTAGCACGATATGGATTTTTAATGATGGGGATTAAATGTGGTGTAAAGGTCACATTTTGGTCCCATTAAGTTATGTTGTTGCTAATAAATGTCAAATTAATAAGAATCTATTTTCAAAGTGAGGGGAAAAGAATTCTCAAAACAACCCTTGATTTGAGAATTGATTAAAAATATCCATAAACACTTCTTAAGGGTTAAAAATAATATTAAAAATAATAAACCATACACCTGAAGCTGCTGAAGCAGAACAAATCATTTTTGTACCAACTCAAGCACAGAAATAACCCTCATATTTGCATCTAAACATATAAACACAGACTAAACACACCTCAGGGAGCATGCAATCTGCTCCTTAATGTGGTCTGGATTACACGCTTGTATGACCCGCTAGGTTCAGTAAACACACAGTGCACGCCTCATGTGGTGCTGTTTCTGTACCGGTTTGTGTTTGTGTCTGTGTGTCAGTGGACCCGAACAGGCCCCAACCACCAGGCGTCAATACGCAGAGTGATTGCCAGCTAGCAGGAGCGATTTCACTTTGCTCTGACAGTGTGAGTATTTGTATGGCAGATAACATTCACCCAAATAAATAGATTTTAATATTTCATCATATGTTGAGAATTTACATGTTTCTAGAAAAGATATTAACAAATGACTTTTTATTTAATACACGTTGTGATAATTTTTATTACATAAAAGGCACCTTGTAATGCATCTGGTTTATTATTAAATTATTATTATTATTTTTTATTATTTTTATTATTATTATTATATATTATTATTATATATATTATTATATCTTTTATTATTATTATTATTATTAAATTATCTGGTTTTATTAAAACTCATTGCAAAAAAAAAAAAAAAAAACTCACAATGGTAACTAGGGACTTTTAGTTGTTTACTACTCTTCAATTCAACATTAATTATTAATATTTTGAACCACCAGTATGATCTATCCAGATGTGTACTCCATCTGAGAAAAAGTTCAAAGAAAAGAACTCATTGCTTTTATTAGCTATTGCTTCACTGGGAGCTTCAATGACATTTTCTGCAAATTTACGGGCCCATGTTTTCTTTTCTTTTCCTTAAATGTGGCTCTTTATAATACAATAGACAGGTTAAGAGACTATCATCCAGCTCAGGGGCAGACTGACAGATGCTATGATGTTGTGTTACTGTTGTTATTGCTGTTAAAGTGATATTTTTCAGCTACAGCTTGTCAAGATTAATTTTATCTCGCTTGGGGACACTAAAACAAAGACCTAATGGTACCTTAATGTTCACCTGCCCTACTTTTTCAACCCAGTTGCCCCTTTTATGGTGTATATGTTGTGCTGGGTGCAAGCTTACTTCATGCATCGGGAGTAGAGGTGGCACCGCGCCACTGGTACTCTGACCACACAGGAGGGGAAGGCGAGGAGCAGAGTGTGGCTCGGCCGGTCCAGAGTCAGAGACAACAGCTGCCTGGCCTGCTGGGAGTTCTCAGCACACCTGCAAAGCACAAACAAAGGCACACAGAAAACAAAAGAAAAAAAAACGCATTAAGCAATTTCAATTACCGAGCCGAGACTACCCATTAAACCTCTGACCTCACTCTGAGCATAACAGCAGGTGGAGAACACATTCTGCATGACTCAAACATTACTCAAACATAAAATACAAGTCATATTAAAAGGGAAAATGATGAGCGCTTCAGGTTAGAATATGAATCCCAGTATGCACTGTGCTGATTGTGTAAATCTGACGGGTAAGCTGGGCATCGAAAGCAGAAACTAAACACTTTTAACGGGTATTTAGAACTACAATAGCAGGCAGCGAAACCTGACTGCAGGCAGCAAATATGAACCTTTTTGTGCATGTGTGCACTCATGCATTAGCTCTATCTGGATGTTTTATGGTCATAACATAGTGGTGGGTTCATACTCGTTAGACAGAATCTTTCATTCTGCAAAACCCAAGCTGTGAGTCATTCTGTTCATATCATAAAAGGCAGGGAAAGGCAAGAAATGTAAGGAGGAGAAAGGCAAAGAAACCTGGAGAAAAGAAAAGGATAGAAGCGAGAGCAGGCAGGTGAAGTGAATAGAAGAAGAAAAAGGCACTCTTGATGTTACATCTGGTTCAGGTTTTGTTCCTTATGACAAACAGCAAGTCACAGGTCTTGATTTTTCATCTAAGCAGACTTCTTCTAAGATAATTGTGTTCAGGCGTCGCCTTTTGTGTAACCCAGCATTTATCATGGATAACATTGAATGGAGGGTGAGGGTGGCCTGGCCTGGAACAAAAAATCATGTGGTTGTGCTGGGTCTCCTGATTAGCTCAGTGCCTGCTGGGACAGCTGGACTGTCACTGACCTCCTGTTGGGCTCACCATGCAACCAAATTATTACTAAAAGACTGGCTCAGTCAGCGCCAGCTTGTCACGGATGTCCTCTCATTTCACTTACAGTCACTTTCTCTTGACAGAAATTAAGGATGAAGGTGGAAGAAAAGCCAAATGGTCGTTTTTTTCTTGCTTTTCAAGAAATAATACTCAGTTTCCACTTATTGTAGAAAAAATGGGTTATATCCTTGAGCGCAATTACCACAACAGAGTGTTTAAAAACATCTACTTTCTTTTTAAATGCCTCTAATTAGCCTTGGTGAAAGATAATCACCACCCAAATCTCGATGCATCTGTGTGACAATTTTCCTCCCTGCATACTGCAGTCATCCACCATGTGCAGGGCTGCATCTCAGCAAAGAACAAAACACAGAAATGAGGACTAAAAAGCAATGTAGACTGTGTTCATTACATAACGATGAACATCAAATGAAACCGCAAAGCTGCATGCCTCATGCAAAATGCTAATTAGTAGAGGGGGGGGGGGGGGGGGGGGAGGGGGGGGGGGGGGGGGGGGGGGGGGGGGGGGGGGGGGGGGGGGGGGGGGGGG
>JBAMHX010000016.1:18751539-18770801 GCA_037177515.1 Pseudomugil tenellus
AAATGACGGCATTTTCTTCTCGGAGCCCCGAGAACAAGAACAAATTTCTCGCTTCTCGTGGAGTATGTAACAGCCTTAAGTCCTATTTGAAGTGTATAAACTGATGGATAATCTACCACACTACCATAAGAACTCATTTTAACATGTTCAGCACTCAGATAAACATGGTTTTATGGAGAGATTTGAAATAGTTACAGAAGAAGTTGTGTTATATAGAAATATAATTGGCTTCTCACTCCAAAAATCTTTATTTCACTCGGGGGAAATGCCATTTTTCACTTCTTCAGGGATATTTACAATGTTGCACTTTTCATTTTTTCAAAATAGTTAAGATTTTATTCTTTAATAATTCATTTTGCTGTAACACAAAATAGAAAAATGTCCTAAATATTGACAAGAGAAAGTGGGGAGGAGGAAAATTTGGATGTTATGTTTAATATATTTAATATAGATTTCGATTAAAACAGATAAAAAATTCAAGACTAAAATAAACATACTGTTGATGTCTCCTGTAGTTGTGGAAACATACAGTTTCATTTTAATGGCAGATGAATACCATCACTCTAACATGATCAAACACACTTTTCAAAATTCCCACAGTTGTCACCAAGTGGGAAGTTGCAAATGTCTAAAACAGGTTAAACAGTAGACGCACAAGACACCGGACATAAACATGACTTTTATTGGGCCAATAAAAGTAGTCTAATGTCACAATACGTATTTCGCGTGTAAGCAGTCAACTGCATGTTTTCCTTCAGGTAAAGCAAAAGCTTCACATACACATACACACACAGTCTCACCTCATGTTTGCCCTTCATCCTGCAGATCCTGATGTCATTCTTGTTTGACTCCCATGTTCTTTTCTGTGTATTAAACATTGCACATTAATGATGCTGGTTACACATTTCTACATGTAGGATGAAAATACATGCACAGCCTGATGACATGTGCAACTGTCTACAGGTTGAAAAAGCTGTGTTTCAGACCAGAAGGTGCCTACTTTGCTGTAAAACATTTCATCTTCCGATACAAGGCCCAACTCCACACGGAAAAGGTCATCCCTGAGGAGACAGAGAGAGGAAGAGAGTGAGCTGCAGTAAGCAAGCACAGCATATCTAAAGCTTAAGTAAGCAAACTATGAATATCAGTCTCTTTGCGGGAGTACATGCTGGATATTAGTACTAGCTCAGGACAGTGTACATCAGAACTTTTGGATAAAATCCAGGCCACGCATTTAATTCAAACTAGTGGATGAACTTTCCTTTGTGCACAAAATCTGTGTGGGCTTCATGCTATGAGAAGAATGTTGCACCACCATTAGCATAGATGCATTGTTCATAATAGATGTATTCATTTACATTTAATTAGACAGAATGATCAAACACCAATTACACAAAGTCCTTAATTTTTTTCAATATATATGAGAAATGGTACCTGTCTGAGCAACGATGTCTAATATTCTCTCTCACATTTTGTCTCTACTCATTCAACTCAACAGCTTTAGATTTTCTGCTCAGCCTAAAATTTAGCCCAATGGTCTCATTCAAAAGCCTGTAATTAAATTAATGGATGAATTTATCAAGTTGTTACACTGTTGCTTTTGCACTGTCTGCACATTCTGCCCACTCATGGAGCAGAACATGGCACCATCCTTGTAGCCATGATGCTCCAAACACTATCTTAATCTGCTGGTAATTCCACTCTAACCTTGGCTGTTCCTCTGAAAAATGCCTTGCAAATAAGCATTGCAGTCAGCAGCTAACAGCTGACGTTTGCATATTGATGAAGGCTTTTGTATCTGCAGGGATCTAACGTGTGGGTTCCATCTAAGGACAGGGCTGTGCTCTGAAGGGCTAATCTGTAAATCTGCAATAGCCATGTCAGTGCTGCAGTATCGATCCCATCTCTGATCCAGCTTTGACTCTCATCTTTAGTGCATGTTTGTTCTTGGTTTCACCTTTTTTCCTTGCTGGATGGATGCTTACTGTCTGTGCATTGTTTTGCAAATATGTTTGTTTATCTAAAGCACATTTACTGTGAGATCTAAGAGTGTTTCCATTAAACCACAGGAACCCTCAGGTTTCTCTTATCCTAAATAATTAATTATTTTACTTCCTGTTTTGTTAAGAGGGTTACCACCCTTAGCCTGCCTTGCAGAGCAACAGAATACCTCAGTGATGAGGAATGTTAAATCACCAAAGACAGACTTGGTGCAACATTGCTTAACAGGTCAAAGTTTCAGGATTTTAAAATATAGTTGTGTGGTCCAGAGTGCAAGGCTTAATCTCATCCAGGCTGCCTCAGCATTGTCTCAGCACTAACACTATGAATATAGCAACAGGCCTGCAAGTCAGAGTGGCTGGCAGCCAGCACTGTTGCCTCTGATAGTGGAGAGGAGGGAGAATTATTTATACCGCTTCTCTTTCTCTCTTTATCTCCAATCCCTCCTGCTGCAGGTTGTTTGAAGGATTCAAAGCTCATGGTCTGTATGTTTTTGTCTGGGAATTTAAAGTTTTATGCATGTGGTAGACAAATTTAACTCCTTCTCCATTTGTTAGCGTCAGTTAGATCCAGGTTTCTTTCTTTAGTGTACTTAAAGATGCACCATCATAAAGCTTAGCTAATGCTTTATGTGCAGCCATGACACACCTTATCTCATCGTCTCATAATTTGTCCTGAACCTTTACGTCAAGTCTTTCTGACCTTGTCTCTGTGTGTTTAATATGCACATGCCTTTGCTTTTACTTCACAAATACCTCCCACACTTGTGACCTGAGTAATACAAAGTCAATATTTGCTCCTTGTAAACTGTCAACATTTCCTACATTTTTACTTGCCCAGCCCCTAAACTTTGTCCTTTTGGCCTGACAGTCTATTGGAGACTAGAGATCATGAACCTCCTAAGCTTCCCATATTTCTTTAATCTTCTCCTTTTCTTCTTGCTGGGTGTAGCACGGTGCTTCAGAGTGAGCCCAGCACTAAGTCTTTCTGGCAAATCCAGACTGTAAAAAAAAGCAGGATGAAACAGAAATGGAAGAACTGACCACACGGTTACCCTGACACTTCTGCTGAGATAGAAAGAGGGCTCTGCAGGAGTGATGGAGTGAGCCTGCATAATCCAGGGTGTGTGCAGTGCGGTGTGCATATAAAGCACAGGATTTTGCAATGCTTTTCTTAAATAAATTAAGGACATCAGTGCCACTAAGTTTATTGAGGATAGAAAAACATTAGCAAATATAAACATGTTTTGTGCCCCTGATAAACGCCCTTGCTTTAGGGGCTAAAGGCTCACTGACCTTGTGAGCTAAGCTACCAATTAAGCTAGTTTATGAACATTTTTTTTCTCAAGTGAAAAATAAAGGATATAAACAGAGAGTTATATAATGTAAAACTCCGAAATCTTGAATAATAAATGTTAACTTTCCCTGCAATAAATTATAATTTAACCTATAACCACAGTCAGTATTTTTACACTACAAATACCAAACACTGAATTTTACTTCTCTTCTTTCAACTGCAGTGGAAAATGAATTAAATTTTATTTTATTTTTTACATTAAAACACAAACTTGGCGACAAAAATAATTCTTATATAAAACCAATTACTTGTAATTTTCTTAAAAATTTCTGAAAAATTCATAAAAAACTAGCTAAAAGAAACTTTTTTTTAACAATATATCAGTCTTAAGTATTTGTCTGTGGGTGTCCTTGATTTCTTGTCACATTCATTCTCGCCTGCATACTAAGTGTCCCATTCCAGCTTAAATGGACTAGCAGCTGGGTTTCCCAAGCTTCCAGTCTCAGTCACAATGGAGCTGGTTCCTGTCTGTCTGCCATGAAGCATTTGACCTCACTGTGACCTCTGCAGAACCTTTCATAACCTCTGAGGTCAGTGTACGTGGGATAATAAATTCAACAACCTCCAAACTGGTAGCTAGTTAGCATACTTAGCATACTTACCTCCCTAGCAAATGCAACACATGTAAAAACACAGCATGGCAGGCAGCTTTTCAGGGCAAAAACCTCTTAAAACAGGAACAAGTCCGGAGACGTAATATAAATTGATAAACACACTTCAGTTGGTCTATATTTTCCTGGATTAGCCTTTTGTATCTGACTGAGGGATGAGGACCGCAGCATCCACAGCTGTTCATCTTAACAGGCTTAACACAGCAAGGCGCTTACGCCACCTGGCATCAGCCAAATGCAAAGTTTACTTTCATTTAGCAAGGAAGGAAAGTAGGCAGGGAGAGGTAGCTGCTCTCAGCAGGTGCTTGGAGCATGGATTTAGCACCGCTTGCAGTCTGAGAACCAGCTATGTTAATGGTGACAGGATTTGAGGATGAGCGAGGCATCTTATCAGGGCATGGGCTCCGTGGGAGCTTCTGGCAGTTATACCTGCCACCACAGGTACTTATTGATTCATTATACATTTAAAATTCTGTCACCCTGCTGGGTTGTTTATGGCTCTCCTGTGCATTTGCACATGGATCTTATCCTTTCTAGACTTATCTTATTCCATCAGGAAGCCAAAAATACTAATATACAAATAGTCTTGTGAGATTTGCTTTTACTTTATCCTTCATGCCGCTGCCTCCTCTTGCTGCTCTGTTTGTCTAGCATTTCATTATCATCCGGTTGGCTGAGACATTCATATCAGATTACCTCACTTATTCAGTAAAAGTTTCTGCAGCTGTAAATTGTAATGAACATTTGTAAAGTGTTTCATGGTTCTGGTTATATTTTAAAGCAGACCTTCAGACTACAGAAGCTGGGTTGTCAGTGGGCAGTTTTATTATGGCTGTGCAAGCATATGTGTGTGTGTGTGTGCATTATGTGTGTGGGTGCTTGTAGACTTGTCATGGTGCAGACAGAATGGCTGCAAACATGTTACAGAGTTTGATAAATTTACTACCAAGGTTAGACCAGCTGGAGATCAGGGAGTGGGTCATTTCCTGGACCACAGTGAAACAACGTCCACCTTATTTCAGACTTCCATCAAGAAAGAAAAGAAAAAAAGGAAAACAGTGCCTTGTCTGGAAACTAACTGTGTCCCGTTTTCTTTGGCGCGCTTTTAACTAAATTAATTTTTTGGACAGCAGTCCCAGCATAAGTCTTTCAGTGAATGCTTTTCGTTAGCTCAGTCTGTTTTAGGTTGGCTCCTGAATATCTTGGTGACAGAAAATGTTACTTTACAGTTTAAACCATAATGAGTAGATCATCCTTTTGTGGCCCCACCAGACCACTGAAGCAGTGGTCGCTCTAGGATTAGTTACATATGGAGAACATCATTAAATGCAAGCAAAACTACAGCATTCTTGATTTCATATTTGTTGGGTCAAATATCTGACTTTAGATACAGCTATTTTACCCAATCTGATGCATTAAAAATTAGTGCATAAATTGACCTGATTAGAAAATGTTATCAATTTAGTGGATGGTGTTCAACCTATACTTCATCACCTGCTCAGCATAAGTTAAGATAAAACAAGGCAGCTTACTCACTTTAAATAGTTACTATCATGCATTTTATTAGAGAAAACGCTCTCAACTACACGACATGGGGGTTTTAGGTGTCAAAACAAAACACATTCTTTCTATGAAACCATAAGTTTAATCAGAACTTTTCCTGATACGTGTTTCCTATAGCTGTGGAATAAGTTCCTAGATTCTTGTCAAGGAGAGTTAGGCTCAATTCCAGCAAGTAAAACTGTCTCTATTCAACATTTTTTTGTCATTTGAACACTGCATTTTAAGTCTTTTGTGAGTCTTCTTTTGTTTCTGACATAGTAAGAACCTGGGGCTTTCACAGGCTCGTTTGGCTGAGGAAGGATGAAATTTGTCCCCATTTCCAAAACAAATTATGATGCTGTGTAAAAAATAGTTGTGATATTCTATGCAGTGTGTGGTTCAACATACTGGTGCGAGTCAGGTGTGTTGCAGCAGTGAAACCTCTCAAACCTGCAGGATACTGGCCTTCAAGGACCAGCACTGAGGAAGCGATGATATACAGTGATGTTAATTTTAGATGAGGTTAGAAATGATAATTTCCTTTTCAAACTTTTATTTTACTTTTGTTGAGGTTTTTTTTTTTTTTTTTTAGCTATGTTCCTGCCATCCATCTATTAATACGTTTAATATGTTTAATGCAGGGTTGCATTATGTCACTATTGACATAAAATGTGTATTTAAAGACTGAGGAAACTGGAGCCTCAGTCTTCCCAATTTGGGCTGTACTGGGACATAATTTCCCATCAGGGATGAGTAAAGAATAGTATTATCTTATGGTATTTTAAACCACACAAGTGCACGTAGAACATGAAAACTTCACTTTGGCTAGACATAAAGTGAGCTAATATTTTCCAAAAAACAGAATGATTTCTATTAGTAATGACTAAAATACTGGTTTGGGGAATTTTCGTATTGTTTTCCATCATATATGTGGAACCTGGGCTGTGTGATAAAGATTTCAAGAGCAAAAAACTTTATTGTGTTATGATGATATTATATTATCACTGCCTCATAAAGACGTAGTTAGAGCTCAGAAAGTTCACCTGTTAGTGTCGGCCCAGGCACTTTATCATGCAATAAAGTTCAATATAACTGACTGATGTTGCTTGGAAACAAAAATAATGCTAACAGCCGATCAAATAGATAATAAACCTCATAATGAAAAAGAGATAAATGAACATTATGTCTTCGTGCTGCAAGCAATGAACGACATGTCAGAGGTCTGCACAGTGATATGCTGACATGTGTGATACCTGGCCCCAATGTAGAGTGTCCGATTAACCTGGAGGACCCTCTGGATGTGTAGAGGCTCTTGTCTGAGCCATGTTCTGTGTGGACGGCCCAGGAACACTGGATATTTTCTCACCACTGTCAGACAGAAACAAATAATGGCTGATTTCAAACTGACATTCATATTTTGCCCAAAAAGTCAGAAATAATAACATTTCCTCTTAGTTTGTTTTGACAGATTGACATCAGCATAAAAAGTCTAAAACAGAAGCAAACCTGCAAGATTTAGTAACCTGAGAAACAGAGCGAAGCAAAAACAAATCCTTTTAAAATAAAGATATCTCCAAAGTTGACTTCACATTCATTTTACGGGCTTTCTTTTGGTGTTTGATGTAGCTGTTTTCCCCCGTTAGCTCGTTCATTTACACTCAGCTCTTTGTTGACAAGCCTGGTGATGCATGCCGTGCCATGCAGTAAGATGTGGTTCTCTACATATCAAATAGGAAAAAAAAAGGCTCTGTGTTTCAGAGGACAAGTCATTCTGCACATCGGGAATAAAAAACCTTGAAGAAGAGAAATCAAAGTTTAAAGCAGGAAATCATTTTCAGCAACTGTTTTACTATCCTGTCGCAGAGAAAACCAGTGAAAAGAGCAGCAGAAATAACAGCTACATGTAGTGGACAGATTACTCTGGGATAGCAGTATGGCTTATCTGTCTTTGACCTTCACTCGCATTGAGAGAAAATCATCTGACATCTTTTAACTGTCTTTCTGGTCCATAATTGTAATAATGTAACACCCTAGAACACCTTTTTCTTTTTATTATTTACCCATATAATATATATGGGTACCCCAGGTACCCATATATATTATTTGCTTCTTCCTCATTCACATTTACTCTTTATTCCATTTCTCTCTTTCCTGAGACATCACAGTGATTCACTTTTTACTTCTTGTCTTCTATTCTCATTTTTTTGTCCAATTAAACACTTCCATGTAGCTGTCTCTTATCTTTAGTTAAAACACAACCTAAACCTTAGTTTTGACTTCAGTGCTTGGTATTGATACTTGGAAAATGGCCTAAACTTAGCTTGGAAACCATCAATCAATATTATTGACTTGCAATCAGTCAAAGTCTAGTCCAACATGGAGGCCGCCAAGCCGATGTGGAGACGCAAAGTCTGAGTGTTTGAAGAACTGCGTCTCTTGAGGGTCTAAACATGTTTGTAAGGAAGTCATGAATGCCAGAGCCTCTTTCTATGCTGTGGTCTCAATTCTAAGAGTGACCCCGGTTCCCTGACCTAGACTCCAGTCAACACCCTTTGTGTGAGAGCCAGTCTGACCTCCATACCCTTCACCACGACCCTCCTCTCTGCCATCACCCCCAATTTACCGCCATGCATGTTTGGCTGCAGACCAGCACGTCAGACAGGCGTGAGAGGCAAGCAAATGCGCAAAAGGCAGTTGGATTAACAAGTCAGTAGGTCGTTACCTTCGGTGGGGATGAAGTTGAGGGGCCCCGGCTCCTCTGGGAATGCCAAGCTAGCTGTTCGGAGGAGCCAAAACAGCAGGAAAAAGGAGGAAGAGGCCTCTGCTGCCATAGCAACACGATTGAAGATTCCTTGGAAGAATAAGAAAAAAAGAAATTTAGTGGTGAGACAATGCACAAAAAGAGAAAGGGAATAATTCAATCAGTTTTAAGCTGACTGTCAACGTACTTCTACAAACTGAAAGGGTGGTTTTCTAGAGTGAAGCTCTTTCTTTGTACGCTTACAGTTTCTCTATCTCTGTCTCCACATGTTCATGGAAATGAATAACTAATCCAACTAAGGGATTAAGTCATCCATTGCAGTCAGCTTCGAACAGAGTTAAATCACTGTGGCATCAGCATCACACCAACACAATATATTGAAAACTTAGATAGATTAAAGTAGAGTCGCTAACATCTAGGGTGAGATGATGGGCGACAATATGTCCCTGTATACGAACGGAACAAAATCTCTCAAAGCACAAAGTGAGTGATATGTTCCAGACACCAAGCATTATCCAAGATATGTAAGGAACTGAGGGAGAGAGAAAGGTAGCAGTTTACTTAAATTAAAAGCCTTCCAGCGCCACAAATCACCTCTCTGCCAGCAGAGCTAAACTGACGGCATTTTTCATCACGTCACACTGAGGCACATGCAGGTCTGGGATGTAATTCATGTGGAAATACAAATGATACCCAAATGAAGTTACCCTCTATGATCCATCTAGAAAATGACTCCGGCATTCAGCCTCATTAGAGAAAAGCTCTTATAAGTGCTACTGACTTAAGCCACAAACCTCAGAGGATATTATGGACGGACCAAAGTGCCTGTGTTCTGTGATTTCGTTGTAAGAGTGCATTTGACTTAGTGTACCTCCAGCAAGCATTATTATCAAATAATTCTTGTTTCAAATCTGATTAACCTTTAATCACCCATCAGATTCTTTATTTCTGCTTGCCTGTGAGAAAATTGTTTTCATACAAGTTGCACAATATGTAATTACAGAATCCCAAATGTCCACAAGAATGTCATCCAATAATTTACATAGAAAATTCTCCATTCAGACCGCTGCAAACACAAAACATTTTCCACAGTAATGCACAATTGCAACATTTCAAATCTGAATGCAAGAGGTTGGATTTCTTTATGCAAAACTCTGTAGCATTTTACTGTGGTTACACACGCTGTGTGTGAAACAATGTAAAAGCACTGAATGTACAGCCTCCCTTCCACTGGGACCTACTGGGATCTAGTTGACTTTATTCAACCTTTAGATCATTTTCCATTACAGTTGAGTACAACCACAATTTGGGTGGGGTTGTTATAGCAAAGTGGTCTGAAAGTCCCATGATGTCATTTGTATGCAACATGAATGTGGAACAACAGTAACACAGTAAAGGACACAAGATGATTTTTGTCAGACAGACGCTGAAGCAAGAGGACTGTGGTTGCTGAAACAATAAAGAAAAAGTACAGGAGTTACATTTCTCCACAACTCAGCTCATTTGACGTCTTTACTGAATAGGTACTATGATCAGTAGGCCTACCTGGAATTAAGTGCCGTGAGCTTAAAAAGATCCCAAAAATGAAGACAATTAGGTAGTAGTACAAATAAACCATACGTCATCAGTGGTCTTAATTGTGTACATTTACACTTAAAAAAAATTGTTTTAAACTTGCACTTTAATAAAGATAAAAGTTATAACTAACAAAAATCATCACATTCCAGTCATGTAAAATAAAGTTAAAAGACAAACATAAAGACTTCTGCATATTAAAGTTCAAACACTGAATCAGCATCTGGATATATGTGCATATAAAATCAGCTAATTAAGAACTGGTTCAGCTAGAATGATGTATTGGAATTTCTATATACTCACCAGATTCACAAAAGCACAAAACTTCATGCACTAAATATATGAATAAGGCAAATATTTACATGTGTAAGCACAGCCTGCTTTTACAGAAGGAAATATTCTTCATTTGGTTTTCTCTGTTCAGGATGAACGGAGCAAAAATTACAGAAGAGAAAAAAATCAATAATGTGTATCTCATCTAAGCCGATCTGAAAGGATCCTGACAGAGGTAGAACAGAATTGGTAATAACTGCAAATTCATCGGCAAGGTCACAGAACATCACCAGCTCCGTCATCCTTATGCACAAGCATTATGCATGAGGCTGCTACTTTCTTTTACTTGCTGAAGCAGCAGGATTCTTGTTTGATTCATGACATCATCGTCACAACAGAAATAAATCTATCCTAGATTTAAGCAATGCATTTGTGCCAGAGGTGGTTGAAACCAAACATCCTCCCACACCGGCTGCAACAGGAGAAGACAACATGTATAACATACAGACATGTGACAATCATAAAGTTAGAGACCATTCTTTACTTTCCTTTTTTATGCTTCATTTGGTCAGTTTAACTTTACACAATTTTGTTTGATAGTTAGAAAAGAATTGTGTCTGGGTTTGACGTATATAGTTTAAAATTGGATGCTAAAGATTTTATGTTGGTTTGATTTGTATGCCATGATCAATCTGCAGCATATGACACTGTCAAAGGAAGAAATGACTGCATGAAGAGGTTAATGGAGGTGATGCTGTGGCATCATCCAAACTGGAGAGGACCAGTTTGTCTCTGACCTCTGTCAGAGACAAACAAAAACCAACATTAAATGCTGACAAATGTTGTTGCCCTTCCCCTGAGTTGGACGGGCTGCAGTTTAATTTGCTAGTAGACATTGATGGGGAAATAATTTCAAATTTAACTATTAAAAAGTGTGTGACCTTAAACAGTTCTAACAAGACATTGCACAGTTAATTATGTAAAACAAATCCAGGTGTATGGTTAATCATGGCATTTATAAGCAAAACAATAATAACAAAAACATAACAAAAAATGTTCAAATGGTCGTTTGCAACACAGTGGGGGAATGGAATAGTACACCATCTGTGTTGCGACATTTTAAATTCAGTTCT
Organism: Pseudomugil tenellus; assembly: GCA_037177515.1. NCBI lineage: Eukaryota > Metazoa > Chordata > Actinopteri > Atheriniformes > Pseudomugilidae > Pseudomugil > Pseudomugil tenellus. Next base: position 18,762,792 of record JBAMHX010000016.1, read on the forward strand.
GCCCCATGTTTATGTTTTGCAGCAGTTAAATTCTAAAATTAAAAATGTGTTTGCATGCTTTGAAATGTGCCTGATGATGTACAAATTTCCACTGCCCTTTTATTATGATTTGTTTTTACTGTAAACACAAGTTAGGTGATGGAAAACCAATAAATAAATTGTTGGTTTTGCATCCACATTTTTTGATAGACAGATGTATGTGTGATCTTTTATTCAGTATTTTGCAGCAAAGAAAAAAAACTTATAAAAGTAGTGACAAGTTGTTGCACTGTAAACTTCTAGTAAAATGTAATAAGACTTTTACAGTATTTTTACTTCTATGCAAGTAAAAGGGTTTGAACACTTTCTCCACCACTTTCTCTCTGGAGGTCATTATTCCTCTAACGCTCTCTCCGTCTTTCTTTGTTGCTCTCTCTCACACACACAAGCTCCCCATCTTCCCAGAAGCATACAAACAGCCATTGTGTAGCCCATCTATTTAATGGAGTCTGAGACATAACCTTATCAAGACACAATCTTTATGGGACATTTCTCAAATTCCCGGCTCTGACAGAAGCATAAAATAGGGCGGCATGCTAATTACTCAACACCCACAAGCAAAATTACAGGAGGTGAAGGGGAAAGAGTCACACGGAGAAGAAAGGGGGTCACTGGGTAAAAAGAGATGGACTGAGATAGAGATAAATGAGAATGAGCAAGATGACCAAAGAAAAGATGAGAAGTCGAGAAGTCAGCCTATCCAATCAGAGATACCATTATTTCACCTATTAATAATGTATGAGTAAATGTCAGGCAGCACGCATTTGATTAGTATAATTAGACACTTTGGGCTATACAATTTCATGGGACAGCAAATAAGTAGATACACTAGTATCAAACTAAGAGTGTGCTGTTTATTGTTTATATATGTGCATGGTCCTGTGACCAAGTATCTGTAATTGTGATGAATGGCCTGGTCCTTTCAGAAGCATGACTGCATGGTACAAGCTGTGCAATAGAAAGACATTAAGGCATGCAGCAGCTTACATACATTTGGCCCTTTAGAGGAGACACTTATCCAAACTATTCAACACCAGAGTGCAATAAAACTCAGTGTTCACACTTGAAATGGCAATAGATGCCATTAAAGTAATGCTGAAGTTGGCACACGATTAAAAAAAAAAAAAAAGAAAAATGATACTGCCAGAAGTAAACTTTGTTCTTCCTCCAGAGAAGGGAATTTGTGTTGAGCAGTATTGAAACATGGCAACTGGACAAAAATGGTAAGAAATAGCTGGCCGACTGTGGCTGCTTGTATCGTGAAGACAATTTGGCTAAAACTTGGCTACATTTGACACTGCTGGTTAAGGTTTGGCACTGGTAAATGTTATGTGGGTCGACCCAAAGGTTTATAGGTAGACCCAGTGGTTTCACCCAGTGGTACATTTGGGCCTACTTTGGGTTATTTTTTGTGCTGTATGGGCTCTGTGTGATCAAAGTGCAAGAAACTAGTATCGACATGAGTGACGCCAAGTTTTTCCCATGCCAGAACCTGCCCCAATGGCTTAAAGGAAAAACAGATTTGAACCTTTGAATATTTGGCTGAATTTATCCAGTCACACTCAATGCTGATATTCAAGCCCAAACGTGAGTCTATGAAAGCAGCACATGTAGGCCGTATTTCCTTAAACGCGATTTGCTATCTGGGTTCTGTTTGAGTCTACCATCCCATTCACACTATCAGATTTTCTTTTACTTAATGAGATGGTATTCTGAAGGAGCACAGCATGCCAGTGACCATCAAAGAATTTTCACAGGTGTCTTCAGAAGCCTTATAGATTCAGTCTGATGGGATCAATTTAACCTTTTTTAAACGTATCAGACAAACTCATTAGGGGGTCATGCAGTTGTAAAAAAGGCAGCAAAGCAGAGACTGAAATATCTCCCTGGACCTCATCAGTTTCACCAAAGAATTGTCCTCTCTGCAGCCAACTTCCATTACAAATTACCAACAAAGCCAAGATGTCTATTGTTTTAGGAAAACTCCAGTTATGGCACATACAAGTCACGGCATAAATTTATAAAGATGAAATGGTTTAATGAAAAACAAGACATGAAAGGACTTTCTGGAGTGTTAAATTGGATGGTGGCTAGACACACAGACCTGATAACACACAGGTTTGAGCACTTTGCAAGAAAATAAAACAATTAATCAACAAATGAAGAGGCCAATGTGCAAAGAAATGTTTTTAGTACTTTTACAATCTCTATGGCAGCCCTTGTGCCTCAGTCTTGATGATGCATTTCTGCAACACAGCTGTGTGCTACTTGCACCGAAAATTGGACTAAGGGGTTTAAAGAAAACCAAGATTATGCATGTCCTACATTTAGAGAAACTGGTAAAGAAATAGAGCTCTATTAATGGGGTATGTATGGTTGTGGTGGTCGGTATTTATGATTCAATTAATAGAGTGTCAAGCATTATGCAAAGGTATCAGAACACAGTACTCAAGCAATAATGCATCATATAATCCCTTTTCACACCATTCGCCCAGCTTGAAAAGCCTGTGCCAAGGAAGAATGAACAACAAAAAAAAAAAAAATCATTTTATCATTATTCCATGAGGAAAACTGTCTTCCTCCATTCACCAAAATACAGACTGCTTGCCACAAACTCAGAAGATACGGCCGACATCCACATTATATGTTTCCAAACATTGTGATCAAAATGGTTCAGTGAGAGAGGGATCAATTTTAATGAAGATCCAAGGGCTGAATCATTGTAGCTCCCCTCAGTGAAGTATTTCAACTTCTTTCAGCTTATTGCACTTTCTTCAGCCACAACTATCTGCTTTTCCAGTGATAGATGTTGCATACCACCTGCTCACCAACCAATGCAGCAACTAAGTCTGTTGTGCATAATGCAGCTGAAGAACCAGACATTTTCCTGAGAACGTGAATATAATTAAATTGTAGCATTCTTTAAACAGTATTAGAGCAGAGTATTTGCAACACAGATGACAAGATGGCAAATAAGGGTGACAAAGATGTGTTTTCAACTTCTTACAGTTGCTTAATTCCACTATTTTTAGCCAGAAGCTTTAACAAATATATTTGTTCTTTTTGTTCTGTCAGTCATTTTTATTTGATTGTTTTGTGTTTTTATTTATCAGAGATATAGGTATAACAGTAACCTGGAGGCTGTAACTATTAGTTACATCCTGTAACTGTGAAAGAAAAACTCAACTACACCTTCGAACTCGTTGAGTATGATCTTTAAAACACTTAATAACTCTGAAAGAGGAATACATATTGAAAGAAATTTGCTGCAGGCAAAGGTCTGAGCTCCACCGAGATGACCTTCGGGACTCTAGACTATGAGACTGTGCAGGAACATGTGAATGGGTGATATTAAATAAGCATTGAAGGATTTTATGATTCTTCTATTTTCTTTATGTGGAATTAAAGACACCTCATAGATTTCCAATAGACTGGGCTAATCACTGCATTAGTGAGGAGAGAGGCTGCTTTATGGAGTGTGTAGAATCAATGACAGGTGGAAACCTGAAGCTGCTTGGATCGTCTTCAGAAAGCAATATCATGAGAAACTGTTTCCTGAAAAATGAGCAGTGAGAAATGAAGGGACTTAGGATATGTGAAAAGAAAGACTGGGAGACCAGGTTTAAGACAAAGGTGAAACTCAACACAACTGCAGTAAATAAAAAAATAAAAAACAATGACAGAGAGAACGGAGAGAGGATAAAGAAATAAAAAAGTTTGTAAAAAAAATAATAGACCGCAGGGAGTAATGAAAGGAAAAAGATGGATAAAAGTCAAGCGAGGTACTGAAACGGTGAGAGTGAAACAGAAATAGTGGAACGTTCAGAATGAAATAGTGAGGGTGAAACAGAAAGAGTGTAAAGAGAGAGTGAAATAGAGACAATAAAACAGAGAGTTAAATTGTGAGAGTGAAGCAGAGAGTGAAACAAAGGGTAAAAGGAAGAGTGAATCAGAGAGCGAAAAAGAGAGTGAAATAGAAAGATTGAAAAAAGTGAAACAGAAAGTGTGAAAGAGTGAGAGTGAAACAGAGAGAGTAAGACAAAAAGAGTGAAACAAAAAGAGTGAAACAGTGAGAGTGAAACAGAAGGAGTGGAATGTTAAGAGTGAAACATTGAGAGGGAAAGCCAGAGTGAAACAGAGTAAAAACAAATATTTAAATAGAGTGAGTGAAATAGAGACACTGAAACAGAGAGAGTCATATTATGAGAGTGAAGCAGAGAGTGAAACAGAAAGGGTAAAAGTGAGAATGAATCAGAAAGTAAAAAAGAGAGCGAAATAGAAACATTGAAACAGAGAGTGAAACATTGAGAGTAAAACAAAAACATAGTGAAGCGGAAAGAGAGTGAAACAGAGTGAAAAAGAAAAGGTGAAACAGATTGAAAGCGAAAGAGTGAAACAGAGAGGGTACTCATTCAAAGTCAGAATGCGAATGGACATGCGCATGGAATGTAACAAATACAAAAGATAAAGCAGAAGAGCTTGCTTTCTCCCAGATAAATCTGCACTGCAGTGGTTCTGTGAGGTATAATCATCAGGATCAACAACTCAAGACAACAATAGTTTTTGTTGTTAATTTTAAGCAGCTGTTGTTGGAGATCTCTATATGCAATCAGTACCACAAAGGTCAGAAATCTGGCTGCTATAGCTGATCATGTGCTAAAGCCAAATCGTCTGCATAACATGATCCTTAAATATGTTAGACAACTAGTGAGTCACTTCATTTTAATCTTTGCCAGGGCATATGTGATTAGTAAAGTTGTGTCCAAAAAAAATATCTTAGAAACTTCTTTTCTTTGTGCACAAGCAGAAGTTATTTTGATTTTAACTTTAATTTACATCAACCTACTGTGAATGCCGATGAAAATCTGGCTACAAAAGCACATCATCTATCAGCAAATAAATGCCAACATTTTTTTGGTTGTACGGAAGGATTGTCCCTGAGACTGTTACATAGAAGTGACTTGTTTTCCCTCCTAGTATTTTAATCCTTTTACAAATCAACCATGAAAAGTTACCAGCAATGCGTTCTTGCTCCAAATAAAACAAAATTGTGAAATACTGAAGTTGGTCAATGGCACAACGCAATGCATTTTCATTATTAAGCCTAAAAATATTTACTACTTTTCTAGTACTACATTTCCTTTTTCCTATTTTCTACCATAATACAACTTCCGTTGTGCTACTCAAAACAGAAAAAAAATCATACTGGGTTTTCTGATTAAACGGGACTGAACAAGAATAATAAACATATTTTAAACCAGGATTTGAAGCAGTTGTTTTTAATTGCGTCTGATTAAGTCTTAGCTTGAGTAAAATCCTCAGTATCCACTAAGTTTTCGTCTTTTTATTTATTTTATTTCCTGAAAATCCTTTCATATCTGTTCCGCTGACTACAAGCAGTTAATTCTCTGGCAAACAGCGCATGTAAATAAGTATAAGCAAAGCCACCGTCTACTATGTAAAACACAGACAAATGTCTCCTCTGGGCGTTGTGCATTGACTCAACTACACTTCTTTCCATTTCCCTTAGCCTAATGTACACAAGTTGTAGAAATTCCTTCCACACAATTTCATCCCTTAGCTTGGGACTGGACTGACCTGAGGTCTGTTTACTTGATATTTGCATCAGCATGAAATCGTAGCGCCTCAGTAACATCACACATATCTGAAAGGAGTGAGAGAGGCAAAGGGAAAAGATCAGAGAGAAAAGAGCAGGAGTGTATGATAAATGAAAAATGAAGAGTGACCTTTCGGCATAGAACACCAATTTTCCCATGAACCAAGTAACAGCATAGATTTATGTGGTGAGAAGTCTGTTCAGCATGAGCAGCAGGACAAAAATTTCTATTAACAGGATCAAATCATGAAAGTGTGTGTTCTGTCCGCTTGCTACTTTGCATAGCGCAGTGTCTCCTTAACATAGAACCATGTGTCTAAGGGATTTATAGTTTCACAGGATGTAATGGTTGGTTATGGAATAAGATCATCTTTAACTCTTTCTCTCAGATGTGCTTCCATTAATATGTGAGAAGCACCTCGATGAAAGAGCAGTGGATGACAGAGTGGTAGTGTAATACTTGTAATAACTTATTGTTGATGAATGAATATATTTGAATATTACTGGAGCTCTTCCTAGACTTGTGTCCCTGTTATTAACCTTCATGGTCCTCAAAGTTACGACTGCACCATGAGACAAAACGACTGCAGTTGCAGTCTAGAAGGAGCAGAACAAAGATTTTGCATCATTATCTGGTCATATATGCAGAAATCTGCAGGTTAATTATGGGCCCGTTTTAAGTCTTACACAGAGATAAATCCTGTCATGATCATTTCTCTTTTTCTTGTTTTACAACTTTCCATGTTAGTTCTTTATTCCACTGCTGCTTTCATCTTTTTAATTTTAGCATCATTCAGCTCAGAATAGCTCTGACTGCATACTGGAATCATAAAACATAACTTGGTCTTATCTTTAGAAATTACAAATGGTCATATCAGTTTTTTTTCCTCAAGGAATGCAGAAGCATTCCTAACCCTGTGGTAACATGAGAATGAATCAGAAAGGTCCTTCACACAAAAATGCCAACAAAAATATCTGCCTAGAGGTTAGAAAATTTAACTTTTGAAATCAGATACACCAGACAAATTCAAGAAACACCAAGAGACAGTGTTGTTTATTGCCAGATTATGAACTGTTATGTGACCGCATCATACGTTTTGCATTATTTACTGTCTCCTTCATGCTTCATTGAGGCAGCACTCCCATTTCAGGCTGGTGGACTGTGTCTGCGATCTCCTGTTATGGACTCTATGTGAAACTAGGGAGTACGTGGGAGAGAACGACTTCGGTCATCAAAACAACAATAATTGAAGTGGGGAGAAACATCATGTGACATCACAACTGCAAAGATATGCCTGACCTTTAGCTTCCCAACAGTTTACAACCATCATTAGCAGGCCAGGGATCAGGGGCCAAGGCCATAAATCACACTCAAACCATCCATGTAGGAGGAACGTGGCTATTCTGCAGTAAAAATGAAAAGAAAACACACTCTGAGACTGACGGGAGTCTAACTGTGACTATCCATCAGTGGCTGGGGTTTCTGTAGAGTCAGTGAGAGAAAACACACGAGGCGATAATCTTCACCATGGTTATAAATAACACAGAAACCTTTCTAACGGCAGTAAGAGGTTTTGGAGCAAAACAGAACCCCTATTGATGTGATTATTTGGCTAAATTCCCCCAAAGGATCTGCATTATCCTGCATAAATACTCAAGAGGTAACTCAATCGGGCAATATGTTCCCATGCAAAGACTGTCTGGCCTCTTTGCTTGTGAATCAGGAGGAGAGGTGGATTTATTGTAATGGCAACAATGCGTCTGTCAGAGGGGGCATTTGGGTCAAGTGACAGGCAAAAATAGAACATTTGGGGTAAAGTGGAGGGCAATGAAAAAAGAAAACTCAACAAACACCACTTTTCATTTGTGCTCATTGTTAACTATTACAGTTTGGTAAAAAGATTATCATGAAAAAAAACAATTTATCATCTCCTACACAGCAAAAAGTAAGAAAGCAGTTCAGCACAAACTCCTTACAGGAAAAGAGACAAAAAAACAGCTTCTGCCTTCATTGTAGTGCATTTAACCAACAGATATATGGCAGTGGTGTCATTTTCTGTTCACACCCAGTGTGAATTGGTAAATACTCAAACTGATCAGCTAAATATAAATGCAGGGGCATTTCACTTCTGTAATAAGTATGAGGAGCAATAAGTCAACGATTTAAATAATTAAATGTGCAGATCAACAATATGCAGAGTTATTGAGTAAGTTATGCAAATTATTTAAACTGAAATGTTAATTGGATTTAATTATTTCTTGATTAGATGTGAATGTGCAGAGCAGCAAATATATTAAAATCTGTGCAATTATTATTATTACTTCTGAGTATATATACTGAGTACATATATATA
>JBAMHX010000016.1:18772327-18799032 GCA_037177515.1 Pseudomugil tenellus
ATATATATATATATATATATATATATATATATAGGCATGTCAAAGATTGTCTTTCAGACTAATGCTCCATCAACTGCTACTCCGCTTCAAAGCAAGCAAAAAAAAGGTATGAATGATGGCATGCTCCTTTACAAAACCTGATTTTAATCCTGCTGAAGTTGCCTGAAAAGTAAGTGGAACACAAAGCGTCTCCCTAGTGGTTACAATCATATTTGAACTAAAAGACTAAACATAATTGTTCACTCTTCTGTGAAGCTGAAAATATGGTAAGGTTGACCAGTAGTAGGTGCACACTATTGTCAGATGATTGTGCAGATACATATATTATCCTCCTGCATGGCTAAACATAGATGTTTGTTCTGAGAATGAAGCAGTAACTCTAAATGCCATTTGTGTAATAAGTCCTGCATTTTTCAAAAATGAAACTTATGAGTAATGGAATAAAATAATTATATTGTTATTTAAAAACAAATCTGCTTTGAGCCTAAAAGTGCTTTTAGTTGAAGAGGGAGAAAAAATGCAGTCTTGGCTTCACAACAGCATCACTGCATGCTAATGTTTGTTTTGAGCTCCTTTCAAGTTTCTCGCTCTCTGCACTGCGTAAAGCTCTGACAGATCAAGCCACTATCTTGTCACAAAATATTCAGGATAAAGTTGATGAATAAATAATTTAATGTCAACAACTTCCATCTAAAATACAAACTACGACAATTAGTTTTAATCATCTCAGAGTTGAGTCTGTATTTGTAGTACATATTTATTAGTCATTATCACCTGGACTCATATGTGTGCTTCTCTGCGCTCCTTTCAGCATCTCGTCTCACCTTGTATTTCCCCCTACAACCTCCTCAGCACAAATCAGCCACCTGCTCATCCAGCTCAGACAGATATTTCCCACCTGCATCTATTTCAATTTCAACAAGAGCTAATGCAGCACATCACCTTTAGGATACATTGTCTGCTTTGCATCTCCCAGTTGTTTTGACTGTCACATCTCATGAGGTATGCAGACACACAAAGACACACACTGCAGTGTCAATCAGCAGATGTTTCCAGATGACACTGCACGTTCACACAAGGCAACTGCGAACAAAGAGGCATTTCTATGTTTGTGCTGAGCAGTATGCTCAAAATGAATAAACAGATGTGAAGACACACAAAACGTCCACACACAGGCTTTCATAGCATTGCAGGCATAACTCCCAGCCCTGCTGTGTGCAGGTTTGATCCTTCTCACCCTGTCTGAGGAGCATGTTAATCAGCAACGGGGGGCTGCCAGCTCAGCCGTATATTTCTCCATCTCTAAGCTTCTATCTGAGTCTATTCTGTCCAATCTGTCTTTTGCTTGAGTCAAAACTCTACCTCACTGCATTTATCTCTCATTCCTTTCCTCCTTCTCCTGCTTGAGCTCTCATACCATCACAACAAATCACACCTGTCCTATTCCTCCTACATTTTAATACACCCCCTCCCACCACAATCCTGGTTAGTTCAGTTAAACTAATGGGATTCAAGACACTAAAGATTCGGTGGTTTATTGCAAAGCGTTCAATGCAGATGGCAAATCTTTATCCCCCAGAACTACATATTTTTCCAGTCGATATGTCTGCATATGTGTGGACAGGCTTGCATTTAAGTTTGGAGGAAAGCTGGTGGTAACCAGCGAACCACTATCTGAGAAAACATGGTTGCTTTCAATTTGGATATCATGGTTCCAGTTATTTAAGACAAGACCAACATTTTTAAGACCAACTTTTTTATGTATCACATTGGTTGGTTACGTTTAGATAATCTATTTGATTATTTTAGGAAACTACTTTTAAAAAACCCTTTATTTTAAATAACTTCAAGCTCATTTGACTAAAAAACTTGGATCTGTTTCCTTTGAGATGTAAACTAGAAATAAATTTGTCTCACTGGATTACTGCCTCCTCTTCCGTTCCCTTCCTGCGGTCACCCATCACCCCACCCAGCTCTGGGGGTTTCGGATACGTCTGTAACTGTGTTAAAGTGGATTTGGAAACGGGGGACGGATCAGGATGGGTGGCTGCAGGACGATAGATGAGTTTCATAGGATGAGTTTTAAATGTAAGCTTTTTGAGTTGAAGGCCAGAGAGGAAGAGGAAGAGACGATGGTAAGAGGAGAGGTAGTCATGTGGGAAGAGATATAGCCACGTGTGTTTATAAAGACAGCTCATAAGAAATCCAACCAATCAGTTATATGTCATGCAAGTTGGAGGAAGTGAAAGGCAATAATAATCTCAGTGCAGACATTGATAACAATGGAGAAACAGATGATGAGGAAGTATAGCGTGGGTGTGGACATTCATATGAAGAGGATTTATCTGAGTCAGTTTCGTGAGAAGAGGATGCCCATTCAACAGCTCTATGTGGAAAGAGTATTAGCACAAAAAAACCTTTTAGCCTGATTTAACAAAGATGCTAACACTCAAATTAAAAGATATTGTTTCCTTGACCTGAATGTCTCAAATGGACGGTCAAAAAAAGATATGTCATGGTTGACAGCTTTCTTTCTTCATTTCCCTCAATATGGCTTGGCCTCTATTCATGGTGTTGCACTTAAAAGGTAAATGCATTCATGTGACACACTTCACCGATAACATCTCAATAGGGTTCTCTCTGCTCGGTCACTCGGTAACATCCACTCAGATTTGCATAAAACAACCCTCAGCTCCTCGTCAGACTACAATTGAGGGGATGTTTAGCAATTTCATTCGCTACCTGGCATCCTATGGAGCGGATCAAATCAATGAAAGCCCTTCCCTGTGCAAGTCAATGGCCCCAGCTTTGGTTGTCAAGTTAATTCAATAAAATCCAAGATGAAAAAAAAAAGCGCAGAAAGAATACACCAGTGAGCTTTTACTTAGCTGTCATGGGGCTATCATAAGAAAAAGCATTTAAATTTGCAGGACATTCACAGTATTGATTTGTGAATCCTGGCACACAGAACAGCCTCAAGGATATGTGAGGTCAGGAGGTTGCAGTGAAGCTACGCTCGCTGTGTTACCTGTCATGAAATCATTGGAGAGGAATGAAACAACTCATCCGGGCTTTTTAAAATCCACATAACAGAAAACCAGAATCCACCACACAGCTCCATCAAGCCTCTTCCCGAACACAGACATCTCTGCTACACACATTCTTCATGCTCCCTGTGCTTCAGCAGATTGGGAGCTATGGACATGATTATGTTTTCTGAATAACAAGCTAAGTGGCCTGTTCATTGATTGCTGTTTCTCTGGGCTTTTGAGCAACAGCGTATGATACTGCAGAGCCAAACAAACTGGAGACCCCCCCGCTTAACTTGTTGTTGATAGAAGCTTCCATTTAATAACAGCTGGAAGAAGGAAAACAAGGCACTGAAACAAATTGCCCAGATTACTTTCATACCATTTTCCTTCAACAAACTAAATTTTTTATATATAATTTCCAGAGTTGTGCTGAAAACAACAAAATTACATGAATATTTATAAAGATGTAGACTCTTTTCCCTCAGAACAACTCAAGTTGTTGTGCTTCTACATAAGAGACACTGACGAGAGAAAAAGTACATGATGTGTGTAGGTGGACACAACAAAAGCCGCAATTCCTTCAAACTAAAATTCAAAACTGTAGTAGTCGCTGTCCATGATTACTGCTACCATTGAGGACACAGAGGTCTGGACCTCATTATGCGTAATAAAACTATTGGGATAATGTTATCTGGGACGAATTGATGTGCAGATTGATACTAAAATATGGATTCCTCCCATACCAACCAATTTTAGTCTAGAACTGATTCTCAAGCCAAAATTAATTCTCATATTAATAATTATATGGTGTAAAGTAACTAAACTGTCCGGATAGCTAAGAACTACATCTTTAGCCTTTATCCTCACATGAGTAACAAGGCATAGCATGAAAGCACGGCACAGCTCAATGATAACTGATCCATTAGGCCAAATAGCTGTTAAGTGTAGAGATATTTGAGCTTCACAAACAGCAGTGAATACCGATTTGGTGTGTAGGAAGACCCACAAACCTCACTGTACATCCATGTACTATCCAGGTATTATGGTGCTGATTTTTCGGAAAGTAATTTCTACATTCAATGGAGACTAATGACTACAGAGTGTGTTTCGTCATTCCAGATAAAGCCACACTAAGGATAGTGTAGATAACTTTATTTTATGGGGTGGCTGTAGTTCAGGTAAAAAAGCAGTTTTCCAACCACAAGGTCAGTGGATTGATTCCATGCTTCCCCTGACTGCATGCCTAAGTGTCCTTGGGCAAGATACTGAACCCTGCATTGTCCTATATGGTACTATAACACTATATTTTTATTGTTTTAGATGCGCTTTGGTGTAACAGATGAGTGTATATTATACCAAGTATAGTGAAGAGGACAGAATAGATGGAGAAAAGAGATTACAGGCCATGAAAGAGAGTTGTGTGTATCAAAGCATACCGTTTGCACAACCATATTTGTGTATCTAAAACAGATCTTTATTATAAACTAATAAAAGAAGCTGAGCATCACAACCATCTTCTCTCAGACTGTCTGAGACAGCAAGTTTTCTTGATCTGATTCTGATTTCACGTGATGGAAAGTGTTTTTGTCATAGTTTATTAGCTGTAGAAAATCAGCTGAAACCACATTTTTACAGCTATGTTTAAGAAGCTTTTTTGCTTTAAAGACTGCCTGCTTAAAAATATGTATGAATTACTTGTGAACATAAAATGCAAAGCATTATTAAAGTAAATACAGATTCTTTTTCATCTGTTAAGTGCACAGCAGGAACCAGACCAGTTTTATGTCATTTTATTTTTGTGTTATATCTTGTTATAAAAGTTTGCTTCTGCAAAACTTTTGCAAAATGTTTTACTATGGTGCAAATTCCCTAATGTTTCAACACATTTCTATTTGTGACTACTGGAATGGAAGAAGAAGAAAATATAAAAATCAGATCAGAGCTGGAATAAAAGATGTAACATATAAAAAATGTGTTAAAATGTACTATGGGACATGTTAGTTCTCTTAAAGACTGTCTGAAAAAATTCAACCATGTCTCACAACAGAAACACACTGCTAAAGAACCATAAAGATTTTGGCACACATGAGAGTGGGGAGCATGTGCGGCATTGTCAGTGTGCATGGTAATTAGAAGTGAAGCAATGCTCTCGGCCTGGATTGATCCAACAACAACACCCTGTCTGTTATTGACAGATCTCCAGGGTTTCACTGATGCACAGAAGCCCAAAGGCCACTATGTTGGGCTCCAACTTCCCCTCTCTTTCTCTCCCACAGGCTCACTGTTTGTCTTTGTGTGAGAAACAGCACCATTCAATATTGCCTCACCAATGTCAGACTTAGTTTTCCTACGAACAAACAAATCCAGTCCCAGAACCTAAAGAGTGCTATCGTTCAAGCCTTTTACTAGTATAATATATGTTAAACACATTTTTGCCACTGGCTCTTTGGTTTAACAGCAAACCAAACCACTGCTCAATGTTAATCCAGCATGAATCTGAATATAACTTTTTGTGTTCATAAGATGCACAAATAACATTTCTGACACAGAACAAGTTAGAACAAATTCATTAATTGCCCAAACTAATGTAGATTGACATTGAAAAAGGTTTTAGGTTCATAATTATATGTTGGCGGGCTTAGAGTAGGTCTACATACATGTATATACACCGTAAGTTTATTCTTTCCTATACTGCTTCTTTGTTCTGATAAAAGGTCAAACTTTGTGATGTGCAAATTCTTTATTTACTTATCATTTCTAGACAATCAAATGAGGAGAATCCTGGAGTATAATGGATATGTTTGATGATTTTCCTCTTCTACTGGTGAAAATAACTCCCAGTAATGTGGGCATTGGTCCTTATATGTGCAGAGTAATGCTATCTAATTCAAATAATGCTTTACTGCAGTCTGCATGGTCCTGAAATACCTTTGATCATAGTATAAATAATGACTGAATTAATAATCAAAGCACATGAACACATGCCTGCATTAAGGGTTGGCAATACCTGAGACTAAAATAAAATGCTTTAGATACCATCCAGTTCTTCTATAGTAGCACTAGCTACAAAAATGTAATCTTTTCTCTATAATATCTCAAAATTTTCAACATAGCTTGGAAATAACTTCTAAATTGTTTAGGATTCAGACTTTAGCTATCCCAACAGGACAGGACAAATGAAGCCAACTCTGGTGAATCATTGACTTTTCCTCCATCATTTATGCAATAGCATGATTCAGTGCCTCACAGAGTTACATGGAAGCATTTCATAAATTGTGGACTTAATGATTATACTTAGAATAATGCATCAGGAGGCTCATGTTAGTATTTAAATCAAAGTGCTGCTATGCTAAAGAACAGCTTTATTGAGTTGGTTGCATGGCTGCAGCCTTTTAGCTGCAGCCTTTTAGCTGCTTAAATGTCAGTTGTGATCCTTCCTGGTAAAGGAAACCAGTAAAATAGAGCAAACACAAGATAAAAAAAACATTTGCCTTTACTTTTCCTTTCTATATCAACTTTCTATATAATTTTCTCCAAATTTCTAAAGTCATTACCCAGAGAGACTCCTTTCTAATGTTGTACAAACTTATCAAATCATCACTTCTTAGATGATAAGAAGCAAAAAGTTCTAATAAGTCAATAGAAACTATAAAAAAAAGTCTGGGCAGTACTAAAAATATATTTTATTTTTGCTTTTTATTATAACTTGTTTCATTTTTAATTTTAATTTCCTATTTTTTTTCCTGCAAAAGCACTTCTATTCACTGCAGACAGGAAAAAAATCCTCAGACCCTCTGAGGATTTCTACACCATCTGTTTTGATTTCTTTTAGAAATACGTTTGTATTTTAACTGGTTGTACGCTGACCCAAAGACTTTCTCTCTTTGTGCTTCTCAAGTACAACTGAAAAACATTATCTGATCCAAATCAGCAGTTCTACTACCTGTATTTAGCTTTTAGTTTCACTACTTTTTTTCCTAACCTTTTTTTTTTTAGTTCATGCTGGGTTATGCTTTAATTAGATGAATTACATTTTGAAGAGACTGTTCATATTTTGCTTCCCTTGTGAACATTAATGGTGTGGAACTCGATAACAACCCCAAAGAGGCTGAAAATCTTTACCTTTCTCACAATGTCAACAAAAGCTGTCAAATGGAGCAACTGGCAGCAACAACTGCTCGTAAGGATTTCATGGATTCTTTTAGTTTTATTCCAAAAAAAAAACTTATAATATGACAACTTGTATGCTAGTCTTTTAAAATCCCCAAATGAAAATTATTTAATCCCGTTAGCGATATAGAAATTTTAATATTTATTTAAAAAAGAAAAAAAACTATGACACACACTTTTGTCATCTGAGGATAACATGTCTTAGAATATAATGACCAGTGTGTGACCTCTGTTTACAGCACAACAAAGGAGTGCAAAAAACACAGTCATAGAAACACTATAAGCAACTGGAACAGCTGGAAAATCCACATTGAAAGTGAAAACTAGTAAAAGAAAAAAAGGAGGTAAATTATATCCATGTCTCAGATGGTACATATGGGAAAAATGTATAAAGAGAGAAGTTTAGCAAGCAAGCAAAAACAAAGAGAAAATCCCAGAGAATAAGGGCATAAATGAAATTTAGAGTCAGGTTGAGATGACAAAAGGAGATATAAATGAAAATAGAAAGTTGATTTGGGGCAGCTGGAGACTAATGAACAGATAGTGAAGAGACAGCCACCCAAGCAGTGTCATAATGCCTTGGTCTCTCTGTGAAACAGTTTGGTTCATGACAGGATAAGGACAGCCATCACAGCCTGAGCTTCAATTTCAACGCATCCCGAGTGGTGGGTGGATAACATTCCCATTCCTCTTTTTCCTGACATGTCTTATCAGGAGCTGCTTTTCAAAATCACATACAAACACAAACTCACACAAACAGAGAGATTCGGGTGATTAGCTGTTACAATGGAATTACATGGAATTTAAAGACCGTTGCAAAAGGACAGACACGGTTCATCAATATGTGCTCTTTTGAATTAGACCATTGGCTTTATGAGCCTTTAGCTGTAATGGACAGTCCATTTCTCTTTCTTTTATTTGTCCTTTCCCACTGCAGACCTCTGACCACATGAGAAGAGGAGAGACCATTTCAAACTATATGTCATAGCCTCTGCAGACTTCTGAAATGGCTGCTCAGTGCTAATCAGAGAGAGTCATGCTGTGGAAAATCTGTAATTGAGATAAAAAAGACTGATGGCAGAAGGGACAAATACAGACTGGAAGCAACAGCAGAGGTTTGACTAACCTAACACACAGCTGTATGGTTGTTCATTAACGTCAACCATCCGTGCTGCTTTCTTACTCATTGCTTTCCTGTGTATTTCTTCTTGCACACTGTCTCTACAGTTGGTCCTAGCGCTGTGTTCATTAATGCCAACGGGCGCTATGGCAACAAGATACTGATTCCCACAGAGTCTGTGTGAATATGAGAAGCAACATGTTTGACTTTATGCATATGTGTGATTTATGTGGAATCTATTCACGGTTGCTAAGATATAGAATGGTTTGTTTGGTTTTTCTTCTGGGAAACAACCAAAACAATAAGAGAAAGATGATAATACTGGTGAACATCACTCTATGTCACAAAGAGTCATTAAAGAAGTAGAAAAAATGGCTCATTGAGCTGACAGCACTAAGACACTTATAATGTTTGTATTTCAGTAAGCAAATATTTAACCTTAAACTGTTCAAATGCAACCTTTTTTCAGAGCTAATTAATCCTCAGTGGAGGATACAGTCAATCCCAAAATCCCATGTTCCCCTGTCCAGTATTTGTAGGGTTAACCCAAACACAATATGAGGGCCAATATGCCTTTACAGAACACTGATCAAAAGAAAATAGAAAAATGGAAACATGTAACCCTTTGATTCTCGTCACATTAGAAGCTGGAAACATATTTTTTGAGGATATTTGACTGTGGAGAGATGGAGCATTTGAAACATTTAAACCCAAATAAATACAAACATGCAGATTTAATGATTAAATAATTATTTAAATTATTATCATTAAAATTATAATAAATTCAAATGAAAGAATCATAAAAACATCAAATAACTTCAAATAAAACTACATAAATGCAGGGGAGAACAGGAGGGTATTTAACCTGCAACAGAGTTTCAGCTGATCTGAGGCTTTCTGGGAGTTTGTTCCGGACATGTAGAGCATAGAAGCGGAACACAGCTTCTCCATGTCTCGTTCAGACTCTGGGAACTGATAAAAATCCAGATCCAGAAGACCTGAGGGGTCTGGCAAGTTTTTACTGGATCAAGAGATCTCTGATGTATGTAAATCCATCATAGCTTTAGAAACCAGTAAAAGAACTTTAATTGATTGTCTGATTGATTTTTTAGGAATAAGTGTAAAGACACTGTTACAGAAATCAAGCTGACTAAAGATGAAAGCATGGACTAGTTTTCCAGATCCTGTAGTGAAATCAGATCTTTTATCCATGATATATTGTTAAGGTGATGGTAGCTGATTTTGTTATTCCCATAATGTGTTTTTCAAGATTTAAGTCCCAGATTTCTGGCTTGAGTGGTGGTTATATATTAATCAACTTGATGCATTTACCAAGATCCTGTACAGTACCTCAGTCTCTTGGTGATACTGTAATATAAATTCAGTGTATCATCTGCGTAGCTATGGTAACCAATGTTGTTATTTTGTATGTCTTTTCCCAGTGGGAGCATGTAGATGTTAAACAGAAGAGGTCCCAGGATGTAACCTTGGTGAACTCCACATGTAACTATTATCTGTCGGATGTAAAGTTACATATTGAGACAAAGTACTTTCTGTTCTCTAAGTAAGTTTTGAACCAATTTAGTACAGAGCCAGTGAGGTCTACTCAGCTCACCAGTTGTTGGAGTAATATATTGTGGTCTAATGTGTCAAATGCAGCACCGAGGTCCAGTAAAACTAAGACAGACATTTTTCCATCATCTGTATGAAAGCACATGCCATTAATGACTTTGATCAGAGCAGTTTCAGTGCTGTGGTACTGTCTAAA
Source organism: Pseudomugil tenellus (assembly GCA_037177515.1). Taxonomy (NCBI): domain Eukaryota; kingdom Metazoa; phylum Chordata; class Actinopteri; order Atheriniformes; family Pseudomugilidae; genus Pseudomugil; species Pseudomugil tenellus. Next base: position 18,782,418 of record JBAMHX010000016.1, read on the forward strand.
ACCTGATTAAAGACATCATAGTAAACTATATGGCCTAAAAATAATATCTCAGATTTTTTTAAAGATTAATTAATAAATAAAAGTTCCTATTCCTTGAAGCAAAATAGTTACTCTTTTTACAGTATTGTGACAATAAATAACCAAAACAATTTCACAGTTGAGAATGAGATAATAACACGTGTTTCAAGAAAATCCACCTCTTTTATATAAAACACTATTTCAAGAAATGCCTGAATGTAACAAAATTAATGCTATATTTTAAACTATTTCATAAACATAAATCTTCATAAACTGCAAATTTGAATTAATCGATTAAATTGATTAATCAGCAAGCCCTACATTATAGCTGCTGGTTTGTGTCATCGAAGTTAAAGTCAGGTTTTATTAATATATAAAGTATTAAAAAAAATTCCTGTTTTGTAAACCAAATTTACTGCATTATAGGAAAATAAGATGGGCCATAATTATTACCTGTAGCGTGATAGGCTGTATTTTATGTTTTTTCTCTTAGCACAAATAAGGTTGTGATTTCCAGTATAGGGCTGCACGGCGAGGTGGTTAGCACTGCAGCCTCACAGCAAGCAGGTTGCTGGTTCGATCCCCGGCTCAGGCGGTGGCCTATCTGTGTGGAGTTTGCATGTTCTCTCTGTGTTAGCGTGGGTTCTCACTGGGTACTCCGGCTTCCTCCCACAGTCCAAAAACATGCGCCTTGGGGATAGGCTAATTGGAGACTCTAAATTGCCCATAGTGTTTGTGTGTGCATGGTTGTTTGTCTATATGTGTGGCCCTGTGATGGGCTGGCGACCTGTCCAGGGTGTCCCCCGCCTCTCGCCCATTGTCTGCTGGGATTGGCTCCAGACCCCTGCGACCCTGTTTGGGAATAAGCGGTAGAAAATGGATGGATTTCCAGTATATTTTCAATTCATATTTAGAAGATGTGTATGAGAGAAAGCAAATAACATGGTAAATGGCAGAAGAAAACATTAAATACATTTTTAAAAAGTTACACAGTGGCTTTTGGCCATTTTAAGAGGACTTGATTAAAAAAAAACTATTGCATGTTTGTGTTGTCTATGCCAATTTACACTGTCTTCATATTTATTCACCAAGTAGCCTACATCATATAAATGAATTCTAAAGAAAACAAAAGTCATTTATATTATTTAATTAAGCAGAAGAATACAAAAAAAGAGAAAAACCAGGATAAGTTCAACACTTGTGTATTCAGCCCTCATCACATCTTTATCTGCTATTGTATTGTATTGTCTGGCCAGTGCTGTAGTCCGCCTCAGGCCAAGTTCTTCTGTGAATACATCTAGTCATCAAGTATCATGGCCTTTAATGATTGCAAACCTCCCTCGCAAAAAAGTTAGAGCTTTGATAATACATTCAAACTTAGCAAATCCAATAATGCCGGGAGTAAAAAGCTTAGTTTTTTAGATTGTGGGGACTTTCTAAAAGAAAGTCAACTTCAATTAGATAAACAAAGACTTTTTGCCCGTGAACACAGCAAGATGCAAAGGGCTAAAATCACAAGTAAACCAGAACGTTTGGCTTTGATTTAAGTTGTTCTTTGCTTCAGAGGCTGGTTGGATGGTAGAGCCGAGCATCAGCCCTCAATTGAGGTCAGCGAGGCTGCTTCCTCAATCCTGACTTAAAGAGTAAGATCCTTTGAAGGGGGCTTGAGTGATGTGACTACCACTATGTAAATGGGCAAGTTTCTAAACTAGATGATGCCAACAGGAAGTGGAAGCTATTTAGATGGTTGGGTTGGGGAAGTTAAAAAGGGTAGAGGATGCCCTGGAGACCTCAGAGCCATAATCCATAAAAACATGTGTTAAACTTACATTTAATTGTGTTTTGTTAGTTTCTTTTTAGCTTCTGGCGATGAGCCCCTGCAGCAGCTTTAACAGTACAAGGGACCAGATGTTGTAGATGAACTTTATATTAGCTGGTCGTCTTGTAATTGGATCTTGTTTGTCTTAATGGCGCATTTTCTTTTTCACTTGTATGTTTCTTATATTTTAACCATTATGAAAGCTTTTAAATTGAGCTGAAATGACACTATTTTGGGGACATGATGTAAAATAGTAAGTTGGAAATTCATTTGAAATGTAATTAGATGTTGTCCATGTTGTAAAATCTCTGCTCAATGAAGAAATCATTACAATGAAAAATTTAATGATCTCAGTAAAAATGTAGAGTCATATAAACTACAAATACAAAGGCATGAGCTAACAATAAGAAAAAGTTGCTTTGTTCTGACACAAACATTCCCCCAAAAGAATAAGTACAGTAATAAATGCATCGAATGAGGGGAAAAACATTTAAGAAGTTGCTTTCTTTTCACTTTGGTTGCAACATTTTGTTAGAAGAATGTGTTTTTCACAGTTAGCTTTTGAGGAGGGTGAGTAATCCTTCAGGCTCAAAAGGATACATTTTGGTTTTTTAAGGATTTGCTTTTGGCTTCTCACTTCATGCAACAGTTAATTTTGACACATCTTTACAAACTGCTTGAAAGTTCATTTCAAAAGCAAGTCAAAGCAACTCAACCAGAAATATGACTAAAGCTAATTTCGTTCAACGCTTCACCTGAAGAGATGGGCTGCGAGTGTTTAATCTTAGAATGTGCAGGTGTGTGCATGTATTTGTGATGAGGACTGTCCAACCACTTTTATTGCCAATTACTGAATGGGAGCCTGACTAGAATGCCTCCTGTGATGTTGTAAAAGTGCAATCAGACATGGCGTCAGTTAACAGCACCAGCTCAGCCAGTCCATCTTTCACTGCACACTTGGCCCAAACTTCAAGGCTGCTGAACGAGGGAACATGTGGAGGGCCGTGTGAGAAGCCCATATGCTCACAGACAGGATGGTAGGAGTGTGTATGTGTGTAATCCCTTGGTTGTGTGTGGTAAGGGTGGGGGGGGTCCTGAAGGCTAGGCCTGCTTTTGAATGTACGACGCTGTCTGAAACAACAGGATTCAAGCTCAAAAGCTACTCCTGCTGTGCTGTCAAATCTGATCCTGCTCACTTCAAGCTTTATCCTTGTATAAACCAAAACACGGTTGGGGCTACAAGTCTCTTCAGGGAGACCCGTATGAGATGCAAGAAATCTGTGATAGGGAAGATTCATTGAACAACTAACAAGTGAGAAACAGGTAGGAGGCAAGATGTGAGAAAATATTGGGAGAAAATAACAGAAGGGGGGGGGGGCAGCCAAAAAAGGTAGTGAGGGAGGGAACAGAAAGACAGAAGAATATGAAGGACAAGAACACACAACAAGGTTATGCTCAGGCGAGTTGGCACCTTGGCGCCAATCCAAGGATCGGTCTGTGTGGGCAGGGTAACGATTGATGCAGACTGAACGCAAGGCTTTCCCACCATGCTGCTGATGTCACATGAATTGTTCACATGCTGGTTCATGCACACACATCCCACATTTCCAATCCATCTCGTCACTTTTGGTCCTGCTTCATGAATCCCCAAACATGTGGAAGTCGTTTTGTGTTGGTGGGACTGTCTTTCTACACTTCTTCCTCTGATCTGTTTATCTGTCTATTCTTTTCTATCTTTCTTCCTGACGTTTCGCTCATTTGCTCTGCCAGTCTCTAACAGGTTTCAATTGATCATCATATTTCCTCTTTATCTTTAATCAAAAGGCTGGGAAAGTCTGTTGTTTAATTTATGAGTCTCAGCAAGAGGCTCACTCACTGGCTCCCACAGAACCAGCTCACATTTATAATTAATGAGCCTCTGCTAATTATCCAAGTACTGCTCCACACCACGCACGTCCTATATATGGAGGGAAGAAAAAAATGGAGAAAGAGGAAAGGGAACAAAAAATGTCTGGGATGACATTCAGAGGGGAATCTGCAAAAGAGAGGAGGTAGACTGTGGTGAAGATGGAGAGAAGATGAAACCTGTCACCTGTGGCTTCTACCTAGAATTTATCTGTCTCCATTTCATCATCTTTCTTATCTCCATTGCAACACACTTTTCCTCTTACTTGTTTTGTATCTCCCTATTAAAGTGTTCCAACTTTTATGGGCTCAGGGAAACAGAAAAAACTTACAGAGTTGTTTGCAAAGAGAATCTGGTGATACTGAGAAAAAATGTAACTGATTTGAGAAGGAATAATGTATAAGTAGGCCATATTCATTTATTTATCTGACTTTTACTTGTGTTTCTATTGCAAACTTTCTAAACTGCTAACTTCTGAAATGTTTTGAAAGTATTTCAGACCCCTCTGAGGGCTCTTAAACTCAAGTGAGTGAACTCTTGGCACAGGGAGGGTGGCTAAGGCTCAGATGGATGGAGCGGCTGTCTCTAATAATGGTCCATCTGGAGGTGGATTGACCTGTCTGCCTACCTACCACAGTGCAATGCCAATTGATTTATGGATGTTGTGCTGCTGAGGGATGAAGAGGGGCTGCAGGCGAGAGAATTGGGACAACACATCATGTGTCAGATACAGAACCAATCACTGCCACTCGCTGTTTCTCAGGGCATAACTGTACAAAAATATGGGATGAGGTGGAAGTTGGCTTGTGTAAATGGATTTGCTTTACTACATTTGAGGGGTCTTAAGATATCCATCATATTATTGGAGCCAGACAGCCTTGCAGGGACAGAATTGCTGGGAACCACAAGCTTAAAAGGCTTTTAAAGGCTTTGTCTTCGGGCACTGTGATGGGCTGGTGACCTACAGGGTGTACGTTGCTTCTCACCCAATGATTGCCGGGATAGGCTCCAGCTACCCGTGACCCTTCATTGGAATAAGAAGATAATGGATGGATGGATGTTGTCTTAGGGTTTGGGTCAATGAGGCTAAATTCAGGTCTTTACATTTAAAGGCTTTGAGACATTTTCCTGCCAAGTGTGTAAGGATTCAGGGGTCTATTATCAGATCATCAATTGGCAAAAGCATCATGGCAAAGACACTCTTGCTAAGACTTATTCAAATGTCAGTACAAAACTGATGGTTGAATGTGTTTCTTGGCCTAACATAATTTCAAAAACCAAGTGTTGACAATGTGAAGAAGAAAAGGTCTTGGAAGTCTGAAGTATGTGACTGCTGACTGTTGTGTTTATTTATTCATTCTTTCCAATCATCTTTTGTCAAACCTTTGAAGATTCAATGATCTTCATGGCTTTGTTATCAAGAGGTATGATGTCACGTAATGTTTTTCTTTTGTTTGTTTTTTAAAACTCTTTTTATCTTATTTAAAGGTTTTTACACATCATTGCTATACCAGCATCTACTGATGGGTATTGCGCGAATTGGGTTGTGATCAGGGTTAAGGTAAGGTTTAGGCATTCAGTGGTAATAAATAAAGATTGAATGAGGGCCTGGTGAATGCACTGTAACAATTTTAAGTCCTCAAAAATACAGTAATTTTATGGGAATATGTGTGTATTTCCAAAGACTGACATATAGACATCCGTGGAAAGCTTAAAGTCTTGATTGTCTGGAATGTAAGATCTTTAAATCAATACCATAAACACTGAGAAATATAAGCACTCACATGCACACACTGAATGAACTCCAGCTATGGACTCTATTAATTGGTCTCTTATGTCTATTAAACCAACAGATGCATTTATTTATCTCATTTAAAGCAACTCTAACAGTGTGCTCTGGCTGCCCACAAACAAGTTAAATGATTTACTGGTTTTCCTTCTCCCTATAAAACTCATTTTTGTAATTCAAACCTTCACTGCAGAATTGTTTTAACAAGCTAAGAACATTATTAAACTTAAATATTGGATATTTTCACTATTTTGCACACTGTAATCAGGACCCGCTTTTACTCGTTATTCACGTTAATGTCTTGTCACGTCTTCTACCTTAGAGTGGCATGTGGCTTTATTTTATTTCTTGTTTCTGCCTATTACTGCCTTTCTTGTTTGGAAACTGTATGGAAAAGAATGAACATAAGTGATAAGAAGCACTTGTTTCACAAAACACTTGTCTCATTCATATTCATGTATCATATTGTCAGCTGGGGTTACAGAATGACTCTGCTACTGAAGAGAAAAAATAAGAAAAGGAAGAAGTACAAACGTGAATTGGCCCAAACTTAACTCCTTTTTTGTATATTATTTTTAACACCATTTTAATTGACTTGATGGATTTCCTTTCCCTTTCTTTTCTTTCTTTCTAGTTTTTTTTATACCCACTCAGCCTTGACTGCCCAGCACTCCCACTTTCAATTCATGCCCAGAGATTAAATTACAAACCCTCACAGACACACCTCTTCTTTCCTCCATCATCTTGGCTCTGTTCCATCTCATTCTCTGCCTCAAGCATGTTACATTGCTTCCAATCCCCAAACTCCCCTTACAGCTCTTCATTTCTCAAACTTTTTCTATACATTTTCACTGCACAATGCCCCCAGCATCCTCTCCATTTCCCACAACCAGGGTCCTTACCACCCAGCTCATTAAGAATCTGCTTCTTTTTACCATCAATTTAAAGTGCACTTCAACTTCCAAGTGACAGTGACCTTTTTCAGCTAAAATCGAAAAAAAAAAATGTTTCTTTATTTAAAAATGCAGACAAAGAAAATTACTGACCACCTCCAAACAAGCACCACCCTACCACCCATATAGGCTGCCCCATCCTCTCAAATTACACTCTAATGGTTTAAATGGTGCATTCCCCATGAGATCTAGGTCGGGCTCAGGCCAGGATGAAGGGTCCAGCTGACAATTTATGAGTCAACTAAAGGTCACTAGCTAAACCTGCTCCTCAATTATGAAGCTTCACTTAGCAACAGTAAACACAACACAGATTCATGTAGCATCAGTTTCCAGCTGAATTTCTCTCTGATGCATGAAGACAAATTCTCACAGCTCAGCTACATATATCAAAAATGGAAAATTATTCATCTGTTGCAATCTGCTGCCAACAGACAGAGCTGGATAAAATGCTATCTGCTAAGTCATGCTGTATTTCCAATTGACTGTTTTTTTCCCCTGTTCAGCACTGAAATGGAAAAAACAATCGGAAATCAACACAGAGACCATATGAAAAGTTTGTTTCTTTACAGTTTTATACAAAGAAATAAAAGCTTTGGCTCGGTGAAATTAAAAATCTCAAATTAGCTTTCTCTCTCTGCATGAGGGAGTGTTTGTAATTTGAACAACCAATACTACTTCACTTTGACAGAGCCAATATGTTCTAGTTATCAGGGGCTATCTAAGCTGGCTTGCCTTTTGAGCTGAGGTCTCGTTTTCACACTCAACTGTAATACCAGCCTGTAACCTGACCGAGTCCCATTCAAACTGGACACAGAGGGACACTAGCCTTCCATTGACAAGATGTGGTTTGTTACTGAGTTTAAAACCTGCTGACTTTTGGTTACGCAGATTTTGATTACTTTAAATGATTGACTTTTATATACAAAGCTAAATCAGCTGTGTAAAATATCTCCTTATTGTCGACAGACTTTATCAACAATATCAGTTTTCAGATCTGTAAAAAGACAAAACCAGCCCCACTGTAAGTAGGAAACAAATTCACTCTTTCTACTTTATAAAAGTACGACACTTTCATATAAGGTTACTTATGTTGACACAGCATTTTTGTCAAACAGAGCAGCTCGAGTTTGAACAGCCCTAAAACTAGTTGCTGTTTGTCAGTCTCTCCCTCAGGGCACTTGGTCTTCCCAGATATACAGGCAGTGGGTGCAGTGACATGATGGACTCTACTTGATACATGGCAGCAAATATTTACTTTTTGATGATAGACGAGCTGTGCAAATCAGAAAATACGAAAAGAGATGGGCGCATACAGAATCTTCTGGAGACATAACTGAATGCACATTTTTTTCTTTTGTACTAGCTTTATAGCATTAAACTAAAAGTCAACTTCTTACGCAGTCTGTTAAATGGTTTTACTGGTGTGTAATTTCAGTAGTGTGTCAAAGGTTTGTTTCAAGACAGACGCATGTAGTTCACACTTCTACAGACCGTCAGATGGCATAGAGACATGGCACACTGCAGGGCAGCTCATATTTGTGTAATGTTGAGATGCAATGCCCCTGCAGGTCTGACACACTGCTGTGATTGGCTGCTTTGCCTGAACAAACACAGCTAACGCAGTATGTCATCTTCAGACAGATGCCAGTCTCCCTAGAGACAGCTCCACCAGAGCCCAGTCCCCACCCACTCACACACCAGCCATTATCTTAACTTGGAGCCATTTGCACACTTGCACTCACATGAAGACATACACAGCTCTAAGCTGGTCTCAGCTTGTAACTAAATATAGGTGGTGAGGTGGGCCTATAGGTAGCCGTCAGATGAGGTCCCATTATTAGCCACGGACTGTGAGGCTCTTCTGTTCTTTTATAATGACCAGTCGCTGCACCTGTCTCTCTGCTTGGCCCTCTCTACACACGGGCACTCAGGTCAGACTAAATATAGCTGTGCTCTCCCTCTATGCCTGTCCCTGTTGCCCCACTCTGCACAGCACCCCTTCTACCCCCCCTTTTAAACCTCTGATTTGTAGCAAACTAGGTACAGCAGCCAGCTCTGCCTACAGTTACAGTTAGCTCTCATATCAACCCTTTTTATAGAAACGCGATGACATTACACGGCTGCAGGAATAACAAACAAGGATCTATTGGCACCACAGAGGTGGCCATCAAACATTATCCTCTCTGATGTCTGTCTGCGTGAGTCTATCTTTGGAAAGCTAGAAAACTGTTTTTCACGTGTGAAAGATCTTTTCAAAAACAGACAAATAGCAGGAAATGTTTTCAGCATCTTTGGCAAAGAGCTGCAATGTATAAAATGCCAAATCTTTATGATTGTCTGGACATCTTTTTGTTTGAATACCAACTAAGAATATGTAAGGCTAATGTACAGTACTCTATTAGGATGAGGAGGGACATTTGGCTGCTTTTAACTTTGATCTTTGATATGATGTGAAGTTATTATAAAAACTGTCTGTTCAACGGATGTTTGTTTTATTTTCTATTCATTAATGTGTGAAAACTTTTGTAAACCCTTCAGTAATATATGAGATAGACTTGAGATGCATGATGAAACGTATGGCTTATCTCAGGTGTATTAACTAGGGCTGCATTCCACCTCTGCACTTATGCACAATCGTTATTTGTAGAGCATTCACAAGCACAGAACTACCTCTAATTAAGATACAGCCCTCATCAACACAACTATACAATTCCTATTTCAAGTCAAACTATCTTTTGATTTATTGCTATTGTGACTGTTGATATTGCAATAATTATACACTGATTCATTCTGTGAACTTCAGTAAACAGTCTCTGAGGCGACCATTATGGGCAAGCATTTAGGATACTAAATACTAGGAAAACATTGAGTCCCTTTATTGGCAACTTCTTTTCACTGGGACTTTCTGCCTAGATTCCCAAGATGAACTAAACATTTTGCTTATATAGAGAAGTTATAGACAAAGTAATCATAAAAATATTTAGAACAAAGTTTTACAATGACTATACAGATGTTTACAAACCCAAATTACCTCAGATAATCTACTAAAATCACTAAACCAAAGAATAATTCACTATGAAAAAGTATTCCCACACAAACTTCCCCTTTAATCCAGCCTTCCCTCCCACTGGAACAATTAACAGGTGTCCTAAAAACCTGGGAACTTCTTTCCTCCCTGTATCATCCTGAGACACAAATCAAAAAGGTGAGTACAGATATTGAATTCCTTACATATTCAAATACCTTACCCAGAGCATTATATACAATCAAACCGCTTGCATCTATTTCTTCACATCAATAAACCAATCAATCAATTAACCACTGTTAATCATTTCCACTCATTTAAGATTAAAATATGATCATCGATTAACCACAATAAGGTCACAACATCTCATTGTGACACATTCCCAAACACCCATTGTCATGAGGCAACATCATATTTGGCATAATCGGTCTTTATGATTCACATCTTTCAGCTAACATGAGTCTTTAGCAGTTAGTTACATATAAAAGTCTTCAAGGTTACCATTTAATGCAAAATGTCTTATTTCTTATCTTGCTTCCACAGCTGCAATGACATGAAAAACGAAGAATGAATTTGATCCTAAAAGATTAACTTCAGATAACAACTATTACAGCTGATTAGCAGCTTACGGTTCATCTTTTGTCACACGATTGAGGATATTCTTTGCATGAAAAGATTCATGATCTCTGCTTTATATTGTAGGAAATGAATCAATAAACAGCAGGTGAATGGAACAGGAAATATAACTATTGATACAGTGCTGCAGCTTCACATCTGATCATATTAGTGGCACCATGTCTGTGGTTTCGTGTGATTGATGCTCAAATTCATCTGATAACAATTTCTTGTGAAAGTTCAAAAACCAGGAATCCAATATTGTATTACAGGAAGACAGAAAAAGATATTGACTGTGTGTTTCCGTCCTCGATCCCACTGGTAACATGAAGTTTTGATGAAGGAATATTTTCTTAATGTGGTGTTTTTTTTTCCGACCTTTGAGAGTTTGTTGCAATTCTGTGCGAGAATATTAATTCCCGGGAGCAAAGTGAGCATATTACTGACAGTCACATTATGGTCTGTCTGCTCTCCTCCATTCTACCGCTGACAAAACGTCCAATACTGCAGGCAGTAAAAACATCTGCAGTGCCAGCATCCTATAGAACGACTTTCTGTGGTAATAAAAGATGAGATGGAGTGATTAGGAAATGCCACTGAATCGCTGTGAGGCATTTCAGCTCACTCCATCTGCTTACAAATGCCAGTCAGGGTTACTTCTGACAATGGCAAAAGCATCAGCTGCAGAACCGCTGCATCAAACTGCAGCAGCTAACAGAAACATTTATATCAATCTACAAAACAAGATAAATGCCATCATATAAAAAGTTAATAATATTTTAGTTGATAGAAATGTTCTACATCTCTATTTCAAACCTCAGGTTACAAGTGATGCAGGCAGCGTGTAATCAAAAAAATGGGCCAAAACATTCTGGTGATAAAATTGACTACACCACGGTGCACTCCATGGCCTTCTCTCCCCCGTCTCTGTTACCCTGGAAACTGTTGTCCATGTAGGAAGGAGCAATTCTATTATAGCAGCTGCCCAAGCCAGCAGATAGAACTATAAAACATGACTTAACAGTTATAGAGAACAAGAGGAAGCGAGGATGAGAAAACATCTCACAGGGGGAGGAAAAGACAAGAGGACATAGGAGAAAACAAGAGCAAATGATGAGGATTGATTAAAAAGAGAGGGGTGTGGCAAGGCTGATGGAGATAAAAGAGGGTTAGAAATAGAAGAAGTATGCAGAAATATAATGACAAGTTGGGAATAGTAAAGATTGCTGCCAATCCTTTGACCCCAACTCACAGATAAAGGCACACTGACATGTGAGGCAGAAATGTATTTGCCTAATAACAATGCAGAGGAGCACGCTAATGCACACTTGGCACAGTTAGGATAATAAGGGCTATTGGAGTATAGCCTGATTACACACTGAAAGTGTGAGAAGATGGAGAGACGGGAACAAGGCCAGAAGCAGTAAGCTGGTTAAGCAGCTTGCTTGATCTAACCATGCCTCCTTACATCTATTCACATCCTGTCAGAGCCTTGTCGTGGTCATCCATCTTTCAACCATCACGTTCCCCAACTCATAATGGATCTATTGAATCACTCCATTCCATCGTCTCCCATCACATGCCCAAAGCTAAATCCTTTATTCTTCCTTCTTTTTTTTCTCTGGCTTATCTTTGCTTTTGTTTTTTGCCCCATACAGCCTCACACTGTCTCACGCCGTCTCCATCAAGAGTAAGTTATCATGCTCTTGGCAAGAGGGAGTCCTCAATGTGTGGAGAAAGACAGTCAGGGAAGGTCAGTGAGGAGCCTTTAGGGAGATACTGGAGAGGGGCAAATAGCAGGGATCAAATATTAATCAATACTTAACACACACTCCCGCATTGAGGTCTCATATTTAACTAAGCCTTGTAACGTTCACACTCGTGGCCTGTCGTAGGGGGTTTTGTTATGTGCATGTGTGTGTGTGAGGGGTATCGTGTTTCTCTTCTTTAGCCAATGGTGAGGGAAAGGTTCTTCTCTGATGTGGCATTGCCTCAGAGACATGTTTGTGTGTGACCCCTCGATGTCTGGGAATCATTGCAGGGAATATCACGTTACGACCAAGCTTAGGCCCGGCTTACTTTGTTCTGAGATGAACTATGGTAGCGAGTAAAGCACCGCAGCCTATAGCTATGATATCTGACAGCGTTCAAATTACACTCCTAAGTCCTTGGCAGTGCTATTGTATGATCGACCCAAAACTGCACAATGGAAATACAAGAGTTAGTTCTGCAGCTTTAAACCATTTGGCTCGTAAAACCTATTAAGAAAAGTGTTTTAAAAAAGACATTTTTGTCTCCAGAGGACTTAGAAAACATAACTGCTCTTACTTACTCTGATTATTGTTCATTAACTACATTTTGTCCCATAATTTTTCTATCCACATGGCATCCAAAACTTGTCTTTGAAGGATTTTGTTTATTTTGCCCCATTATTGAGTGTTCTTTAGGTGAAAACAGTGCACGAGTCATGCTGTTTGTGATTTATACCCTGCAAAGACTTGATCTGATCTGAGAAGGTTTTTAAATTTATTGCTGCTACTTTTGACTGTTTATTGTCGACATTTTAGGATGACGGTGAGAGTCTGCCTTGTATTTTTAACAATTCTAGAAAAAACAAGGGATGAAAGAAACAGACATTTACGGTACACTCAAAATGAACAGCACTAATCCTCACTGGTCTCAGTGCTTTTGATGAGAACAAAAGAAGTCTTTAATTTAAACTCTTTGAATTACCAAGACCTGGATGACTGAGAACCACCATGCTGCAAAGCATAGTCATACCCACAAGTGTGAGAAAAAGCCAACGTCACTAAAACTGATGTCACACCTGTAGCTAACTGATGTAATCTATTGCTTTGATGGTCACAGACACACACACACACACCTGTTCTGTGTATCTGTGTACCCTGGCATGTAAAGAGTGCAGATACCTCATTTGCAAAGCCAATAAGCAAGAGGAAACCATTTGTGAATGTGTGTCTTTACTAGGAACTAAAACAATAAACCAACGCAGGAGTGCTGGAATTCAGCAGAGAACTCATGGAAGAAGATTGTTATTTTGTCCAGCAGCAAAACAAATCATTTAGCAAAACCAGGCCAAGCAGAATCTGAATGGTTGTTGCTGCTGCATCTGAAATGACCAATGAAAATGTGGCTCAAGGCTTCATCTGCCATCAGATAATTAAATGGCTGCCACTGTTTATGGCTCAAAAAGAATGTTGCTGAGGAGGAGTGCATCTACAAGATAAAAGTGTAAAAGAGATGTTGTTGAATAAATAACATGCAGTGTTTTACAGGTTAGAAATCACAGAAAACAATGATTGCAATCCTCGGCGTGCCTGGTTTTCATCAGTGTAAGTGGGAAATATAAGCTCATTTTGCTTTTCAAGCTGAGGAAATAAATGCACTTAACTAAGACATAGCACATTTATTTATTTTAATATGGATACTTTTGTATTTATGTGGGATTTTAATCAAAACATTAATTACATAAAAAGCTTACAATGTCAGGTGTTCAGGTGTTCTGTAGAGAACCAGCCAGCTTTGCAGTGGTGTAAAACATGTGTTTGCTTTAAAGGTTAATTATCTGCTTCTATCTGTAAACATGAAACATTATTTTATATAAATGAAACACAGCTGCAAAGGAAGTTTAAACTGTTCCACAACCACATCCCTTCGCTCAAACACAATCCCAGTTGTTTGCACAATGATTTCTTTATTTTTGTTTTTTCCCATGTACTCTCAGTCTACTAGGTTGATAGACAAGGCCTTAGATTGTGTTTGTGAGAAAGTGAAAAACCATCAAACGTAAAAAGAACTGGAAATTTCATAGATGACACCTCAAAAAAGACAAGCTTTAGGGTAAAGGATAGAATGAGGCAGAGAGGGGAAAATGAGTGGATGTGAAAAAGGATAAAAGTGAAAGTTGTCAGGACAAAGAGAGAGAGCAGAGATAGAGAAGTCTGAGAAGGTGAAGCTAAACCAGCACTTTCAAGATTTTCTTGATTATCTTTCCATTACTTTAACTTTAAATTGAGAGTGCTGTGTGTGTGAGCTGTGACTTTGGGGCAAATGAAGTTTGAGGTAACCGTTTCACCACTGTACTCGCTTTCTAATGAACACCCACGTTTCTCAGCTCGCCATCAGCATGTCACTTTGTCTGATATATTACCTCCATTTCTACAGCAGCTAGCCAGGGATTCACACAGCTGCAACTCTATAGAGGACGTGCAGCATACGTCACTGAGTCACCTGACTTTTGTCTATCACCATATTGGACGGGACCGTACTTAGACCGATCTCTAAACCAGATAAACTGGGACAGATTTATGTGGGGTATTACACCAAGTCAAATGATGACTTAACGCTCTGCATTCGGGTGTAGGAATATAAACCGCTTGTCGTTCTACAGATTAACCGCAAACATCAAGAGATGGGACAAAAGGATTGTAGCTGAGAAACCAGAGGACTGGGAACCAGTGCTACCAGCAGATTATGCAGTTAACACTTTATATCAGGTGCACTGTAGATTTTACATTTCTAGCTCGTGTTGTAGTTGACCAGGTTTCCTCTTAACTGACAAAAATTACACAATCCAGACAATAAAAGTAGTCTTTCTGATATTAGAGATGGATATTGAGCACTTACGTTCAGGCTGCAGGACATAATGCTCCATTCAGATAATTTAGTTGAATCCGATTTTTTTATAGAGTTCCCTCACATTTACAAATAAATGCAACATGTTTGTGATCTCCTTTATGAATGTTATGCAGACAAAAGTGTCATGCTTGATACCATAGTCCATAGTAAACCATAGACCATAGTAAAGATACGACAACGTGAGCGATGTCATCGTGTTTACGGAAGTAAACATAACGGTAACAGCAGAGCGAGATTATAAAAGAGGTCTGGTGGCTTCATGTGGAGAAACGTGTGGATACGAAGTTGCAGCCAGGAGTGGTGGGAGATGAATGCAAGCGCATTTACAGATACGTTTATAAATAGTTTTCCAATCATGATCAGAACCTTCATGTACATTGCTGAGCGCTTCTTTGACATTCTGTATCAATAAAATGCAGAGATTATAGACATCACTTCATCTTCCAGGTGTTCAACAAAATGAGATAATTGTTTGCAGAGACTCGATCTAGCTGTTTCAGATATATTTTGCAAGTTAGTGATACCAGATCCATACATGCTCTATGTGTGTTTATGACAGATTCATGCTCTAATTTGTGTGTACATGCTCGGCTTGCTGTGGTTACCACTGCACAGTTGCCTTCCAACATGGTGGAGTAAACAATGGGGATCATGTGACCGCACATCCTCTATAGCAGCTAGCAATGGATCCACATAGCTGCAACTCTATAGCAGCTTAACCCAGCACTTCCCTTTGTGTGAGATCAACCATATAGCCTGTCGATACAGATGGCTTTTAAATACTCTAAACCAATACAAGAAAGAAGCCAAAATCTTTATTCTTCATGAGCCTTAGTTACATTAAAACCACTCTTTAACAATCGATAGGTCTTCTTGACACAATAGCGTTAGAATAGTTTGTTTTTTTCCTGCTGTCAGACCTTTTTGCTGCTGACCAATGTGCTCCCTGTCTGAGCAAATCAATGCATCATGTATTAAAGATATTCCACAGTCACAGACTCAACCTTTCCTTCTGTTTATAGTCTTAATATAAAACAAATGCTAGACACAGCATAATAAGTCAACTATTAATTCCAAAATCTAACACATTTAACAGAGCTGAAATCTTCTTGTAGGCTTTGAAATGTTCTGTTATTTTTGTGTGTAAAAACGGACTTGCTTAAGAAAGATGGCTGATTTCAGAAATGTTAATATTCACCTCTTTCCAGTTTATTTCTGAATAAATACTTGCTTGCCTTATTTAATAGAGAGTTAATGTGATTACTGATAGCAAGATGAGCTTTTTTCCATTATTACAATTATTGATCAAGTAAGTTTTACTTTACTAAACTTTTTCAAGAGCCTTTGTGAAAAGCAAAGCCAGGTGATATTAATTCATTAAATTTAATATGAATCTCCAAGAGGATTGATATGAAAAATGAGCTGCACTGACTTCGAAAATTTCTGCATACATTTAACTGCATTACATCCTTTCTTCTTAAATTGTCACATATATGACAGTTAATGAAGTGGCATCCTTGTGTGACACCTAATTCACTACAGAGAAATAAAGAGATACTATCTTTTATTCAACTGTTTAAAGGAGCTATACCTGATTTTGCATTTTTTGCACCATGGGACAGGAGTTCGAACTATAAGCCCCCCCCCTAACTGTTTTCCACAGGAAGGAACAGTCCAACATGTACTTGTTAGCTCCTCCCACTCGCGTGCACATACAGCGCGCATGGCTCATACGCGTCCACAGTTCTTGACGAGAGACTTGCTTTCATAGATGAAGTAAATGGCTGAATCTCATGTTATGACAATTACTCAGCATCGTTTATAAAATGTC
>JBAMHX010000016.1:18810287-18827244 GCA_037177515.1 Pseudomugil tenellus
CCAAAAAAACCCACAGTACAGTAAAAAACCAAATTTGGGTGGTTGTTTTCGCCTATTTTCTCATTGGTACTTAGTATTTTCACTTTTAGTTCTATGTTTTGAAAAAAAAAAAAAAAAAAAAAAAAAAAAAACACTGACAGGTAAACAAAAAACCTACTTCAACTTGCTACTACGAGCTATTTTTATTCAAAGAACTAGTAACGTCACTAGATCTATGTCGTTAAGCAAATTATATCAAACAGATTTTAGTTACGACCATTTAATAGTATTTGTAATTGATTCAGTCACATAAAGTAGCCCTCCCTCATTTTCTGCCATATCAGTCAAGACATATTAATCAAAATTTTGATGAAACCATCAAAAGCTTTAAATTTGCATCAGCATATTTCTCTCTCATGAGCATGGGGGGTTGGGTAGGGCAGTCCACTAGAGGAGCACCACCTCTCATAACCAAAGCCTTGCAAACTAAATCATCACAGAAATAAGCTAGAAATTCAAATCTGACAGGACGAGACGTCAAAGGGCTCAATGCCGCCATCAGAATGATCTAAGACACAAATGACTCAACATGAGTGGGCATTCTGACTTTTCACACTCGCATGCCAGCAAACACTTTGGCTGAATGGCTCACGGCTGTAGCACGCTCTTTCCCGGAGCTTAATCAGTCACATTAATGAGATTGGTAATGTGATGCAAAAGAATTAGTCCAGGTCTTCAGGGTTGAATCTCGGGAGGTTTTAGAAAAGAAACTAGTTGCCTTGACTGTAAATTCATCAAGCTTTAAAATCAGCAACCCCCTCACCCCCCAAGCTTTCTTGAAACAGGGCGCATGAGACTTCATGCTACAATAGACATATATGCACCCAGCATAGCAATATTTACCAGTGACGGTGCTGTGGTAAAATCAATATGCTACTCATGTTAGTCACGATAATGTAAGCCGTTGTGGGAAGGAGGAAAATAGCTCACTTCCCAGCACACAGCACTCATATGGCACCTCGCTGAAGAAGTACTGGTTCACCATAACACGCTTTTTTTATGAGGCAGGAGTTGTGTTTGCAAACAACTTTTCAGGCAATTTCTATAAGCAGCCTCCCATGTGTGTCTGCACCCCCGGCACTTCCATGAGAGAACTAGTTCACCAAATGCAGCAATGGTTGTGCTGGAAGATTTATCACGGCATGCACCAACATAGACACTCTGGATTAAGTTTCTAAAGTTTAAATATCAGCTCCTCCGTGAACACATGAACAGTTGCTAGTTTCTTTTTTTAAACCTGTGTTTGTGTACAGGGTTTGTTTTCTTACTTGGTTTGTTCTCCGCCTCGTTCCCTATCCTTCTCATTATTTTTTCCAGGCTCTTTATCAAGTCTCTGCTTGTGCACAAATAAAATCTTTGCTGAAGGCCTGGGTTTATCCTGCTGTACTGCTCTAGGTGGCTCAGGGTGAAAATCACCTCTATTTGGGGGGCTGGTTTCCTGCCGGAGAGCCCAGAATGCTTAGATGCATTAATAAGCCACTAAGCCTGCCTCTTCACCGTGTGTTTGCTTGCATATGCATGTTTGTAATGATTGACATGTCCTCTGGCCATTTCTCAGCATCTCCATCCTGAAACCATTCAAATCGAGCGAACATCCCAGCTTACAGTCCTTGACTGCTGCAAAGAGAGACCTCCTCCACAAACGCACTCTGCAAATCCACACACACACACTCTCCACTAATTTCCCTATCTGTTCTGTTACACACTCGTACATTTGTAATCCTCGCTCACTTGTAATTTTGCTTCTGTACGCCAGCCTCAAGAGAGACAAACTAATTTCAGGAGTGAAAGGGGGGATTATCAGATGCTAGCCAAATCTCTCCACCTCCAGACAAAGATACTGGTGTAGACTTTTCATTGCAACAAAAAGTGTCTCAAAGCCTGCCTCTGCCTGGATGGGGGCTCTCTAGCATGAATACAGTCAAATGCCACAATTGCAATTACTTCTTATCAGCAAAGGAGAAGCAAGTTGACAATGGCAAGAAAATGCTGAGATGGTGGTTCACAAAACACAGACAGAAGTGACAGCAGAGAGCATAATCAGCTTCTCTTCTAAGCCTTCTGTGAGTTTTGTGTATAGAAAATATGAATTAGAAGTAAAGCGGCTAGGTGTCCTGGTTTGTACGTGCATGTCACATAAAAAGTGTAAAGTATTCTAGGTGTTAGAGCAGAGTTATTACATTAATGTGGACTCCTCGTGGTGGCATGATTTTGTCTTATGTGGACTGGCGCAGACCTGCCACACAAATGATCCCCTTTTGCATTTGCACTTGCCTCATCGTATTGTTGCTGGGGACACTGTCATTTTAATCTATCAGCCCGCCCCCGCACAAACAGGGCACATGCTCACAAGTTGACACAGAAAACCCACAAAACAAGCCAAGGAAACCATGGTGACACGTGAAGAAATAAAGAAAAGAATAAGCCGTAGAGGTAGAGCGTCTATGTTTGGAGCCATCTGGCTGAGGCTGATTGTACATTTACAATTGGATTAAGATTTGAAAGCTGCGAAGTGAAATAAACATAATGCACAGTTTAAATGACAGTTTTGAGGAGGTGTCTCTTGTGTTTTGAAAAATGCTCAAGAGAGCAACTATTTTCTCGTCTTCATCACTTTGGCGTGACAGTTACGATCCACATTGTCGCATTTGTGAGAGTAATATCGAATCTATGTATGCGTGGGATAACAAAAAAAAAAGGGACACGCATCCTAGCAAAGGAGCAAATAGTAGAGCTTTCCCTCCATTAAAGTGTGAGCCTGGAGCTGTCTAACTGCCTACGACCAGCAGAGCTTCAAAGCTACTTTGTTGTGGCCGGTAATGGTGATGATGACATAAGAAAGGTTCACATTGCCAGGTAAAGTGAAGCAAGCCAAAAAGCTGTGAGGAAGACAGCACAAACATCAGTAAATACTTTCAAATAAAATAACCATACGGAGATTTCAGTGCTGTAGGTGAGCCATAAAAAGTACGAATAATAGTCATCTTTAATGTTTGGCAGGAGCACTACTCCCCAGTGTTTCTCCGCTCACAACCCTCAGGCTAGCACAATTAAAAAACACACTCACTGAGAGTCATCAATATCTTATAAATTGAGGGGGAAAAGAAAAAATAATCTTCCATTCCATGACGGATGCATGCTGAGAAGGCAGGCAGCAGATCTGAAAGGTTACTTGTTGACTGCATGTTTCACAATGTTTTGCATTATTCTAGCCTGTTTTCTTCTTTTTACAGCAGAAGTATATTTTTATGGCAATGTGGAAAAAGTAGAAAAACTAAGTCAATTTTACAGCACCGTCAATGCATGGTGCGTGACATCTCAGGTTTACAAAAGTAGGCTTGGACATTTTATTTAAATCTTTGTCCTTCAATTCAGACCCTGTTCTGGAGTTTTTGCACTGTCAGCTGCACTTAGCCAGGAGAGTGTTGCTGCTTTTGAAATGGAACCAACAAAACAAGCAAGGCTACTTATAAAAAGCAAGCAGGATAATTGATGAAAAAGGTTAGAGCAGCATGAACAAGTAACAAGTGAGTTGTGTATTGACTCACAGAAAAGGATGTTGAGACAATGTGGTGATGATGTCGCCACAAAGGGACATGGTCAGAAAAGAAGAGTTTCTGTCATGATCCATGTTCTGTTGGCTGAAAATAAGCAGGAACCCATCACACTTGGAGTTAAACAAAGACATCACAGGCACGTACCACAGCTCTTCAGACTATATTCAGAAAAACAGCCCAAAAAGAATAACAGAAGAGAAAAACTGCAAAACAGCAACAAAGGAATGTTTCCTGTCATAAGACAGCAGAAAAACCAAATACACTAACTGTGACAAACAAAAGTGAACTCGAATATCAAGCAGAAGGATTAAAGAATGTGGGAAGGATCACATCAAAAGCAAACAAGTATAAACTGGGAGATTTTATGTCGTTATTTATTTATATATACATGCAGTTTCCACACTGGTTTAGACAGAATGGCATGCGCAAAGACGAAAACTGATTCAACAACCTGAGCTGCAAAACATTGCAGCTGCCTTGAGACTTATTTTTTACCAAATAGCACTTAATTGGACAGAAATATGAACTTTATCAGAGTGAGGAGATGTATTTATCTCATTCATTCATTCATTATTCCCCCTGAGCTGTCGAGCTCTGCAGTGTCCTTTTGCCCGGCTAATTCAGAAACTAAAGAAGCTTGTCAAGCTAAGACCTTCAGATCCATGTATCACTCGATGACATAGACTGATAGATGCCTGACAGACTGCCAAACTCTAAAATGTGCTACATGAGTCAAGAACAAACACTCCTCCGTCATGCAGATATGCTTTTGCACATGTATCTATCATCACCGTGTGGGAGGTGTGTGTACGTGTTGTGTTTGTGTGCGTGTAGCTGTGGGATTTTGCATAAAGCTCATCTGAGCAATGAAAAATCTTGCAAGTCTGAGTGGGACCCGAAGTGATGATAGGGAAGTGAGGAGGTAGGAGAACACGGGAGGAAGTCGCCTGATATGGATGTTAATTAAGGCACATAATTGTAAACGAAAAGATCTATTTGTATACAACACAAAGTGCACACAAACATACACATAAATACAACATAAAGAACCCCCCCCCTTTTGACTCCCATCTTGTCTCTTGCCTTCCTACTTCCACAGAAACACATTTGTAAATGAACAAGCGAATGAAAGTAAATGGTGGAGCCTGGCCTGAGCTCCGAATGTCACAGTCAGTCATTGCAGCCTCCCTCTAAGTGATGCAGACAGAGAACCATTCTGATTGCCCCACCAGTCAAGCCAAGGGGTGAAAAACATTTACATGCAAATACGAATGACCCAGTAGCAACTGCAAGCACGCAGGCTGTGGTATTCTGAAAGCATGACAAGAAAACCTAGCACAGAGCACTTGCCAATCAACATTTCTACTGTAGCAAACAGCCTGTAGAAGTCAGCGCTGATGTTGAATGTCTTATTTGCATTGTACTTTTTGGCATACTGGTGTGTAAAAGCTGTTGATACTGCAGCATATATTCAGCTTAAATGAATGGTAATTCATTCTGAGCAGGACATCTAAAAGATTATTTGTGAGGAATAAACAAATCCTTTCCTTTTTCCTCCCCGAACGCTTCAGTATACAGATCTATCTGCCTCATCGATTCAGCTCTGAAAGCATCTTCTAACACTGCATAATCTACTTTGATTGTGAATGATTAGAACCTGTAAGTCATCATTACAAAGACGTCTCTTTATCATACTGAAGTGGGTAGTATCAGGGGACAGATTGCTGGTGGACTGGCTGGGTCACCAGGGGTCCTGGACAAGGGGAGACCCTGACTGTCACACAGCTGAGATTCTTGGATCAAGAACCCGCCTGCTGTCATCAGACCTGTTGCCTACAGATGGGTCCTAGGTCTGGCTGTGTGATTCCCATCTTCAGAGAGCACACTGTCCTCCCCCACTCCTTATTTCATCTCCTCTCCTCTTATCCGGTAAAAAAAAAAGTACATCAAACCTGACCTTCCTTTCATCCTTTCACACTTCTAACAAAGTCTAAATCATCATCCTTTTGTTCTTTAACCTTGACATTCAGCTTTTAGCTCGACACAATGCTTTCATCTCAATTCTTATTCCGTTGGTTCAGTGTCTTGGCTAAAAAATCCCCACTGTGTGTGGTGCACGTGGGGGTGTGTGTGAGTGCATGTGTTCACATGCTCGATGCCGGGGAGATGAGCAGACCCGCTGCACGGCTAGGCCTCTTTGATTCAGCACAGCAGAGACCAACAGTGAGGTTGTACATTAATTGGTGCTTCTGAGCCATTAATTTAGGCGAGTACATTCAAGGACCTACTTTCCCTCCACTTCCCAGCAGAAACACGGGCCGAACAAGCATCCTCTCAAGACTCATCCGCTATTTTCCACCTCCTCTCTCTTCACTCTACTCACTGCCTTTTTTTCTGCTTAATGCCTCTCTACTTCTCCCGTACAGTAGACCATCGATGTGCCACATCCCACTGCTTGCTCTTTCTTTTTCTCTGCCTAGTTTTTGGAGCGCTAAGAGGGCCAGTAGGTCACAGTTTCTAAACTATCCCGCCACTTCACCAGCTGCCTGGAAAACAGTGCCAAAAATCCCAGTTTTCTGAGTTTTTTTTTTTTTTTCCTTCAGCATGGCTGATTCCCTCGGGTCACTGAACGCATTAAGCCATTAATTACCTCAAGGCACAAAGCAAGTGGCAGCTTGGCAGCAAATAATCTCGCGTTACATTTTCTTAAAGCATACAAACACAAACTTAAGTACAGAGCACAGCAACAGCAGCAAGAGCCAGTCCACCAGCGGTAAACAATCCTGTCAGCAGCAGAAACAGATAATGAGAATGTTCAAATTTTATATTTGCAGCCTCCCTGCAACCATAAAACTGCAGGATAGAGCCACTTTGGCTGGAGGTTCCTCCCAAGAAATGAATCAGCTATAAAACTGCAGCAGGATAACTAGTCTGGCCCACAGGGGGCTTTTTCTTTAGGTTCACGCTGTGCTGATGCGGGAACTGATCCGGGATGTGTGTGACCCGCATCCTCTCGGTTAGGTCTCCCACCATACAGTAGTTAAACATCCCCCTTATTAGCGTGGTGATCATGGCAACCTAAGTAAGCGGGTATAGCCATTAATGTGTATAACTGGGCCTGTAAAAGCTACGATGGGAAAACAAGCGCTGCTATCTATAACATGTCAGGGGAAAGTAATGTAATTTCAGTTTCTGCTGACTCCCGATTGGGTTTGGGCTATTGGAGGTTTATTACTTCACCGTGTTTGTATGTGCATATGATGGACTAGAAATGAAGAAACATGCCAGAGTCTATTAACTTATCATGGCTGGAAGAGTTTATTGAACCAACATGTCTCGTCTCTTCCCAAACAGATATGTTTGTTAGTATCTGCTCTCGTTAACAAAATGAAGCTCAGTGTACTCAGACACTACGCAAAATTGTGAGATCTGCTTATGCAGAAGAAGTTGAGAAAAAAGAAAAGGGACGCTATGTGAACTCAGACCGATAACAAGCAAACTGGCTGCGAAAACATTCAACTCACACATTCAAATTGTTTATCCGTGTCCAGGAAGTAAACGTCAGTGGCGTCTCCATCATGTCTGCCCATCTTTTCATCCAGACCTGTATCACTAAGGGTATGCTGCCAACAGTTTATACATATGGAAATGTCTCTTTCCCACTACTGAAGAGAATGGAAGAATCCCTCTGCTAGCACTGCATTCAGATATTGGAAAAGAAACACTTTTGCATACAGACGCACAG
The DNA here is from genome assembly GCA_037177515.1 of Pseudomugil tenellus. Lineage (NCBI taxonomy): Eukaryota > Metazoa > Chordata > Actinopteri > Atheriniformes > Pseudomugilidae > Pseudomugil > Pseudomugil tenellus. Next base: position 18,817,629 of record JBAMHX010000016.1, read on the forward strand.
AAGAACACACTCTGCCTGTGGAAGTACAATAACCCTACACGGGATGCCGGTTCTGCCAACGAGAATCATCTTTATTCAACAGGCACTTGGCCTTTGGTGATAGCAGCTGCATTCTTTGTTCCTGTCATACTGCACTTCCTCGGGCTTACACAAAATGATACCGCTCCAAATTCTCCCAGACATTCTGTCACACTTAAAGTGCATAGACAAAAATATTGAAATCATAGACTTAACAAACTCTGAGGAGAGCCTAGCCTGTGGCTCCTGATGAGAGCAACTGCATAAGGGAGACTTTTCAAAGAAAATGAAAGAGTTGCTTATTACTGGCAACATCAAGCTTCTTTCTTTGAACTTACACTCATTCTGGCTACTCTGCTTTGCAGAGGATATATAAAAGCCACGAAGACGCAGAGATGAGAGTGAAGGAACGACCAGGTTGGAAAAACAACTGATTAAAAGATAAAAGGGCCAGAGCAGGTGATGAGGGAGCAGTGGAGCGTGATTAAATGGCAGAGGTGGTCCCTTTGGGCTCTTGTCCTTATTACATTTTAATAGGGGGCTGGATGATCCTTGACCTCTTCAAGGCAAAGGTAGCATATAGATTACGTGCAGTCACATGATCCCCACTTTTACACCACCATGTTGGACGGCAAGCATCCAGTGATAACCACCGTAAACCGAGCATGTACACATGAACTAAAGCATGAGAATTCGGCATAAATACACACACGCAGCACGTATGGATCTGGTATCAAACACTCGCAAATATTAGGATACACTCCGCTGTTACCGTGTGTACGCCGTCATGTTTACTTCCAGTGCGGTCACAGATTCTGATGGGTTACAGATTTTGTTGTAAAACCGGAAACACAATGACGTCACTCACGTTGTTGTGTCTTTACTATGTCTTTACAAGCCATTCTTTAAGCCGTTTATATTCCTACACCCGAATGCGGAGCGTTAAATCATCCTTTGACTTGGAGTAATACCCCAAACACTACAATCTGTGCCAGTTTAACTGGTTTAGATCGGTTGGGTGCCGTCCAAAATAGTGATAGACAAAAGTCAGGTCACTCAGTGACGTCAGCTGCACGTCCTCTATAGTAGAGATAAAACTGCTAGCCTTGACAAGCCCCCTTCCCCGGTAAGCATCATGTCTCTGAGAATGAGGTGTGATGTGTGAGGCACTACAGGGTCATAAGCAAATGTGTTTATTCTGCTTCTATAGCAACCCAAGCAGTAGCCTTGAGCAAATAACAACAAGGAGAGCCATATGGGTGTAGGTGTGCGTGTGCCCGTGTGTGGCTAGAGGAGTTTAAAACATGAGTGGTGCAATATAAGATAAGTCTTCAGTTCATGCATTTCAAAGCGCTTTCTTGCACTCTTTCTTTCCCTCAGCCCCCCAGCGCAGCAGGCCTGCCCCTCAATCATCAGTCCCTCCTTTTCACCTTCTCTTTCTCCCAGCACCACATGCTAAGTGGGAACATTGTTACGGTCAATTTGTCCCATTCAGGGTCCCAGTGGGCAGTGTCCCTGCCATGACAGCCTGCAGACAGAGACCACACTGCCTGAGAGGCCTTGACATCAAGGTCCAGAGGAAACTTGCAGAAGGGGGGGCGTTGGGTAGTGGAGGAAAGAAGCAGTGTAGGGGTTAAGCGTAGGGAAGGAGAAGCAAGAGAGGAGAGAGGTAATGAGGGAAGTAGCAGTATGGAGACTGAATGTGTGAAAGAAAATAAGCAGGAGAGAAAGAACCCCAGAGAAAGGGGGCGGTGGTGCCAGGTTTAACGTGGGCCCCGACACCCTGTAGCTCAATAGTTCTTCTTACCCATCTGTCAATCCCAAGTCTAACATTGTAGGTGTTGACAGCTCTGCTTACTTTTAATGGTGCATGTTTGTGTCCACTTCTGGGCCTCCTAGTCTGAGCAGAATGAATAATTATGAGAACTTAACCAATTCAGAGGATGCAAGCTCCAATTAACCAAAACAAGGTGTCAACACTGGACAGTAGCGCCATACATTGCCCAACAGCTTACTGGTTTAAAATTTAGCTCAAACCAGCAAAGGGGACAACCACAACAGAACTGACCACAAATAAGAAGTGGATGGGAGAAAAAAATGTTTCAACTTAAAATACTTATCTAACTCACAACAAACAGGAAATATCATAACAGGCATGTATACTTTTATTATACACTTTATGGTGAGACTATATTACAAAATTTTTAATCCGGAAACTGAGCTAGCAGAACACGTGCTATCTTTCTCAACAGAGGTAATAAACAAATGTGATGGAAAAGCTTCAATGGGTTTAGTTTCAAACAACACCTCCACAGAAGACTTCATACTAAGTAAAACTATTTCAGAGTATGACTGATGGACATGGAACTGCCCCAGGTCCAGATGTGAAGTAACCCCGCCCCCACAAACCAACAGGACACAGCAGGGTAGGAAGTGAGGAGGTATTAAGTAACTGGATAAAGGCACCTGTCACTGGGTGGGTGCAACACTTGCTCTGAAGCCAAGGGTCTTAAGCGGCTGTCAGTTTCAAAAACAAAGCACAAACAGGGCCCCCATCCAACCAAGCCCAACAGGGCTGAATTATACTTGTATTGGCCACCGACACAATAACTCCCACATGTGCACACATGGACGTAGATTAAGAGGGGACACAGGGGCGGTTCACTTTCGTTTTATGAGTCCGATTCCGGTTACCACATGTATGGCTGCATGTTTTGTATTGACATTATTGACTTCGGTTTGTTAACTAGTCCTGCTGCTGTTTCTCTGATAAAACAGCTGAGGCCTGTACTACGAAGCTGGATTTTAACTTATCGGTATAACTTTAGGAATTAAGAAGCTGGCTTACTTTCGATCGAGCTGTATCTCCGCAGCAACAGATGCTGAACATAACCTGCTCTGGAGCATAACCTCCTACGTAGCAGGTTATGTTCTGGGATAAGAGATCAGTGAGTTTAAAAACACCACCTCCTGACCAACCAGATCTCATAAAATAAATGGCCCGCCCACTTTTAGAGGATCCTGTTGACTTTGCAGCACGGATAGTGAGAGTAGCACTTAGGACAGAAAGAGTCTTCAGGAACAGAACCAACCCATTAGACTTTCCTGAAGACTTACTGTACCAAGTGTAGGCTACAGATTTACATCAGATGGACTGAGATACATATGTCAGCTGTTGGAGCTCTGTACCAAACATGACCCAATGTAGTCGGGCGCTTACTGTCCGGCAGACAATGTGCATTGAGGTTTCCCCCATACAAAAGATAAATTAATAAAGCCTTGTCAATGACCTCTTTGAATTATGATTTAAGATTTGTTCGTTACTTGTTCGTTACAGAGGTTCATAATGGTAGGTAATCGTTTCCACACATGACTTACATACAGTACACTTAGTATTTGAACAACTATCGATCCATTCATGGTGAAGGAATTGATATATATAACACGTTCATATGGGATCGGGTCCTTTAAACCACCGGGAAATATGACGCAGATAAAGCATTCCCAGATAAGTTGGAGCTGTAATACAGTGATCTGAGTGCTGTTACTTTATATTGTCCCAATATAAATCTGAAGAACTTCTGCATTAACGGAATCACTATTTTCTGCCAGCATTTCTTTCTGCTTTTGGTGCAGCAACAGTGTTGCTTTTGCTTATATTTAGCTTATATTGCATACATTTTTAAATTCTTCGTATTTGTGGAGAATGATATTCTGCTCCTCCATGGTAAAATACGCTGCTCTGGGTTTGTCCATGTTTGTGACTGGAACCTCCGAGCACCACTTCTTTCATGTGAACGCGCACTCATCTTAAGTGGAAAGTTCTGTGTTGAGTTAGCAAGTTTATAACCAGCTTTGTAGTACAGCTTATCCCAGTTCCTCAATGTCTGGCTAGGTCAATGCAGAGAACAGAGATAAGAGCGGGCTGAGTTAATCACGCTTTATAGTACAGGCCTCTGATGTGCGCGCTCCCATAAACTACTCTGAGCAGTTGGCTAATCAGAAGCTTGCATTCTCTTTCTGCTTGGTTCTAGCAGAGACCTGCAGCCTGAAATGTGCATAATAGAGCCACTTTGTACGTAAAAGCAGCATTAGGAAGCTAGCATAATTATTAGAAAACACAGTGAACTGAAAGATTACTTTTATGAAAAATATTTCTGTGCCCCCCACTTTTGAAATCAAAACTACGTCCTTGTGTGCACACATATCAGTACAATACAGGAAGGCAAACAGACACAGCTTGATAAGCACTTCTTCACTTTCCTATGTCTCCCTCCACACACAAACTCCCTCTGTGGTTTCTCTTTCCTCTTTGATCCATGCACACACAAAGAATTCTTAAAACTAATTGGTGATTCAGACTCCAGAGTAAAGACAGCGGGGATCTGTCAGGAGCTTGTGTGTATGGCATGATGTTGCAAATCTTCCTAAATTAGCCAACTTCATAATAAATCAATGGGCACTGTTGGCCAAGGATTAGTCAAGCTCCAGTGAGTAGTTTGTTAAGATGTGGGGAGAAGAACTGGGGACAGAGGAAACGGCGCCAAAGACTGACATCAGAACTGGGACCTTGCAACGCCATAACAACCCCCACCACCACGCCTGATTTTCTGGGCACACATTTAGCCTCATTATCCGAGTTCTTTACTAACAAAATATCCCGCTTCTGTATTTGACTCTAACCTGGAATTATTGCCTTAGCTCCTGTTGGGGGTTTAATCTAATCATGTTCAGTTGGAAGGGCATCAGTTCTGCAATCAGGTACACTGTTCCTTGAACTGTTTTCCTTATGTCTGCCTAACAATTTTCTGTCCAATCTTGCCCCCTACTGAGTCATTTCTCTTGGAAGGAGAAAAGCTTCCTACAGTCTGGTTATTTATATACTGACTGAAAAATATTTATTTCCTCTCCGAAGTCTACAGAAATCTATTGACGAAGCTTCTTGTAAATCCTTTCAATATCATCAAACTCACGTCTGTAAGAATTATATCAAGACAAAGGGCCGATATTTCAGGAGTGGATACAGTTAAATCCACAGAATCGCATCAGTAGCTCCTGGCAGTGGCAGCGAGTATTCTTCATTAAAGCTTTCTAAGCATGACTACAAGCACCAGCAATAGGCAGATAACCCCTTAAAGTGTTTTGTTCTTGTCTTCTAAACAATTCAAGGTACCGTGAGAATATCGGAGATCATATCAGGCAGGTGTTTCTTCTCGTCTCATAATTCCCTCTCTGTGATAGCTCTTGTCACGTAATTACTTATGGTATGATGGACCTACAAAAGGATGTCAGCCCATGACAAAGACTGTACCCTTCCTCCTGTCTCATGCCAAGGAAGCAGGATAACACAGATGATTAGACAAGTTTATGATCATCTCTTCTTTCATCTTCCTCCTGTCTCTTCCTAATTTCCTAACCTCTCACTGCCTCCATATACATATATGTCTACCGTGAAAACAAGAAAGAATGAAGGCTGAGGGAGAGACTGGTGCATTACATCACTACCTGATGCATTATCTGAGCACCAGGGAAGAGGGATCATATATGGAACCCCGACTGACAGAGCGGGCAACACCCCAGAGGAAGAGGAATTAAAGCAGGTTCTTATCCTCTGAGGCTGACTGATACATTGTAGAGTGACCGGAAGGCACTGGGTTTTTCTTGGCTGTGTTGCGGTGGACAAACACACTGTCTCACTTTCTTTAAATGTCTCATCTCCCACACTTCTCCCCTCTTTCTCTCTCTCTCTCTCTCTCTCTCTCTCTCTCTAACTCTCTCTCTCTCTTACACACACACACACACACACTGGGGCTCATTTTAAGAATGTCCTTATACCCTTGGGGACTTTTCTTACTTCTCTGTCTCTCTTTCCAGTCCACAAACCACAGCACTGGACAAAAGGCAGCTGAAAGGCAATTTGAATTTGAAACAGGGGCCAAAACAAAACGTGCAACTCCCCAATGGGAAAACTTCAAGGATCTAGAGACTTGAATCCAGGTCCTTGAACGTATAAAACAACATAAAAGTGGGATTCTGACACTTTTCAGCCAACTGTGCTGTAGCTTAATGCACTGCTGTACGGATTGAATCCACTGCAGAAGGAGAGCGGAATGGCAAGTCTGAAGGTGGGAATAGTGGGTATTAGGGGCCCAGTGGTAGGATAAGCCATTATGGATATAACCGACAATCACGCAGTGGGAAATGGATAAATGCATTAGGAAAGAGCTAAATGTCAAAAAGAGGTTTTCTACTTTTCAATCTACATTGTAAAAACATTCAATCTGTCACAGAAAGTTCACAGCTGCTGTTTCACAGCTTCTTCAGAAACTATTATAGATGATAATATGGTATAAAAATGCATCATACCTATAAATCTAAATTACAAGAGACATATTGTATACGTATAGTCAATATATCTATCACTAGATGTAGAAGTGCCAGTTCAGACTCCGGACAGCTGAAACCTGCTGGTTTTCTGTGTGACTGCAAGCTACGCAGTATGAAATAAAAAAAATCCTGCAGGTACATCCAGGGTAAAGATGCCAAATATGACACATAAAATAAGTATTGATTGCTTTGTTTTGTAGATCCTTTTTGACAATTAAATTCTTTGGTCTAATCAATTTATTGAAATGATCGAGGCGCGATAGACACAGCGGCGCGCAGCACCTCCACCCAGCGCAGCTCTCCACTTGGGAGCACTCGGGTAACTTACCTCTGATTATCTGGAGAAAAGACCTTCCGCCGAGGTAACAATAGTACTATGACTCAGTTGTGTGTCCCACTGCAAACAAAAAAAAAATCCGAGAGCGGTCAGAGAGGTTCTTCAGTGCGTTAACAGATCCTGTGTAGAGCTTTGGAAACTACTCCTCCCTGTCGCACCTGTCTCTGGCAAAAACTGATCCTATGCACCGGTCTGACATCCATAAGACAACTGTCTCAGGGGTTGTGTGCCCGTACCCCCTGCTAGTCTCAACAGACATGCACTCACACGCACATTCGGCACCACCTGTCCCCGGTGCAAAACAGCCCACAAAGAGCCTCTATGTCGCGCAACGACACATGGCATTCCCTGTTGGTCTCTGCAGCGATACTCCCTCGAAGACAGCCGCCCGAGATCTCCAAGTAATCTGGAAACGTTGGAAGCAATGAATGATGAAAGGGGGAACGCAATTACAACCCATCCAGTACGCAACTGGTCCAGTTGCAAAATTTACATCTGCTGTTCTCGTCCTTCGCCCAGTTGTGTTATCAATCTCCCGTCTTTTCAATAGTTGGTCTATTTTGCTGCTGCGCACGACTGCTGTTCTGTCATTGCTGCGTCTTTTTCCACGCCGGATCCAAGTGGAAGAGAAAAGACTGCCCTTTTTTCCGCTTATGCGCCACACTTCCACGCAGAGTCAGACTCGGGGTCCGGTGCGCGACAGAGTCCCATTCATCAGCACATTACACAAAAAAACTGTTTCTGTTCCCTGGGCTGCACTCGGGAGCTTCAATGAAGTGGGAGGACCACGGTGTTTGTCTTCTAGCGGTAGTGTGAGCTACAGCATCTCCAGCTCTGCTGTCATCCACGAGAGACTCCAGGAGCCTGTTCGTGCCAAAACCTGAAGCAGAATTACGCAGCGACTGGAATGGAACTGATTAATGATTAATTAGGGTTAATTGAGAACAAAGAGACTAGACCAAATGTAATGAATGTCCAAGACAAGACAATAGAGTCCACTAGATTGCTTTGAAAACTGAAGCTTTCCTCTTCAGCTCAGCTAAAGAGCAACAACTGGTCCCACAGCTGAGCGAGAAAGAGAGCAGTTTATTTATTTAAACATATATTCTGGTATGTTGTTGTTAAAATATGGATTCATATCAGTTTCCTAATAATAGTGGGTTTCAGTCTCTCATTTTTTTTGAAAAACCAGGTTGTAAAAGACAAGGAAATCACATGGAAGATTGTATGAGTCACATTAAGGTCCAAACTGGCCAAAGAGATGCTGCACTTTGACTAAACTCAAGCATAGGTTTTTAGTTTAGTTTCTTTTTAATGTATTATTTAAGGTCTATTGTTTTTTCAGGTGTTGTAACTTGTGGTCAGTCATCTGACTTTTAGTTTACAACAATGGAAATAAGAAGTATGTGTTGTGTAACAAAAAATGCCATCTGTTTGTTTTCAGTTTCATTATGTCATGATGGATACACCTAAACGGAAACTATGATAAGAATTCTTTAAGGTCATTTTCACCAGAATTCCAAAGAATAATTTAGTCAACTTGAAAACATATTTCCATTTCAGCCTATATGAGCAGAACAGAGGAATCATTTTGTTTCATCTCAAACTGAAAAGTTGCTTCAGGGGCTTGTGATTCCTGAATCCTAAACAAGAGTGAGGACATTCTGGTGCTGCATGGCGCATGTGGTAAATGAGTTCAAAGTCCACTGGACCTCTCCATAAAATTGCTGGAGGTGATTTTGAGCTTTGATTCATGAATAATTTAAATTTGAAATAATGACTTCCACAACCTTGAAGGTTCCTTTTGCATAGCTCCCTCTCCTTAGCAGCATAGTAAATAAATCCATGCCATGCAGCCAGACAGCCTTTACCTCATGATAAATCAAATTACTCTCACTTGGAGGAACTATGTAAATCAAAAGAAGAAATAAATAAGATTTAATGTATGTTTATTTATGACTAGATATTTATTATTATTATTCATGCAAATAAGTAAAAAATGGGTGTGTTTTAGAAGTCACCGAAAGTTTTGACACTAATCCAAACTTTCTTTTACACTAATGCTCTGTGTGCTTTATGACCTGCTCTTGAGTGACATTCACATATTTGTAGGACATTGCTTTGCCTCTTGTTTACTATTTTGTTTTGTTTTTTCTTATCTTTATTTGCACAGCCAGATTCCCATGTTCCCAGCACCAACACTCATTAATATTCTTCATCCTGTTTATCGCTTCATGCAGCCTCTGACTTTGCAACTTGCACAATTAAAAGTTAAGTAAGGAAATTTCATCTTCCCAGAAGAACCTGCTTAAAGTTTGGACAGACAACATCTCTGACAGCTGTGTCATTATTCAGAAAGACAATAACTCACTAATAGAGGAATGATGGTAAGTTTTTCTCACTCATCCTTGCTTTTACTCTCTTTGCATGTTTCATGTGTGCATTACAACAAAAAACAAAATAGATGAGTCTTTTCATAAGATGCAGTCAGTGGATCTACCAAGGACATAAGATGTGTGACTGACCGAGATGTGAGAGAAAATCAGTTCATACTGTGCAATGCAGGAGAAGAAACCAATCCTTATTGGAAGCTTTTAGAAGTAATACATGAGCTGTATTTCTGCATGGTCCTGAGGGTGTATGGTACTGTCATGTGGGTGGGCATGTCTTCATTTGCTTTTTATACCTTTGTCCCTGCTACTGAGCTGCAGTGTTACTCCACCCAGAATCCAAGAGTTTATTTATTTATTTTTTATTTATTTATCTGATTATTTTATATTGTACATTTTCCATACATTAAAAATTATTATTATTATTATTATTATTATTATTATTATTATTATTATTATTATTATTATTATTATTATTATTATT
>JBAMHX010000016.1:18831002-18842275 GCA_037177515.1 Pseudomugil tenellus
TATATATATGTTTCAGTCCTTTTCAGTCCCCTTAAACAGTTGAAGAGCGATGCAAGTTTCTAGGCTGGTCTCGGAAAAAGATCGTCTGTAGTCGATTGAGATGTAACGTTTTCTCGTGTCAGTTCCGTGTCATTCTGGAATTTGTAGTAAGCATTTGAACCGAATAAAAATACAGAAAATGACCTTGAAAGTGACACTTGTATGAGCCTGTGCTCTATCTGTACTCATACAACTCCTGAAGGCAATAAACTCAGTGCTGAATTTCTGTCATTTTCAATGTAACACATAAACAACAACACACAAAGGTTTCAGAAACAGTTTTTTCTGATTAGAGCAACAATAACTCCCTTCTCATAAATGATAAATATGCTCTACTTCTGACTCTTTGCAAAACAAGAAACTTTCTTTCATTTTTACATTTTACTCCATTTGGCATGAAGTGATTTTAACTTTTTCAGTAGGGTTCAGTAAATCTTCATGTTAATCACATTTGTTTTCTATAATCTATATATTTAAATGTCTACAGTGTGATACTAGACTTGATTGTTTTAATGTAAATTACGACTTTATCATAACAGCGAGGTACTGCAGAGGCAACCATCAATCTGACATTATGAATCAAATGCAGAGATCTTAAAATGGAGGAAATGAGATGCACGAGAGAAGCAAGCACACACGGCTGAGAAGACATAACGGAGAAAATACTAAAAAAGGATAAAACATACAGAGTGAATGTGTGCAGAACTAAAACAAACTCAGATATGTTTTACATCAGAAAGGGGGGGAGCTCTGAGACTGTATATATGGTGAAGTCATGTACTTTGCCTAACCTCTTCAAGTCAAAACTGATCGTTGCATATCAGGAGGAGGGGTCGCGGTAATGTGCCATTGCTGTCACAACTCATTGGATGACAACACTAAAGAATCATCAGGTTTTCAGGGTTAGGCAGGTTTCTTCACCTCCTCTACTGACCTGTTGTCAGGGCTCGGGGGTGAAATGAGCTCTCTAAAATAAACAGTAGCGACCCGGAGCAATACAACGACAGCTGTGGGTATTCAAGAAGCAACAGTCATTAAACACTCGGGATATCCGCGTTTAGGCAATGTTAGTCGGCCTTTTTTTGTTTTGGTTGATGCGTTCAGCTTTGCATGTTTCATGTAGCCTGGTATTTCCAATTTTCTGTAGCCGTAGCTACAAATCTTATAGATTATGTGTTTCAAGGTCTGCAAGAAGTCCCCACAAATCACTTTTTCAATATCCTCTAAGCTGGAGGCACAACAGTCGTAAAATGTCTGTAGCTGTTTAAGTTGTCCTCTCAGGGCAAATTTACTCAGAAGATTAAAGACTAAAGGTAACTTAATGACTTTTACGGGCTTTCATTTTGAGCTTCTACTTTTTAAAGGCCATACTTTCTTGTAATGTTTAGTTCTTATACACTGTGTTTGGTTAACTTTTCATATTTGGAGGATAAGAACTTATAGACTAAAGATTGTGAAAAGAAATAAGTGGAAGTAATATCCAATACTAACAGACACAAAGAAGGAAAATATTTCTTTGAGATTGGTCTCTAATAAAGGAGAATAAAATAAAATATCCCCATAGTAACTTTGTTTGTTGTCATGCAATGACAGTATTGCCACAAGGCAAGTATAAAATGTTATTAAATGTTGATAGCCTAGAACGGTTTGGCAGCTATAGATGTCATGGCCATGTTATGTTCTTCTTTTTCAGGTTTTTTCACAGATTTTTTTTAAAAACTAAAACACTGATTATAATGGTGTTATACTTTCATGAGCTTTCATTTGAAGTGGTAAGTTGTTTACATGTAAGAGTAGCTGATTGGAATTTCCAGCAGAATAAGAGCAGAAATTCAAATGAATTAAAAAGGAAAATGCTTTGATTCAGTGCAGGAGTTAAATAAAGCACAAAATGGATTTTATTCTCCCATTTATTTTCAGTTTTTCTCCTTAATCTTGGAGAATAAGTGATCATTCTCAAATTAAATGGATGAGCATGGAGTGCTGATGAGGATACAGTGGAGATAGAGATCCATTACTATGTGAGATGGCTTGATGAAGAAAGAAAAATTGTAGAACTTGCAAATACAATTGAGCACATCTTATTGTGAAAAACATCTCTGCACCCTGGAAACAGAACAGCTGCAAGATTCTGTCCAAGTTCTCTATCAACGCAGTTCACCTATATCACCTACCTACACAAAAACATCAGTTCAGTTGTTGCCAGGCAACAGGATATCTTAAATTATCCATCAGATCTGCCAACATGCTGATTATTGGTACTTAAACCAATAATCAAATAAGTTGCTGTATAATAAGTTTTATTTTGGGATATTGTTCTCCAACTATTAGTCATCAATTTTAATCATAAAGAGGATCAAATAAACATTTTTTTAAAGTTATTATCCATCTGAAGACTGTTACTACATCAAGTGTTTATATAACTCATGGTTATATGATGGTAATTTGTGGTTACTGAAGTTTTCCTGTCTTGCTCTGTTGCTGACAGAGCTGATCCTGCTATAATCAGTCTCTGTAAAAGCTGAGTTTTTACAGAGACTGATTAAACAAATGTGATATTTAAATGTCTTCTCATCCAACAAAAAATATCTGGATGTAAAGCCTGAATTTAAGAACCCGAGAATGTCCAAAAAATCTCTGTGCTTTTTTTTTTTAAAAGTGATGTAATTCTTAAACATCAGACTGCGACAGTGTCAGGAAGCGAATACTGGTGACACATCATCCAGCAAGATGTGCTGTAACATGAAGTCATTGGGTTTAAGCCCAACTTGTGATGTATTCCTTACTTGGTTTTGGTCATTTAACTTCCTAAACCCAACCAAGACGTGTATATTTTTATACCATGAAAAGAGCTATTTTTCTTAATCCATGGTTTTTCTTTATTACTACCTCCATGTTGGAATTTTGTCATTTGTTTCTTTTAATGGGAATTATCAGAAAAGATAGAATTTCTCATCATTCAACTTCTCTCTATTTGTTCCCTGATAAGTACAAATTAGAATTTAAGATGGTTCTACTTACATGTAAATCCCCATTTTGATGACCAAGTTTAATTGCATCTTCAAAATCTTATATTTTCCAAATAGGTGTGTACCTGTCTAACTTCAGTTTCCTAAAATTAAATCGGGTAGCAAAGTCTTGAGTTACTGGTTACAAGTCATTAAGTCTAGTTTGTTCAAATCAATTTCAAGTCCAGGAACCTTTTATTATCTCTTGGTTGGCAATTAGTTTTACAGCGAGAAGGAAAACACGGATAATGAAAACAACAAACATATTACTTCACAACAGGTCATTTAAAAACCAAATTGCTGCAGGGAGGAATAAATATTTTACTCTATTTGTCTTCATCAGCAACAGGTATCTGCCTCTAGAAGAGATCTGACAGGATTGCAGCTGCAGTTAATGTTTTAATTAAAACTGCATTTAAGCTCGAATTGGAATCTTTCTGGCTTCTTCTAAACCTAACCTAGAGCTATTGCTCATCCAAAGAATAACTTTACCTATGCTACCTTCTGTCTGATAATAAGGAATGCCTTTCAGCTGTGTTGCAATAAACAGCATGTTTGTGGAGATCCATGATGGACTGGATATTTCTGCACTGCTTTTTAAGTCTTAATTCTCTACACAAATTTATATATATATAACATTTTCAACACCTAGTTATTTGTTTTGTTTTCTCAGCAGGTACCCTCGCCCATGAGTTGGGGTGCTTTTAGATCCATCCTTCCTGTCATGTTAATCTCAAGCCGGAAAAGCTGAAGACTGAGGGTGATTTCTTCCTCACTTCCATTGGCTTAGATTGCATGTTTTTATTTATTCGATACATCTTCATAATTTCTTCTTTTGCATATAATGGCTTAAATGAATGCTATTCCTATGCACAAATTGAATTAAATGAACTGAACTATGTAACTGGACAAGGTTGTATCTTTGAAAGCCTCTTGAGATGACTGTCATGAACTCGTTTGTACAGCAGGTAAAACCGGGCGTGATATCGGTATGCCAAAAGTTTGATCTATTCAATACTGTGGGCTGTTTCTTTAGGATAGTTTTGAATACCTGTGTATGTACATGACATCAGGCACCATTTTAACAGCGTTGGTAACTGTGGTTACTTAGAACTGGTGGCAACCTGTACTGACCAACATCAACTAGGCTGTGAGCTTGCCGAAAGTAGCAACTTACATAAACTATTGTGAGATTGGTAAAGGCCAGTGTGCTACCACTCCAGCATCTGAACAGTGTGATGTTTTAGTGTGCTGCAGGTTTTATTCATGTTATGATTTGGACATCGTGTGGGTGTTCTTTGTTTGCTGTTGTTTTGTGGTATCCCTATTTTGCTCTTTGTGTTTCTGCTTGGTTTCGATCTTGTTCATTAGTTTCACCTGTGTTAGTTAGATTAGGTTCACAAGTGTCTTGTTAAGTTCAGTCTGTATTTAAGTTCTTTGGTTTCTAAGTTCTGGTTGTGGGTTCATTAGTATTAGTTTTGTTAGTATAATAGTCTAGTGCGGTGTCTGTGCTTTGCTTTTGTTTATTCCAAGTATTAAAATATGTTTTGTCTGTACCACGGCTGCCTCCCTTGCCTGCATTTAGGTCCATACATTCTGAAGATCTTGACAATTCATTTGTTTACTTCATTTTGGTTTTATTTGCTTTTACTCTTTAGAAATGTTTATTGCTTGTATAGTTTTTGGAAGCAATTTTTTAAAAATTGTCTGTCGCTTTGTTTGATTTTTGCACAGAACTTTGTTCAATTCAAATTAATTTAGCTTTATTTGTATAGCGCCATTTCACTACAATGTAATTTCAAGGTGCTTCACAGCGATCAAATTGAGCCAATTCATAATAAATTGCTAATGTAAGGGACCGAAAAAGATTGCATCAAATCTTGACTCTGATCCAATCTCCCATTATGACCATGGATGAGGCGACAGTGGTAAGGAAAATTCCCTTTTAACAGGAAGGCAAAACCTCCGGCAGAACCCGACTCAGGGACGGCAGCCATCTGCCTTGACTGGCTGGTGGGTTAGAGGAAAGACAGATCAATATACACTGCAGCTGCTATCCAGGAAGACCTGCAAAAAAGGAGAAATAAAAAATAAAACCGGCAAAAAAAGGAGAAATATGTTAATGATGCCGCTACTGTCCTATACATGGAAGATAAGCAGCCGAGAAAGTAACAGCAAGTACTCAGTGTATCATGGGATATCCCCATGGCTGCATAACAAATGGACGGCTAGACTATCCCTAACTATACGGTTTGTTAAAAAGGAAGGTTTTAAGTTTGATTTTAAAGTTAGATAGGGTGTCTGTCTCCATTACCCACACTGGGAGCCTCCCATTGTGCTTTTAGAGACTCTGGGAACCACAAGTAGACCTGCAGTCTGAGAGCAAAGTGCTTTGTTTGGAATATATGGAACTATGAGATCTCTGATGTACAATGAAGCTTGGGCATGGAGAGCTTCATATGTAAGGAGAAGGATTTTAAACACTATCCTAAATTTAACAGGGAGCCGATGAAAAGATGCTAAAACTAGAGAAATATTATTTCTTTTAGTTCTCATCAGAATCCTCGCTGCAGCATTTTGGATCAACTGGAGACTTTTCAGGGCATATTTGGGACAGAACATAAATACCGAATTGCAGTAATCCAGTCTAGAAGTAACAAAGGCATGAACTAATTTTTCTGCATCACTCTGAGACAGGATGTTATGATGTGCTCTAAATCCAGACTGAAATTCCTCAAACAGATTGTTTCTGGTCAGATGGGCACATAGTTGAGTAGAAATTATTTTCTCCAGAATTTTGGATATGAAGGGGAGGTTGAATATTGGTCTATAATTAGCAAACCCTTCTATTCAATTCTATTCAAACTTTATTTGTGTAATGCCATTTCAGAACAATGTTGTCTCAAGGCGTTTCACAGAAATCACCTAATTCTCTGGACTCTGGATTGAGAGTTGTTTTTAAATAAATGTTTGATTACAGCTTTCATAAATGATTGAGTTCATAGAGATATATTGATCAGATCCAGTACAGATGTATTAATTAAGGAAAATATTTCCTTGAAATAATCTAGTTGGGATTGTGTCTAAAAAACAAGTTGAAAGTTTAGACATCAAGTACCTTAATGTCTGTTTGAAAGCTCGTAGCTTTGAATTAAACCAGAGGTGTTCTGAATGGTTATCTTCTTTTTTAAAAGAACAACATTGTCTAGTGTTGAAGCTGTTATCTGTTCCAATGACAGTTGTTTTAAAGGGCTTTATAAATAAAGTTTAGTTAAGTTGAGTTTTATTGATTATGGGTCAAATCTCAAAAGCATATTATTCTGAAAGTGGTGACATGTTAAATCAACACACGTGAAAATCACAGAGGTAGGGTCTGATTGTTCTGAAAGTGCCAGAATGATTCATTTGACTTTTCTTTACCACTAGAACCTTGATGTTGCCAGAATTTGAACAAGTACTTCCTGATACCTGTTTGCGACAGTCTTTATGCTTAAATACACAAAGCTAATTGCTGGAGACCTGGGAGTTACCAGTTAAATTAACTCTCAAAGAGAAATCAAGCTTTTTGTGTGTGTGTTGTAAATGTTTTTGTGTAAGTTAATGTTTGATGACTATGTCTACTAGAAATGATATTGATAGCTTCAGATAAACATTTTGTGTAACACAAACGAGTTCTAGTACATTAAATCACGCTAGCCTTCTTTCTGTCTCATTAATAAGGTATCGAACATAATGTAGTAACAATAAGTATAAGTGCAGAGGATCATCTTATCTTTCAACCCTCAGATGATTTGTCACTATGTTGCATGTTACTGATACCTTGTGTTGCATGCCTCCGGACATTTGTAGCAGGATGTCGGAAGTAAGATTCTCATCAGCGGTGTAATGCAGATGAAACATAACAGAACTGCTCAGCTATTATTAAATAAAGTATAGTTTTTAGGGTTTTAGGACAATGAGAAGTAAATGCTCAAATGGTGCATGAATTAAATGTGGAGTCAAATAAATGTTTGATCTATCTGCAGTACACCTTATACTTTGCAGTTTGATATAGCAAGTATTAACCAGAACAAGTGGATTTCATTACGGGATAATTATGGCACCTCTCTCATTGCATGCCACTTCCTTTGCAAAATGCTTTTTGCTAGCGATGGAAATCTTTCTAAAACAACTAATCATCAATCTGAAGAGCTTCAAAGACCCAAAATGCAATGAGGATTTGAGCATATTCAAGCTTTTACGGTTATCTTTTTCAAATTTTCACTCAATTTATTTCAGCTTATGATTTTTTTTCTCCTCCTATTTAGCATATGAATAATTCATATTCAGAGGGATTTTTCAGCATATAAAAATAGACATGCTGCTGTAGATTATAATTTAGGTTATTGCAGTTAATTATATTGCAAGAAGGCATTTATCTTTCTGCTACCAAAGAAGCCCTCTATACACAATTAATGTATGAATATATACAAATAAGATTTTTTTTTCTTCTTTTATCCATAAAAACTTATCAGATTTTCTATTTATTTTTTTATTATTCCTGAATAGCACAAGGGGAAATAAAAGAGGGCAACGGGCAGTGTGGGGAAAGTGGAGTGATCGTTTTCCTCTAAGGGATGAGTGATTTTCCTGTTATCCACAAATCTTTAATTACTCAATTTCCAGAACAATTCTGGTTCTAATCAACTGATCCAGTGAAGCAGAGTTAGAGGTAAAGCAGGAACAGATGAGTGGCGAGGTGGAATATGTTGCTACGGTTCTCTGGCAGATGAATGTAGTGGCACTGGTGCACATGTGTGTGTGGATGTCAGTGTTTTATTTAGAGGCTCATAATGCAAAGTCTGAAATGACTTGCCTGCTCTCATACGTGTCAAACATGTGAGGGGAAGAAGCCACACAAGTTGGATAAAGACAGCATTCCTTCCATTTTCCTGCTGCTTTTCTCACACTGTCATTTCCACTCATGGCCTGTTTTTATAACCTGGGTAATGAACCTGCAACACAAACTTACAACAACCAGCACCTTTTCAATAAAAGCAACCAGTTTATTTTCAAAGACATTAGGAAAAATACAAAGGCAGATATAATAACTATAATGACTTAAAATATAAAAACATTCTGGTGAAAAAACCCAAATCAAAGAGTTGAGCTGAGGGACTAAGCACTGCGATGTTAAAGCAATGTGGGACTTCTACCTTAAGTTGAAAGACTAGATGAAAATCACATCACAGGTTGAACAAGAAGTTCTTTTCATCCACGTATCGTTACATCCTGTTCTCCTTCACCATCCCCATAGTCCATTTCACCAGCCTATGTTTAAATATGTATTTTGTTTTATATTTACTCGGAAATAAGCTCTATGCACTGGAGTTGTGGTGATCTAGCAGAAAGAAAGATCTTAAGGATGTAAGTGTGAGACAAGTACTGTGTGGGTGAGGCTGAAGGAAAAATATGGCTTAATGGGTAAAGACTGCCCTCTCAGGGTTTAACTCATTAACTGCAGCTGACATCAATGTCTCTTTATTAGTACAGTTCAGTCTTCTGGCTTTGTACACAGCAGGAAGATAATAAACCACATTATTACATTATTAAATGATCAAAAATGTTATCAGAGTAGCTTATACTGCGGCTATTGACACATATAAGGTGTTAGAGTTTAAGACTTCTTCAAACAGCATCTTCAGATCTAAATGAAAAATAAAATTCTATTCATTTATCCTCCTACCAGCACCTAGACACTGAGTTCATGCATGGCATCGACTTGCGGTCTGTGTGGGTTACTGAGGTCACTTGTGGGTCGTTTAGCCATCCAACCATCATGAATAAAGGCACCATTCGTGACACAGCAGAGGGAAGACAGAGCAGTGTTGTATGCAGTTCCAGATGATGCTGCAGGTTGCCACATTTTTTTAGTAAAAGCCTTTCCAATCCAACATGCATGGCTTCTTTCACCCATTATATTTCAGCCCACAAAGGAAACACTGTTGACTGCTGAGTGTGTAACCTGAAAAGCTCTCTCTCCATGAAGCTCTACATGCTTCTCAGTGCACTGAACTGCAGTGTTGTTTGTTTGTAAAGGCAAAACAGATGTTATCTGTGAGAACTGCTTGGTCAGAAGTGTCCTGATATGCTTGTCTAAGATTGTCAAACACTCAGGTTAGATGTCAAATGAGGACGTTGTTGTCGATTTAAATGTAATATAAGCCAATAGTAAATGTTGCACATTCTGATTTGAAACTCAGTATGTTGTGTGACTACAATTATTCTTCACAACCTGAATAAGATAATAACAATAGTTAAGCTTTATTTGTTATTTCTTTAAGCAGACTTTAGGAATAGCTATTCAAGTTCCTTGAAGGAGTTTATGTAGCTGTTTTGTGGATGAAAACTAGAACAGCTTGCATCCTTTATCTTGAGATAAAACAGAACAGCTCAGGACAGAAGAATGAGGAGAATTCTTCACTCCAGATTATTTTGGTGACTAACTTTCAGTTCAGTTTTTGTGTTGTTCGCTCTGGTCCCCTTGTTTCTCTCAACTGGCTTCTGAATAGCCAACCTTCCATGGAGACCATGTCTGATGAGGTTTCACCAGCAGTTTGATCATCTGAAGGTAAAGATGAATGTTTTAAGTCTTATTCCACTTTTTTTTTCCACTTTCAGAAACTGTTCATTTGCTAGAGTTTTTTTTTAGCCCCAACTTGTCCATTTTCTTCAAATTTGTTTAAAGACATACAACACACTGTGTTGTAATATGCAACATTTTTAATTAAAGCCTTATAGCAGCTCACAATGATGATACAAAGAAATTATTTTACTTGTGTCATATTGTGTTATCTTTGTTTTGTTTTTTGTTTTTTGTTTTTTTTTGCATATACAGATGCAACTACAATATAAAGCTTTTGTTTGCGGCTACTTGCAAGTGTCTAAATATTTAACTTAGAATAACAATTTTCATAATTTACCTTGGATGTGTAGATAAAATACTGCTTCATCTCTGTAGCTTTTTATTCTTAAACGATTCAGGTCAGTGTTAAGAGGATTCACTAAAGCAGTATCAAGCTGAAAAAAAAGCTCTGAAAGACCTTTCGAAAGCCTGAGGAGCTGACAAGACCACTTTAAAAGAGTGTAGAAATGAGAAGTAGCTCTACACTTCTGCACATATTTGCAGTTAGTTGTGGTATTATTGGTAATGAGGGTTTGAGGAGTGAAGAGGAAATATTTACTTTTAAATCAACCCCTTAAAGCAGCTCCAGTCATCGAGTTCTGCAAAACTACAGCTTTTATATTCAACACACCAGAATCAAAAGACTAAATTCTTTCATCCGCATGTCCTTCAGCTCAGAGACATGGTAGCAAGCCACTTATTTGATTCAGGTGTGTTAGAGATGGGTTGCATGTAAAAGTTGTAGGGTAGGAAAGCTCGGGGACCAAACATGAGCACTCGTGACTTAAAGCAGGGATCGCCAAATGATGATATATCCTGCAGGTATTTCTTGCTTCTCTGAAACACATCTATTTCAAATGAACAGATCATTAACAGATTTGTGAACAATTTGACAACAAGGTGTGGAGATCACTTAAATTTGAATCAGTTGTGTTTCAGTCGGAAACATTCAATACCTGCAGGGCACTGGCCCTTATGGACCCGATTTGGAGATCCCTGCCTTAAAGCTTTATTAACATGCATCTTAGTTTCAACTGTCATTAGATGTTTTTTTTTTTTTCCCTTTTTTGTTTTTGTAGTTTGTCATTTAATTTTGAATGTATGTGCTGTGTGGTGTCAAACAAAATACCTTTGTAGGACATTATTAAAGCAATCTAACCATAAAAAAAACTATTTCATGCACAGTTCATAATAATTAAAAGACGTAATAGATAAAGACGATAAGGAAGATAAAAGACGCAGACAGCAAAGGGGAAAACTCTAAATATTTACTGTCTGAGATGTTGAGTGACAGAACACATTGGCAGGTAAGGGGAGCTGTACAATCCAGGTCTGATCTACTCGGTCGCCTCCCAGAACATGTAACAGTGACATCCATGTGACAACTTCACTATAAAGGACTCACCACAGGATTGGTAGGTTTGATTAATTTAACACGTTTCAAGCTGTTTATCATATTTTTTCTGTCATTTCTGGCAACTTGTAACAAAGCAGTTTTCTGTGAGCTGATTTCTATACAGCAGCAAGCAAATGTTGCAAATTGCATGTGTATTGCACACACA
>JBAMHX010000016.1:18843072-18865578 GCA_037177515.1 Pseudomugil tenellus
ATATGTGTGTGTGTGTGTGTGTGTGCCTAATCCACCAGCAACTAAGGTAAGAGGGGTAAACATAAAAGGTCTGATATGCATTTCACTCAGCTGTGTTTGACAAGGGTTGCATCTAAAAGTTGAGGGAAGGTAGCGCTCGAGGACCAAACTTGGGCATTGCTCAGGGGTGAGAAATCCTGGGACTTGAGCCCAGAATCCTGCAAGTTTTCCATCTATCCCTGGTCCAGCACACCTGACTATAATCACCTGAATTCCACAGCTTATTAAGATCTTTACAGTGATTTGTTCATTTGAATCTGGTGTGTTGGAACAAGGAGACATGGAAAACTTTAGAAACAATTGCCAGTGCTCCCCACCCCTGCTCGATTTGATCAATATGTATGCATATTGCATGTGATACATTTTAATTATAATGTAAGTATATTATTTTTTTGAAATGTATCATTTATTTTACATATAATTTCAATCTAAAACATATCTGAATTCATGAATAATTTTAAATAAACATTTTGATGTACACATGAGTAGATTTTTCAAGGTGTCTCTTAAGTATATATAGTTTTTTAAAATATCTGGAAAGATGTGGGAGAATGGATTACCTTAAAGCTTTCAGAAATGTATATACATATATGAAGTAAGCCTAAATAAATTATTAATCTAAATCTCATTTTTGTGCCTTCTTTTTGTTTGTTTCCTTCCTTTAGTCTTTTTTTCTCCTTTGAATCAGATTTAGAACATTAGATATTGTTTTATTTCATTTGTCTTTAAAACAGCTTGTAAATGAGTTCATACCAGTCACTGGTTCATACTTTAACAAGGAAATATAAAAATAAATAGACAAAAACTACAATCTGTTACTTCCTTACTGTGATTTGATTGGCTGAAAGTTGATAAGACAATCCCTGACTCCGCCCCTTTGTCCATGTTGTTGCTCAACAGTTCAGGGTGAAACTTCAACGCCTGGACCTGTTCATTACCATCACCAGCAGCTCTGGTCACGGGAGGACAGAGATTTAGCAGGCTATCACTGAGGTCAGTGTTTAATTTGACAACTTTATAGTATTTATTGCATGCCATTTCCCCTAAAACGCTGAGTTTCACTAATGTTAGCTACTGGAACTAGCGAGCCAGGAGTTGCTGTTCTTGGAGGACGGAGGAAACAGCTGTATTTACTGTGTTTGATGGGGCTAAACCCCGTTTCACCGGGATTATTAGTAAATTAGAGAAACCGATAAAAACATGGCAGTTATTTACTCAAATATCTGGTCCCATTTCCTCATGTAGGGTAAAGTTCCCCCGCAATAAAAATGGAGGAAATGACCCTGTTGCTGATAATGATAAATAAATGTAGATTCTTCTGGCTTATCGGGAATAATCAATATTTCATTTTGTGTTGCAAGTAATTTAGTGTAAATCTGTGAATGATAGTCTGGTTTAGCTTTCTCCTTTCCCAATTTTTGACTAAAGAGTACAAACTGTCAACTACTTTAGTGAAAAGTTTGTTTATTTCCAGTGTATTTTGTATCCAACTGAAAACAGCAATGAACAATATTTCACTTGTTTCTTATTACTTCAGTCTTTATTTTAAACATGAGACTTTTTACATTTATCACGGGAGGTTTCTGATTAAATGCTTTCCTTTGCATGCATAATAAAGTGGATATATAGACATTTGTTCAGGTTAAACAAAATAACTTTCACTTCTAAGAAACCAGACTTCCCCTTCTGATCAATCTACTCATTCCCAGTTTTACCCACATTAGCTCCTTTTTCTTTTTCTCACTGTCTTACTTGCCATGCTCAAATAAAGCCATTATCAAGCAGTATAGTCTATTCCAGTCTTATGTTCCTCCTCCAACACACTCCCCCAATTTGGCAAGTCTCATAATAGTCTTCTTAATGTACAACTGCATTAACCTAAATACTAAATGGGAATTTCTGCCTCAAAGTAATTGTCTAATTTTTTACTGGAAGTGGATTTTGGCCCATCACTTTGAGGATATGACTGTCTAAAGATGCAGTAGAAAGAGTCTAGACAGCATTTTTATAAGATCTTTGCTGGGATCAGTTGTCAGAGAGCTGATTCCTCCTGAGTGAATGAAACGGCCCAGTTTGTGTTGCGCAACTGCCTTCTGATTAATGCGTCTTGCTTCTGAATTCTGTTGCGGTTTCACGTCAGGCCTGGCCTCAGCAGGGATAGTCAGACTTTGCTTTGTAATAAAGCCTGTGAGGATGTCATCAACTGACACCTCATCTACAAGAGGGCATGTTGCTCAATCACAATGTTGCAACAAATTGCAATCTTCCATCCCACACTGAGCAGAGACAGTTCATGAAAGGAGCAAAGTGTTTTATTTTACGTTTATATCTAAATCGTGTGTGTTGGTTAAGCTTTTTTCCTTTTTTTTTTTTCGCCATGGTAGAATCTGCCTGCTATGTATTTTGCTGGCTCGTTTCTCTTTCAGCAGTTTGTGCTGACAGATGGATGCTGCCTAATCTACCAAAACGTTTCCTTCAGTCTGGTTACAGGTTGCAGCTCGTCACCTGTGTTCCTGTTTATACTCTCTAGCAGTACGATCTCATGTCCTTCTGCAGCTTATACATCAGGTCAAACACTTGTTACCTGTGTTGTAGTAAAGACAGGTGGTGTCCATTTATGTCTGTGTGCCATCTGGTGGAACATAAACAGATGCCATCCACATGTTGTGAGCACCAGAGGGAGAAGGGAGAGTTGCTGCTGCGTATGGTTGCCTCTCTCATTCCTTCACTTGCATTCCTTGTATGATACAAAGGTTACAAGGCAAACATAAGAGGATGGCTCAAGAATGTTAATGCTTGTTGCATTTGGCACATTTTGATCAAACAACTCCAGTCTAGCTAAGAGATACTTGCGGGGAGCTTCCAGAGGGACTACATATCTGTTAAAATACTTTTCAGGTTGTGTTTACGCCACAGATAAGAAACCTTAGTTCTTATCTGCTATGAGATTGTCAAGCAAATGTCTTGCAGTCAGAGGTGGAAAGCTCTGTATGTCTGCTCCTCACTACATAAGTACACTGAGCCTCCAGCTTTTTTGGAATACTTTTTTTTTTTAAAGAAATAAGACATTTTGTTGTGGCTTTTACACACACACACACACATATATATATATATATATATATATTACATTCTTTTACAACAAAATCAAAGAGATAGTGATTAAATGTGATCTGTGTTGGTTGGTAGGACTTTCTTACCTCTTCACCATCACTTTGCAGTTATAATGAAATTATCAATATTGTCATATTTCCTCCACTATGTGCATATAATTTCCACCATTTGACCTCTGACCCCCATTTATATGATATTAGTGAATAATAGCATCTAAACCGCAACATTGGCTTTAGCTATAAAGCTGAACAATTCGGCAACATTGTGGGCAAATTGTAGATTTATTCTAATAAAAATGGCATTTTATTGACTTGGATATAATGGAAGCGATACTAATTTAAAAATAAAACAAAAAGACTGATTATTTTATTCAGATTTTTATTTTGGAGACAATGCAGCAAATCTTTTTTTTTAATCATCTTATGCTAACAGTCCCATGTAAATAAATGGCTACTGTTGAACAGGCGCAAGATTCTACTAAATGTACTACTGCTTATCTACTGAACAAAAATCTTGAATTTCCCACTGGGGATAATAAAGTTTATTTTTATTATTATTATTAATAATAATAATAATAATAATAATAATATGTGTAGTTTTTTTTCTTATTGACTGGAGATTAGTCAGTTGACTATAACACCTCAGTTGGTCATCTGAGTGACTGCAAACCAGAGCCTCCTCAGTAAGTCCCAATTGCATTCACACTCCACTTAGATGGCCCATTTGTGATCTGAGCTTTTAAAACTGTTAATGTTGGCTGTGAACAGAGTTGTGGCATAAGAACAGATTGTGGATAGAAGGAATTTATTTATAAATGAACTCATGCATCTATGTTTTGGGTGAATTTCACCTTATGCAAGTGTGAAAATGTCCTCTAGTTTGTGTCCCTAGTTGTAACATGTGAAATTATATATTTGATCCTCATTTAAAGCAATTAATTACATTCAAATTCAGTAACTTAACTTTCCCTTACGGCTGTCAACTTGAGAAATTATTTTGGCCTGGATTATATTGAAAGTAATATTTTACATTAATAGAGCTGCTGTATTGCCTAGTTTAATTTTCAATCCATTATATCAGAGCAGTGTTTTGGTCGCATGCATTTAAGAGGGCTTGTGAACAATCAGTCATCATTATCCTACAAGTCCATGGATTCAAACATTTTTCATGTCTTTACTAAATATATCATTTGATCCTAGACCATCTTCTGAGACGGAGGATGACCATGATAAGTCTTATTCAGCTTGATCACAACTTTGATCAATCGTTCATGTCTGTCTTAGATTCGAGGGATATGATATTCCATTACTGTTTAAACATTTTAGACTTTCTCTGACAGCACATAGACTTTGATTTGTTTGCATAGTAATGCAGTTTTATTGTCTGTGAATTTCATCCTGATTGCATCATAGTGTTGACAAAAGCATTTAACATCGCTGAGTTTCTTTCTGCATGCATTAAACCATTTGACAGACCAACTACTTCTGCAGGATAAAGCCTATCAGTCACTGTAACAAATAGTCTAAGAGAAGCTATGTTTCATCATTCACCAAAAGCAAAGCCAGGTGACTCTGTTTTTAACACTCTTCATTCAGTGTCAGAGATTGAAGCCAGCAGTCACAATGGCAGACTGTGTGAAGACTGATGAGACTGGAGCTGCAGCAACACAACCAGCTAATGGAGACCAGCAGGTGAGGAATACTGAGATCCTAAATTGTTCTTTATACACATAACAGCCTAACATTTTTTTTAAATAATGCTACTTTGGAAAAATAAATCTTCAATTGATTTTCAGTTACAAAAAATTCAGTTTTACACAGATTAGCTTAATGTTAGCATTATAAGTAATAAAAGGTTATGTTTTTGTCCTAGAGTGCTGTTTCTAGAGTGAGTAACCTACCCCTGGTCAGTTCCACTTGTGAGGTGGTCTCCAGTGCCTACACTAGCACAAAAGACAACGTGCCCTTGCTAAAGGGAGTTATGGATGTAGCTGAAAGTGGGGTCCGAACCTTGGGTGCCGCTGCCACAACGGGGTCCAAACCTATTTTGGACATGATTGAACCACAGAGTATGTTCTTCCTTCAGCAAAGTATGATGTAATAGCTGTGCAATTCTGACATTTACTATTAAAGGCTAATGCTAGCTTGTCGGAAATAAAACAGTGTGAAACCATCACCAGGTCCACTTATCACCTCCAGGCTTGAAACATAGAATCATTTCTTTTTTTGTTTTTCAGCAAAGAGCAGACTTTTTACATCATTTGGAGGTTCCTTTGAAGCTCCTTCAGTTGCCATTGTGCTGTAAACATGAAATGATTACTATTTTTGTTGACTGGTGTAAGAGTTTTCTTTCTTCTTTTTTGCACTTAATCTTATTCATCTCGTGTTTTCAATAAATCTGCCTTTGTTACAGTTGCCACAGTGAATGAATATGCTTTGAAAGGACTGGATAAGATAGAAGAAAAGCTGCCTATTCTTCAGCAACCGGCAGACAAGGTCAGGCAGAAAATTCTGCTTACAGTAATGTAGTGATGCAACATCATTAGCATATTTCATGACTGGGAGTTCTCTTTTATTTATTTTTTTCCTTTTTTAACTGGATATTGGGATGGATTAATGTAATTATTGACCTTTTATCACACTGCTAATTACCTCTGGATGTGTGAGATTTGTGCCCATCAAGAATTTTGACAATCAATCTTGGTGTTAGCACCTGTTTTCCTAACGGTGCAACAAGTGCCATTTAATCACAAATCTCATTTCTGTTAAAGGAGAAAGCTACATAGAAAGAAGTGCCACAGTTAGAGAATAACGTTTACATTGTCTCCTCTCTGCTCCCTCAGGTGGTGTCGGACACCGTAGGTATGGTATACCAGTCAGTAGCAGGAGCCAAAGATGCCGTGGTGGGGGCTGTGATGAGTGGTGTCGAGCTGACTAAGGCAGCAGTCGGTGGAGGTATCAGTACTGTCATGGGCACCCGGATGGGCCAGATGGTCAGCAGTGGGATGGGCCTGGCCCTGAGTCGATCCGAAGACTGGGTTAACCAAAACCTACCACTAACTGAGAGGGAGCTGGGTCAGTAGATGTACTAAATATGGAAAACGTTAACCGTCCATAAATAACCAGCTGAGGTAATAAAGCCATATGTCTGCATCTGAGTGCCAGAAAGGATTGTTCTGAGGGTTGGATCACATAAAGGTTGAGAGGGATTATGGTCTGCTAAAAATGATCAAAACAAAGTGATACAGCAGGATGTTAGGGCAGTCGAAGTTTAATTCTTCTGCAGCTACTAAAGCTGAAAACATTAATGGTTGTGCTGCACATAGAGAAGAAGGCAGGACAACCCAATGACCCTGCCATCTGTTTAGTTGGCCTGTAAAACACCTACAATTTCCAACACTTACAGCTTTGACACCTGCTACTGTGATGTCACGTTATCATGACAACCTGTCATACAGCCATAATGACGGAGAGACCATCCTCTCATTATAGACCATGAAAAATACACCTGTAACTGGGAACAGCAGCAAACCACTCATACTGGCAACTCTGTCTGGATTTTTTTTGTGTCTTTTTTGTTTTTTGATAACCAGTGAGGTTACTTTTAACAGAAACTTAGTGACACTGTCGTATTATTCAGTTTAACCAGATTGATGACTGGAGAGTAGGTCTATTTTGAGCAGATGTCTTTAAACCCCACTGAAGTAAAATCACTTCCCATTAGAATATACTACAATAACATTTACAGTGAGTAATAAATTACCTTGCTTCAGATGATGAAAGAAAAAGAAACCACACTACTTAAATTTGGTTGGACCCCCTTTAACGTGACAACATTGTTATTATACCAATTATTTTATCTGTCCAGAGTTGTCTTAGTTTTTACCATGATCGCATGTTTTGTGAAAGCAGTGGCACCAGTGGCCTTCTTGCCTCACAGCAAAAGCTTGCTGAACTTGCTCCTGTGCCATTAGTAAGGGAAACTTGCCTAAACACCTGGTGCTACAGGTAGTCGGCTGACCTTATATTTGAGCACATAATGTTGCTGAACCACAGGATCTGTCCTCCTGAATTGATGACTCAGATTTTGTGCTTCTCATACAACTAGACTCTGACAAAGACGGAGCACCAGAGTGTCTGTGACAACCCAAAGTACAAAGTTCAGTGAAAACGTCAACCTCTATGGATAGCATCCAAGAAAATAAACACTTGATTGCTTATCAGGAGAAAATGCTCATTTGTAGCTGTTGATTAAGAAGAAGAGCAGTAGCTTGCCTTCTAACTTGCTAGTCTGTTGTCAAACGGCTTTCCCCCTCCATGTTTGGAGAAGATACTGATTCCCATTGGCTATGGGTTCAACTACATAAGAATCTGTGCTCAAGGAGAAAGCACTGGAAAACAGTAGCATAAACACTGAACTTTACCAGACATAAAGGAAATGCATGAACTTTAGAAACACATAAAAGGGTATTTTTTGTTGTTATTTTTGTTCTTCAGGTAGTCATTTGTCTGGTAGCTCAATAAAAACACTCACTCCTCAATTTCTCACCAATACGTATTAAAAACTGAATAAATGGCTTAAACCAGACTGTTTAAAATTGGTTTAGTTCATAGGTTTAATAGTTCACATAAGCATGTTAAGTTTAAATCTACCACAGTTTATCATGATGAATAGATATTTTTGACAGTGAAGGACAGCAGGGAGAGTATGAGAGTAATGATGTGGAGCAGCATGAGAGGGAAGGGGTGTTGAGAAGATGACCTTGGTAAATGACATACTTACATACTTAAAGAGGTGCAAAAGTATTGACCAATTGTCTTTGGATAATCTACAAGAAGACATGTCTCACTTGAGTTGACAGGATATAAATGTATGTCTCTTGCAGCTGCTCTTGCTGAACCTGCCGGCTCAGAGGTGACTACCACTTCATCCAGCCCCAGCTATTTTGTCCGTTTGGGGAAACTCTCGGCTAAGGTACGAGAGCGGGCTTATGAGCAGTCTCTGATCCGTGCACGGCATGCCAGGGATGCCACCTACGCTGCCATGGCTCAGATTTCCAGCACTCTGGACCTGTTGGAGAGCACCCGTACCAGTCTGGGGGCAGCAAGTAACCAGGTCGGAGGGGCTTCAGAGCAGTTGCTGCAGCACTGGACAGAGTGGAAGCAGAAGCAGGAAGGAGCTAAACATGTTGAGTCGGAGCCGGATGGGCCCAAAGATGAATCACAGGTCACAATTTATCCTTTTTGGTATTTAATAAATTGTATGACAGGTTTATTCTTGCATTTACCAGAACATACATTGTGTATGTTATGTGCAGCATGTCTATTCTGAAGTTACTTGGAATCTTGCATGAAACTAATCCTCTAAAAAGGTTTGGCTTAGGAATTGAATTTTCATAAATTGTATCAATGGGAAAGTTTAAATATACTGAGAGTAACTTGAAAAATAAAGTTTGAATCTGATTTGTTAAAAAGTTTTCTCTTTATTTCTTTAAGCATTTAATCAGATCATATTTTAAATATTCTATTCTTTCATCAGTTTTATTGTTTAAATATATATATTTTAAAGGCTGGATTATTGCTGTTTTTAACTTGTTCAAATGTAAAACAATATTACTTTTTTGGCATGTCTGAAAATAAGTAGCTCACTTACTCTGTGAATTTCTGCATTTTATTTTCATTTCATGTTCACAGCAGTTGGAATGGCGGACCCTCACTTTGGTACGTGGTCTAAGTGACCAGCTTAGGTCAGCATGCTCCAGTGTGGTTTCAAGCACACAGGGTCTGCCAGGAACAGTGCAGGAGCAGCTAACCAGTGCACGGCAAGCCGCTGAAGAACTGCAGTCTTCTCTGGGGAGCGCTAGCACAATAACTCCCCTCCTTTTGGAGCGAAGCCGTAAACGGTTAGAACAAGTAAGAATTGTGTAATGTCTTTTATTGCAGTGCCTCGTCATTGGAGCAACAGTTTGTTAAATGTCTCCGTGCTTTCATAATTTTTTTTTTTTTACATTTTTGATTAGTTGTGCATTATCTCCACACTTTCTCATTGCAGCTGTATCAAACAGAAATCTCTCTCTTGGGTAGCTGCTTATTGACAAAATTTTATTAAATGCATTGTGTTTGTGCAACATTTCCTAATGTAAAATGTCACTTTGTAAATCCCGTGTTAATTCTTACCATACTTTTTAAAATGGAATATTTGTTTGCATAATGATAACATAATTGTGCTGAACACATTCTGTCATGTGTATAATTTAAGCTCCAGCTGTCCATGGATGGTGTCATGGAGTATCTACTACACAACACACCACTTAACTGGCTCGTGGGGCCGTTTGTTGCTCAGAAGTGTGACAAGACCGAAGAAGTGCCAATGAAGATGGATAACCCAAGCAACTAGATTTGTGCATACATAATACTGTTAACTGTGGATTTAAAAAAACAATTTGCATAATAAAAGATGCCTCATACTTCATTGATCATGTTTTCTTCTTGATGCTTTAAACATGAATTCATGAGTTTTTAACACTGTTATATCGTGTAGAATTAGATTAAGTTTAGTTGAAAAAAGAAAAATGCATTTGTATTTAAAACAAATATTTTTACATCAATGAAACATGGAATGGAATGGAAAGCCTTTATTGTCTTCTCACATAGTGACACGAAATTTATAGCTGACCCATAAGGTGCACATATCCAATTATAAAGAATTTGAACAAATATTAACAAAATAAAAGAATTTAAAAGAATAACTTAAAGAAAAAAGATACTGTACAAATGATACTGGTTATGGTAATAAAGTGTCATGTGATAGCAGCAATTAGGTAATGAGTAACATGAGTAAATGCATGTGAACATGTCTGATTTTTGTTAGTATTTACACCATTCCTGAAGCAAAAATGCATCTTGAAACACGTGCAAAAAGATATGAGGGCATCTATTGTGACATTTGAGTGAGTCTTGAAAATATGTTTTATTTATGTGTATAATTTTTGTATGACTACTATCTTTGAGTTTAAGGGGGGGGGGGGGGAGATTAGCTATTATTAAGCTGATATTCAATCAACTTTAGACACATCGGTCTCGGTATCACGCCTGAATGCGCTGAGTGTTTTTTTGTTTTCCTGTTTGTGGTGGTGTTGGAGGGTGTTGGACTTTGCTGTGTTGGCCTGGCTTGCAGAAATGATGCTGATGAGGATGACGTCATGGTCGTTGTTTCGAATGTTGGGAGCTCGCGCAGAGTAGGAGGCCGCGCGCTCTGCTCGGGACACAACTTGTACAAATCTGAAGCTCAAGGTCGTCGACAGCCTCCGGTACCTTGAAATTCAGGTATTATATTCATCTTAGGCTAACGTCGGGGCTCTCGTTGTATGTTACTAGTTTTTTAAAGTGCTTAAGACAATGTCGCGAAGTGCTCTGGTTTGGGCTGGCTGAGTATGCTAGCCATACAGCTAATGTTAGCCTGCTAAAGGCAACGCTTATTCAATTAAAGAAAAACAAGATTTGTTTGTTGTTTGACACAAGAGACACAGTTATTCTCATCCCTGGGATTTTTATTTACTAAATTTAAAATAACCGAGTGAGTTTTGTCTGTGTTTTTGCGCTGGTATGCCCAGTGTCGGACAAAACGACCAGCGAAGCTGTTCGCTAATGTTTCAGTGTTTGCTTTGAGCTATGCAAGCACAGGACAGGAATTGTTTTCTTCTGGGGACAGTTCGTTGGAACTTGTTCAGCTGGATTTAAACAACCTAGTGTTTGTTTCCCAAATTTTTGTATAATGTAAAGGTTTGATCTTTGCTTTCGAGATAATTTGTGCAGAAACGCCTTCATGTGTTCATTTTATGGCAAGTTTATCCTGACCAAAACATCTTGTTTTACAGCGGCAGAAAGTTTTATCTATGTGAGTTAGCTTTGGTCTTTACATTCTGTAACTTGTGCTTTTTAAAATGGGTTTTTTGTGTTATTCTTCTACCTTTTCCTGCACTGCCATACTTCCTAGTTTTTGTCCCCAGATTGCACTGAACATTGGACACGGCGCAACATCAGTGTTGTTCTGTATTAATTTCCTTCAATTATTTACTATATAAGGTGGATTTATCTATTTATTATGGTTACCAAAGTTTTGAAAAATATTTAGAATGTTTTGAGTTTTCATCTTTACTTTAGTGGCTGAACTGGACTCTCAGTCGATCAAATTTAACTTAATTGTATTTAAACTTATGAACCGGTTAAACAAACATCCATTACAGTTAAAAATGTGTTTGTTTTAGACATCTGTCATCTCGCAAACTGAGGATATGTTCCCTTTTTTCTTTTTCTTTTTTATTTGCTGAAATACCTACCTCCACGTTCTTTTACCTGGACAAAGTAAGACCATGTTGTTACTTTGGGACAAATTGCAACTTTGACTAACTTCTGTTTCCACATTTTTAGGAACATCCTTTCCCACCCCCTTAATCCCCTTTCTGTCAGAGCATGGCTCAGGAGACCAATCAGACACAAGTGCCAATGCTTTGCACTATGGGATGTGGTTTCTATGGTAACCCCCGCACCAATGGCATGTGCTCTGTCTGCTACAAGGAACACCTGCAGAGACAACAGGGAGGGGGGCGATCCAGCCCTCCAGGAGAGAAAGGTAGGGGTATGGGAGGATTATTTTGTGTGTGTGTGTGAGAGAAAGTAAATTGATTGGAACTTGACTCAAAATCGATAGGCTTCATATACACTCGAATTTGTCAAGAGATTGGAGAACAGGATTAGCTGTCTAAACTGCTATGGGAAGGGAAAAGAGTAACTTTGCCATCTGTTGCTTCACATTTATATAGAAATAATTAAGTTTTTGTCAAACAAATGCAGATATGTCCCAAAAATTAAAATTTGTCTCTGCTCGAGGTTGTAACAAGAGATCCTGTGATATATGTGGTGTCTGACTGTCCTTTTCCTTACGCAGCTGCTACATCGCCATCAGGTTCACCAGGATCAGCTTGTGTGACTGTGGAGGACACAAGCACAGAGATCAGCACAGATGTAGCAGAAACCTCGCCTGAGGAACAAACAACTAGGTATGCTGACTTGCAGCACAGGAATTTCTTAAATCCTGTTAAAGGTCGAGTTTGTCCATTAAAAGTCAAGCATTAATTTTGATGTGACTCAAAAGCAATAATCCTGAATTTATTAATTTAATAATTTAAAGGAATCATACAAAGTCTAAATCTAAAGTCTAATCTAAAGTCTTTGCACCATTGACTGTAATCTATGCACAATATAGATGAGTAATTTCTAAAAAGGCTTGTTTTCAGTCATTTTGAAAATGGTATTTTTTCTTTAGTTATTTTAAGTAAAAGCCTTTACAAACGATGCTTTAATGGTAAGTAAAAGCAGAAAAAGCTAAATTATGTCACAATGTTACTATGGCATTGGATGGGGAAAATGCAGAGTACAGTAAAATTAGCTTTAGGGCCTGCTAATAAATATTCATGTAATGCTTATTTATGGTTAAAGACTGATCTCTCATCCTTTGTTCTTTTTAGCCGGAAGTATGCTTGAATCAGTTGGACTGAAATTAAACATCATGTTGGGATTCTTAAGGAAAAAATCTGATAAAATGGGCTATAAGATTTTAATAAGCCTTTACTATAAAACCAGAGGGTGTCTTGTACAAAGGATGGGTTCATATTAGGGGTGCATGATAACTATAGTGTCGATAACAAGAAATTATCTTAGGTATATAAATTGGGTATTGGTATCGGTTATCTGTATCGGCCTTATCAGTTATCAGTATTGGTTTTTGAAAATATTCAGCCGATAGCACATAAATCCAAAAATATTCAGATGGATGAATCTGCACATATTCTTGTTTCTAAATTACTTGGAATTGAGAACAGCACCAGGACCACTTTGTCTCTGTTCGTTTTTAAATATGCAAAAACATAAATCATGTGATTTCATTTTAAAACCCAAATACGAGAAATCTACCAGAAACACAAAAAAAAAAATTATTTAACAAACGAAAGAAAAAATAGCTTACATGTAGGATGTTAAAGATATTTGTGCAGAGCTTTGCAACATGCTTTCTGTATTTAGAGTATCCTAATAGTTTTTGTATTTTCACAACTATAGGGTGCACTGGATTATAGGGCGCATTTTCAGTTATGAGTGCTTTTTCTGTAACACACACATAAGGGTTTTAGGGCACGGGCACGTCAAAACATACCGGTGAAACACGCATGTTTACCTGCGTATTATCTGTCACTGCCCCCCATCCCATTGCATATGAGTAACATTATAAGACAACAACACTTACCAGATTCAGTGTTGTTGGAGTTCTGAGCTTCCTGCACAGTGTCGTCCATCATGGACAGGAGTTTTAAATCAACCGTGACAGAGTTCATGGCACCAGTTGTTTAGTTCTGTTCACTGCCATCAGAATTCAGGATGTGAAAAAGTTGGGTTTCTATTTGGTCGCTCGCTGCTGCTGCTGCATCCCAGTTTTCTTTTCTGGATCGTGAATCTTCTTAAACTTTATTTTTGTTGATAAGCTTGTCGTTGTGACAGCTGGCTCCAGCCTGTCCGTCTCTTCCCACTGCTGCACTGCTTGTTTACTTTAGATCTCTGCCAAGAAGTCCAGAGATCCAAAGTCAACACTTTCTGCTGCTCAGACTAATTTTTTATAAAGTTTTTATAGTCAATTTCTTTCATTTAGCTCTTGGTCTGTGTTCATTTTCTTCAGTTGTTTTTTGACAGCGGCCACTCTTCCTCCTTTTCTCATGCTGTCCTTTCCTGCGTCTACTTTCCAGAAGTCACACAGCACATTAGGCACACCGCACCAGAAAATTTAAGACTTTTAAGTGCGCCTTATAGTTGTGAAAATACGGTAAATCTTTTCAGACTTAAATATATTTGCAGGTATAAACTGCATGTTTTTAAACTTGTTTGGTTTGATTACTGATAGTTTTGTGTTACCTGATGTTGGACCATTATTCAGGGGTTAACTTAAGTTAGTCCGTCTTCACTCTTTGGTGTCACTTAGCAATAAACAATGAAAAACACATAAGAATCTGTGGATAGACTACCAACACATATTTAAACCTCAAGTTGAGTGATGCTATTTTTTCATTTGATCTATCTTCTGTTGATAATGCTGCGATATCTAAACACAAAGCCGTGAAGTAGGATTTGTCAATAAGCTCCCCAGTCACTTGGATTATAATACACGCTTGTACTACATAATTAATTACAGGAAATGCTAAATTTTTCTTCTAGTCACAGTGATATGCTGAGTAATTTGTTTAAAGGTTGATTACATTTAGGAATAATTTGTACTTTATCTGCACAAAAAGAAAACTGATTATGCTCTGAACATTGCATGTATTTGTGTCGCATTTTTTGAATGTCCACATGGTGACCTTTCACTTTAAATGAGTTGCTCAGTGCATTTCTAATAAAACATCATTAAACAAACCAAAAGACATCAGTTTCAATTAAAGTGGTTGTGTGGGACAACAACTGAAAATGGCAAAATATTAGTCACATGTAAAATATTACTGACCTGTAAAGCAAAGATGAAAATCCACTTGTATTTATCATTATGTTCGAATTTTTCTTATGTGGACAAGTGCAAATCACATTTCATGCAGTGCTAAGGAAGGATGGCTCAGTAGGTTCATTCAAAAAATGTTTTCACTTTTACTTGCTGATATGGAATCTGCTATCTGGGATAAAAGTAACAATGTATAACTGAAGGTATTTCTTTTCGTTGCTTTGTGTTTGTCATCTAAAATGTCTACATTTCTGTTTGTGATTTTAGTCCCAGCTCTCCGAGCCCAGTAACTCAACAGATGACAGCTATGAGCATTTCGCAGGATTCAGGAACTGTAGACTCTGATCGAGCAGAGGCTGAGGAGGGCGAAGAGGGGGGTTCTTCAAACAGCACAGGTAGAAAAAACTCATATTTTTCTAAATCAATCAATAGAAATTATTTTAGCAATGCCGTGGAGCGCAGTATTAAGCGAATAAAGCTTGTGAGAAGGGGAGACCAGTTGGCATGTCTGTCCCTTTACATAGAATATTAATTACATAAAGGAATATTAGTAATTTTATTTATTTATTGGTGGAAATAACTTTAATTGCAGAAGAAAGGAAGGGAACTTGAAATTTCATTAAATTTATTTTATGCCACTTAATCCAATTCAGGGTTACATGGGGCTGGGGCTTGTCTGAGCATTTAGCAGGGACGACGCAGGTCACACCCACCCTGGACAGGTTGCCAGTCCCTCACAGAACTGAACATTTATAAGGCTTAAATGTTCATTAATGATTGAATTTAGTCTTTCACCTGTTAATAATGATGTTAATAAAAAAATTTTCCCCTTTCTTTCCTTAGAGCCAGTGGGTGAAGCAGGACAGGCTTCTGATGGTGACCAGACTCCTGATAAAAACAAGAAAAAGAATCGCTGCTTTTCTTGCCGGAAGAAAGTGGGCCTTACTGGTGAGTGAGAACAAATCTTTCACAAATTCTGACTGGTGAGCCCTTATTAACTATTACATGGTCCAAACAGTGACTTCTGGTTTCTTGACATTTTCTTCTTTTCCCCTACTGTTGAGCAATTATATCCTGCCCATTTTAAATTTCAAGGTATTCTTATATGTAAAAATAAAAAATGAGTCCCACACTGTCTCTGCTCACATGCAATGACATAACTTACATTTATCTGTATTTTGTTGAATATAAAGTCCTTTGATGTTTTCCATTCATATGTAATATTTCCCCTCTTTTTGAGGTGATTGGGGCACCACCTGTCTCAATCCGTGGCCAAAGTTTATCAAAACGCCAACATGTTAAGCACATGACTCGTTAAGATTAAAAATGATTCAAGATCTGGTTAGTGGTCAAACAAGCCTCGTTACCTGTAACCTAAACATTCAGAGTAATCTTTAACACATAATGGTTTGTGCAAATATATAGGGAAAAATCCAAACACCAACATATTGCAGGTTAGTGATGCAATTGGCAAACAACGGCTTCACCAATTTGGCCCAGGGGACCCAGTCCTGGGGTGCAAAAATTGCAACACTTGTGATCTGTTCAATAAACTTTATTATAAGGATTATAATATGTAACTTTCAAAGTTGCGCTTTCTGATAATGGCACGCATGACCTTACCCAGTTAAGGGTGATCTTCACATTTCACAGCCAACTCATCAGATTTGTTTCACAGTGCTTCAACAAACCCCCAAACTATTCTTTCCAAACGGAATATATTTTATTTCTTTTCCTTCCTTGTTATTACGTTTTATCTACAACAGGGATAGGCTACTCTAGTCCCTCCTGCACATGTTGGGAATTTCCCTGTTGCCACACACCTGACTCACATCAAGCTTGATTAGCAGAGCTTGACATCAAAGTCAACACAATGTGCTAATTTCTCATTGATATGAATCAGGTGTGATGCAGCGTGGAAACTCACTGCTCATGGAGGAAGGTCCCACTCAAGGGCTGGTGTTTTCCACCCATGATCTACACAAGTCTTCAACCTAAATTCACAGCGTACTTATCCATAGTGTTGAAACTGCATCGTCCACCAGCATTTCATCTGGTAGTCGTAGGTCTTGGAAGTGAAAATAAAGGTTGCTGACATTCAATACCTTCCGAGCAATATTTTACATTTTAATGAGACTTCAACTCAAAAGCATTATCACGATATAACATCTTGTAGTGATGATCTTGACCAAATGCCGAGTGGGGAATTGTATACACACACTATTTTGTTGCCAGATTTCCTTCCAAAAAGTAAAAAAAAACCTATGTGACTTACTTTGGCATAGTTTGGGCATTTTTGTAGTCAAATGGAGAGTACGGTTCGTACCATCCACACCTAAACCTTTTATACAGTGTGAGGAATAATTTTACTTGGTTACAGCTTTATGCATATTATCATGATGTTTTCCACCATTAAAACTTAAAGAAAGCTATTAGACAAGGATACAAATTATTTATTTTCATTTGGTTTATTACAACATGCAGAGGCAAATGAACATTTGCAATTGTTCTGATACTGGAATTATATTCTCTGATGTTTTGGCTGTCCATTAAGATTATGCCTATTACTGACCTGATACTGGTGGAGGTATGGTTGACTTTAATTTGGTTAGGTCTGTTTAGGTGAATTGCACCTCTAAAAACGTAAGGGTTTCACAGGTTAACTTTACATTTTTGGGAAAAACAAATTTGCTTCACTGTAGAATCTTAACCCCTTTAGACCTGCATTTTTTTCTGCTGGGCAAAAACAAATGTCCAACTGAGTTTAGGTTATCCCTAACAGAAACATTGGTTTAGAGCAACAAATATGTCATGTCCATTTAAATGGACGTAGTGGCCGAAGGGGTTACATAATTTATTTTCTTTTTTGTTTAAAAAAAAAAAAAAACTTTACAGATTTTAATAATATGTCTGAACCTTTTGAAGTTTGGACTGAGCTACCAAACCTAATTCATTTTCTGAATTTCGTCAAACATTACTTTTGGTAATACTAAATATTTAGTATTTGTCTTTTAAACTGAAAAAATAATGCCTGCAAAGTATGTACACTAAGTGTGATGATGGTTTTGGTTTGACTGATCCGTTTGTTCTCTCTGCTTAAGGTTTTGACTGTCGCTGCGGCAACCTGTTTTGTGCCATTCATCGTTACTCTGACAAACACGACTGTCCCTATGATTACCGGAGTGCAGCTGCTGCGCGTATACGCAAGGAGAACCCAATCGTGGTGGCTGAAAAAATTCAGAAGTTATGAGGACTAAGTGCAAAAGAAAAAAAAGTCTTGCTGACTTTGTGAATTTGAACAATGGCAACTCCGATGATGACACCTGATATCATGGCCTCATTTGTTCATGGTAGATTAAGGCAGGTGGGTGGGTGGTGTCATTGCAGACACAGTCCAGACATTTTCCTTACTATCATCTCCCTCTCTCTCTCTGCTGGTGACTGCAGCTGAAACTGAATGCTTCTGTATGTGTGTGCGAGTATGAAAGTGTGTTTGTGAACGTTTGCTTGAGAGTCAGGGAGAGTAGTAGTGGCTTGATGGACATTTGTGTTGCCATGGGGAGGGAAAGCGTTTGATTTTTACCCCTTTTTGTTTCGCAGCTTGGAGGGATTGTGTTTTTATTTGGTATACAGTCCCTGTAGGTAGTTGAAATTAAATGGGTATAAATTGTAAAAGAATGTGTCTCAACCTGAATGACACAGAGGGTGTAGTTACATTTTAAAGAAACAGATTTCATTTATCACCAGGATCTTTTAAGGGCTTTGGAATATAAAATTTTCACCTAAACAGAAAAATGATGTCAAGTTCTTACTAAATTGGCATTTTTTTCCCTACAGCTCCTTTACTCTGAGTCACCACATGTTGAACTCAAAAGGCTCAGCATTTTCCAGATATGTCTATCTTTATATTGACTCATGGATATTGGGTGCATGAACAGATATTGATATGGGGAGGGCAAACCAAGAACCTTGGCATAACTGAGTGATTGTTTTTTTTTTTTTCCTCCCTGTTTTAATGAGCGTATGACATCAGATGATCTATATTAATATATTGTAGTTAGCTTGAATTGTGTGATTGCATTCTATTTATTTTTATTGTTTGGTTGGTCTGTGCTGGAGGATTGGCAGCATGTGTCAGCAAATCATTAAGATTTGCACCTTTAAGTTCTATTTAAGTGATTCCATCTTTATTCTAAAACTATGGAAGGAAAAAATAACAAGCTCGATGAAGTATAGTCCAGTTAAGCCGTTACAATTAAGATTGTGCATTAAAATGTTCATCATTTAGATTCAAAAGCAAAGCACAACAGAGTATCGACTGCAGTGCACAAGCTCTGTGTGCCACACCTACTTGGTTTTGTTCAGCATTTTGGTCATTTGCAGTTTATATCCGAGCTGCACAGCAGGCTCAGAAAATTGCCTTGTTTGACTTGAGAAAGGCATTGTACTCTCCTTGAAAGCCTTTATTTAATTTATTTTTTTAAGGTTTTTTGGAGTCACTGAAGCTCCATGTTTCTCCAACCACCAGCAGACCACTGACACTTGCTGAATGAAAACTGACCTGGGTCGCAGTTATTCTACAATACAACATATGTTCTGCTCAGTCACAGTGAAGATTGCTGCTGTTCTGCAGATCTGCAAACTGTGCTTTTACATTGTGTTCAGATTAATAAGAGTCCTGATGCGAAGACTGCTTCTAGCTAGCTTCTTCTAGGAAGATCTAAGTTGCTTGCATGTGTGCAATCAAACATACAAGTTACTGTTTCGTGAATGCACAGTTTGAAATGGAGCTGGAATGTGAAAAGCCACACAGCAGTAGCACAGCGCATGGCTGGAACAGTTAGACTCAAGTTAACAGGACTCTACAGTTTTTTTGGGGGGTTTTTTGTTTTATTTTTTCTTCAAAATGTAAATAACATATGGCTCCTATTCATATAGTATAACCTTAATGTAGATTTTTACCAGGTAATTAAGGTGGCGGACTAAGGTGAAGAATAGTACTATTTGTATTAAAGTGCTTTTCATGATTATCCAAAAAAGCTAAGTGCCACTACCTGCGGCACTGATATTTTACCCAAAATACCCCCTTTTTTCTCTTTTTTTTTTTTTTAAAGTTATCACACATGAAGTTCAGTGTTTTTAGTTACCAGCCCCAGCATTTGTCTCCACCAGGCCTTGTAGCTTCCGTTGTACAAAACTTACATTTCTTACAAGACCCTTCAAGCTTTAACAGTGCTGAACCCCCAGTGTGCAAGTTTATCCTGTTACTTATATCCATTAATAGCATAGACATATTACTGGAAGAGAAAAGGCCCTTGTGATGGGGGAACTTCATTATTAAAAATTTCCCTGTAAATATTGCTTGAATTTGATCTTTAGATATTTACAAAAACTCTGCAAGACATGCCTTTTCGAAGCCAGTGCTGTGTTTTAGATGTAACATTTTCCATCTATTCAAAGA
Source organism: Pseudomugil tenellus (assembly GCA_037177515.1). Taxonomy (NCBI): domain Eukaryota; kingdom Metazoa; phylum Chordata; class Actinopteri; order Atheriniformes; family Pseudomugilidae; genus Pseudomugil; species Pseudomugil tenellus. The sequence continues at coordinate 18,863,219 of JBAMHX010000016.1, forward strand.
GTAAGGTTAGTTTTGGCTTCATCAGAATTCCTCTTAATATATGTTGGTAATAGGCATGTCTGAATAGCTGGCATCCCAACACAGATTATTTACCTTAGGCTGAATCTTTAACCCTGGACCCTTTAATTTTTTTCTGTTATTTAACATTTTGTGGAAAATGGAAATCCAAATGAAGTTTACCTTGTCTAGATACACGGTAAATAATTGTATTTCTGAGCACTCATTGGTGCTGGGCTGCATTTATACAGGATTTTCAGACTTGCTTGGTTGCTGAACACTTATGCTTGCAAAACATTGAGTTTTGCCTTACAAATAAACCCTTTCACAGAGCAAATCCTGCAGGTAGGATGATTGTTAAGCTGCATAGATCATGGTTTTTTCATGGTTTATGCTTGTTTTCTATTAACTGCTCATATCAGTGCTCCAACCACTCAACCAGTTCTTGCTTTTTCTTGATAAATGTGAGCAGTTTGAATGTAAACCACCAGAATTCACACAGTACACATATAGTCTTTTATCAAATTATTTCACTCTGAGGTTGACCACCTGGCCAGAAGATTGATGCCCAATTGTATTTCATGTGATGAGGGACAATTGGACCACTAAATGTGTTTTGACCATTTGCGACTTGCCACCAGCAATTAGAGCTACATCGGTACATGTTTCTCTTCTGCTGCATAATGTCTTGCTGTCGTCAATCTGTCTTTAGCACAGTCTTTCCTAATCATAGTTTTCATCATACAAATGTTTTGCTTATTAACAGTGATAAACCTGCAAGTTATGAAGTCTGGTTTAAGTTCAGTTTCATTGCATATGTTAAAGCAAATTAAGATGGCTTTGTTTATTCTGTCTTTCAAGATGAGCTGTAGGGATATTAAATAAAGTCTACATTGTTCAGAGATGTAGTTATTGTCCCTTGGCCCTCCAGTCCCCCAGAAACACCACCAGTTTTTTTTTTCTTTAAAGCGTTAGGACTGTATGATGTGTAAGTATAAAACAATAAAATCACAAAGTTTATTTTAAATTACATTTGTGTTTTGTATTAATTCATTTTCATGATTGTGTTTTCAATTCTATTTAGCTTTATCACAGATAATTTATAAATAATTATAATTTAATATAATATAATAATTATAATTTTATAAATTTATTAACTAACCAGTGACTTATGTCACTAACATAATGCAACCTTAAATCAAGAATATTCACACATTACAATAGAATGAACACTATATTAGAGATTAAAAATGTATAGAATAGTTGGTGAAGAGCTGAAAAGGGGTAGCAGCTTTGTGTCGTAAGTCTTTTCCATTTTACTTCAGTCTAAGTGCATAATATCAGTTATGTTTTTCTTGACATAACATAAAATTCTAACCCTGAAGATTGTGGCTGGGTTTACATACATAAATGCTATAGTCTGATATCATTCTGAATGTAGATGAAATTGTAAACTTTCCTAACAAAAAGAACAAACCTGATCATTCACATTTCTAAGAAGTGAAATCTAGTCTTTCAGATGTAAATTAAGAAGAGAGAGAAATCGGTAAAATAAAAAATAATTTATTGAATGGAGCAATGTCAAGTTTTTGTCAAGATGTTCTGTTAATCAGATACAGACCAGTGTTGCTGCCATATATTTCTACTCAGACATTATCTGTGTCACTGGACCCAAAACAGAGCATTTGTTTTAATAAGAGAACAACATCTAAAGTACGAACAAGGTAGAATTTTCCTGTTGGTCAGATGATTAAAATTTTTTAACTAATGTGGGGAGTGGGGTTCGTTCCCCGGCCAGTAAATAGAAATAATACCACCTCATGTCCTGGGTCTTCCCTGGACATCCATAAAAAGATCCCACACTCCCATTCAGTTAACATCCAATTTGATAATTAAATGTACTGGTAGATCTTAAAATAATCAGTAAAGCTCTCGCCAGAAGGATAGAAAAAATAACCCTTTTCATTATACATCCTGACCAAACAGGTTATATATAAGGAAGACATTCTTCTAACATGCACATATTATTAATAAGAGATTATTAATAGATTATTTTACTGTACATAATCTGGAATCTACTATAATCTCTTTGATTGCAGAAAAAGCTTTTGACCTTGTAAACTGGAAATATTTATTTGCAAAATACAAAAAAAAGGTTTCCAATCATATTTCATGGACTGGATAAAAAATATTATACCGTACCGTCTTCTTCCGCTTATCCGGGGTCGGGTCGCGGGGGCAGCAGCCTAAGGAGGGAAGCCCAGAATTTCCTTCTCCCCAACCACTTCTGCCAGCTCATCAGGAGGGATCCCAAGGCGTTCCCAGGCCAGGCGGGAGAGATAATCTCTCCAGCGTGTCCTGGG
>JBAMHX010000016.1:18865678-18883243 GCA_037177515.1 Pseudomugil tenellus
CCATCCTTCCATCACTCGTGAACAAGACCCCGAGATACTTGAACTCCTCCACTTGGGGCAGGACCTTGCCCCCAACCTGTAAAAAATATTATATAACAACCCAAATATATTTGTGAGGACCAATAATCAAACTTCTCCAAGCTTCTGCTTGCAGAGAGGCACCAGACAGGACTGCCCAATTTCTCCATCACTGTTTGCCATTTTTTATTAAACTCCTAGCAGCGGCCATAAGACAAAATGAATTATGCTGTTTCAGTGACTGCGATGATTTTCTTGAGCAAATTATGGAAATAAGCCTGTCTGAGCCATCTCTGCCACTCTGTTTTTGTATGTTAAAGTGTTTGTTCTAACATTGGGTCAGTGTATAAGTGGTTGGGGGCAGAGAGTATGTGGATGGATGGACAGGGGGAGACTGGGGATGAGTCTATGTTGATTGTGGATGTTTGTGTGTGTACTACATGGGAGGAGTGTATGTGGATGGGTGTTTGTGTGTGTATTTCAGGAATCCACAAATCTGGTCCTCGAGGGTTGATGTCCTGCAGGTATTGAAAGTTTTCTGACTGAAACACACCTGATTGAAATTAAAGTGATCCCCACAGCTTCTCGACAAGTTCTGCAAAAGTCTGTTTATAACTAGTTCATTTCAATGAGGTGTGTTGCTGCCGGGAAGCATGGAATACCTGCAGGACACCGGCCCTTCAAGGACCGGATTTGGGGAACCCTGGTGTATGGTGTATGTGTGTGATGCGGGAAAGTGGGATAAGGGAAAGAGTGAGGGGTGTATGTGGATGGATGGCTGTGTATATATGTGAGTAAGGGTGTGGGTGGGGGAGGGTGTGTACAAATGCATTGGCAAGGGGGAGGAATGGGTTTAGAGAGCTGGTTCCTGGGGTGCACAGCTGATGCACTGGGGTGCGGTGTGGCCCCATTCAGGTGGTGGTCTGGGGATCCTGAACCTCCATTTGCATTGGCTGAGCTGCCTGCCTGGGATGGTGGGGGGGTCATTGCTTGGAGCCCTGGAGCCTGCGCTCATCCTGCCCTCTGCGGCCAGCAAACACCAGGGAAGGCAAGTGCCCACTGAGGCCTGTTACCCTAGATGGTAAGGATGGGGGGATCTGTCTGGGGCCTCTCTCTTCCACCTCCTGGGGGGTTGTGAGGTTGGCTCCAGGGTAGGGTGGCTGGGGTTCCTTGCTCTAGGCTGGTCCATATGCGACCCAGTTGAAGGCAGAACCACATTGCATGATCCCTCTTCTGCAAATACTTTTCACTGCGTACTTTCTGCATGTTGACACAGTCACTGAGTTTATTGTAGGTCTATTTACTAACATCTTAATTTTTTTACGATTATGTGCGTGTCCAGTTTTAGCTGAAATACAGTTTGTTCATCTTCGGCGCCCCTGACAATTGTTGACTCTGTCTTCCTGTAGCGGGGCTATCAGATGCCTGATGTGGTGTAGTGCAGGTGTACCAGGTGATCCAGCATCTGTATTGTCCTCTATGCATTTCTTTCTCCCCTTTATTCTCTGTTCACTTTACCTTTTCTTTTGTGTTTTTTTTTTTAATCTTTTTTTTATATCCTCTCTGGTCAAGTCCAGCATTACTATTCAAACTCTACTATTCATAATTTTTTTCAGAATTAACAAAGAAAGATCCATTACTGAGTTCCTCTTGATTGAAGTAACTTTGCCAGGACAACACACCCAGACTATCATTCTGCCTTGCTTTAACACAGGAAAAGACAAGCTTTTCAATTTAGCTTTTAGTTGCTCTTATATTGTAGTTAGCCTACTTTTATTTTTTTTTTTAAAACTGTCTTAGTTTTGTTTTAAACGTTTTAGGTTTAATTCCAGTGTTCTCCTGATGGGGATCCTCTGCACTGGGGGCTGCTCGACCAGCATGCTTGTTGTCAGGGCGCAGCTTTTCTATAGGGGGCCCTTACATTGCAGCCTTTGGGCTGTGGTGTAGATGGCCCCCCTAGGGCGTGGCCGTACCGGAGGCCACACCCAGCAGTTGGCTGGTAGGCTGGCCGCTAATATGAGAGGATCCCCACTATATCATTTCCTCTCAGTGTGCCAAGCCAGAGGTTCATTTATTTTTACATTTTAGTACTTGACAGAGACAGAGGATGTGTGCTTAACATTTTGCTACAGTATGGCTTTGGGGGTGCATGTGACTGTGTATGTAATTATTTGTATTCTTTTCTGTATTTTATTTCTTGTTGTTTTTAATTTGTAAAGCACTTTGTGTTACTTGCTGTATTAAAGGTGCTATATAAACACAAATTGAATTGAATTTGAAGTATAAGGGGGAAAAAAATCACAAAGTCCACAGAGATTATTGACAGCAGTTCAGCAAAATCATCAAAAAAGGTAACACATGGCAGCCTGTTGACAAACAACACAGGAGAGGGGAGTTCATCTGAAAAACCACAACTGCTGTCATTGGGGAAATCATTCAACAAAACGGCCACCTCTACACCTTTTTGTTTTAATCTAGCTTCACTAAAAGAATTGAAGATTAGGGTTACTTCAAAAAGAACAACTGAGTCATTTTCTCCGTTTCACCAGGTTTCTGTAAAAACAAAAAATCAAGTTTGACCTTGGTAATAAAATAATCGATTAAGAATGTTTTTCTTTTACGGGACTGACATTTAGTAGAGCTAGCTTCAGTGGATTAAGAGCATCATCTGTCCAGTTTTTTCTAAATGTGGGCTGCAAATTAACACAAGAAAACGGGCTTGTATTTTATAATGGCTGACATCTCTAGGAAGTTCTGTTTATGCTCCTAACTTTAGCAAACCTAAACAATCAACCAACTGAACAGGAAAAGTAATCTAAAAAATCCACAGTGAAATAGTACATTTTTGTTAAATCCTTTTTTAAGTATACAATTAATAAATAAAGGTTTTTTTATTGACACTGTTTAAACTTTTCCAAACAGGACAATTAATTTGCAGAGTGGAATTTGTATTTTTAACTCAGTAAAGGGTTGAGACTGGGTATCGGTTTTTATTATGGTATACTAAAATAATACGTCTTGTTCCTTATTAATGACAAAGACTTTCGACTGTTTCCCATAAAACCTTTGAGTGTTAATTATAACCATTTATTCCTACGTAAGTAATACGCAAAACCTTTAAGAACAAATGAAATTGCACCAAACTTTTTTACATGGTTGAAATCAAATACATGTTCAAATACGTCACCTTTCACAACACCAACTCTCACCCACACTGATAACTAGATTCCCATAATTGTTCAATGGAAACTTCATACGTCACTTCCGGTCAGCTGTCGCTTCCGGATGCGGTGTAATACCGTAGAACAACTAGGAAGACACCGCAGGTATATGGATTAATTAAAAGGGACGTCAAGCAAGTCAGCGGAGACACCAGGACCTTCCACAATGGATCCGCGGACACAAATTCAAAGACTAAAAACTCTGTGTTGACCGTATTTTCTTCTTTCTTTCTTTTTTTTTTTTTTTTTTTTTACATCGCCCGTCCAAGACAAGCGTTTTTACGGAGTAGCCGTGTTTGTGTCTTCTTGCTAGCTTAAGCCACTGTTAGCTGGTACGCAGACAAATAGGTTTTCCTGACATGATAATACGACTCATCGCTTTTTGTTGACTTTGATATATAATACTTACTTACATTTTTCCAAGAGAGCTGGTATATGCTCGCTCTAAGGTTGTTGAAAGCTTCAAAGTGTGTTTGAGTTCAGCTATATTTTAAACATTTGTAACATTTTTTAAAGAAAAAAGTTCACTTTAAATTCTATGTGGTACGTTTTGGGAAACGAATATAGTTTTGTGAATATTCATCTGCTATTCTACAAAATGGAAGGAATTTGGACTTCAGTCGCCTCAAAGGAAACACTGAAGATAAGTTGTAAATAACAATTCCCTGTCAGCCGCCAGGCTCCAGTACTTTTTCCGTGTTTTGCTGACGGCGCACTTAAACCGTATCCTGTATTTGAATGTTGTAGAAGTGAAGGACGGCCTTCTTGTTCTTTCGTTTGTTTATTTCAGCGTAGTTCATTTCTGTATGCCCAAAGTTCTCCAGCTCAACAGGTATGTATGTTTACTCTAAAAGTAAAAGTTATCCATTTATTACTACTATGAATTATGCATGTTACTGAAATGGATGCACTCAGTTTTAATGGGATGGGACACGTGTTTGTTTTTTATTCCAGGCCACTGGAATAAAACAGATCTAAGAGTCCAGAATGAGTCATTTTAAAGTCCTTCGTAGTTAAACTGTCCAACATGTAGACATTCAGTTTAATGTGGTAATAATAATAAAAAAAGTGAACCAAGCATATTTGATTAAGAAGAATACAAGACAAATGAGTTAATTAATAAAGCTTTTTCCTTAAAATGGCAACTCAAACTTTAGTAAATTCGTGTTAAACATTTAGCAAATTTGCTGAGGGAAAATGTCCATTATTGCTGTCAGTTTAAGTGTCTTTTACATGACATAGTAATAAGAGTTCCATTGTATTGTGTAGTGATGGTGTAGATTCATTGCTACAGTGATCCTCTTGTCTTCCTCCTGCACAGTTAAGGATGAATGGCCTTTCACTCAGTGAGCTCTGCTGCTTGTTCTGCTGTCCGCCTTGCCCGAGTCGTATAGCAGCCAAGCTTGCCTTTCTACCCCCGGAGCCCACATACACCTTTCTTCCAGACCCAGAGGCAGCCCCTGCTTCAGGTGCAACTGGGACATCAAGTATACGTACACGGAGCGGAGCATCAGTTGCTGGAAGTGGTGGATCGGGGGCTGTGGAAGGTAGATGGAAGCTTCACCTGACGGAGAGATCAGAGTTTCAGTACTCGCAGAGAGAGCTGGACACCATGGAGGTGTTTCTTACACGCTCCAGCAGAGGCAACAGAGTTGGTTGTATGTACATTCGCTGTGCACCTAATGCCAGGTGAGGAGTTGGAAATGTTTCTCTATTATTCAGCACTTTTTATTAATTTAATTCATTACAGCAAGTTCCTCTTCTCCATGACCTTTTTGCTTATCAGCGCTACACAAATTCTGGTCTCCTCCCTTTTACCTGTCTCCATGTTGACTCAGCAGAAGATATTGTCTTCCTGCTTTTCATGTGAAGAATTCTCATTCCACACATTTTTCATTTATTCATTGAAAATCTTCCTTTTACTTTGTTTTTCATACTGCTTTGTCGAACCTTGAACAATGATTGTTCTCTATCCTTTGTCCATAACAAAAGGGTGTCATGGTCAGAAATAAGATGCAAACATTCCAAGTCAGAGACAAAATATTATCTGCTATGTGCTTTCCTGTCCTCCATAAGGCTGTGTTTGGTACTTACCTTTATGATAGTGAATAAAACAAGTATTTCATGACCTATGAAAGCTCACCTGCTTTATTAATCTTTGCTTTTGTTTATTACTTATCAACTCAGTTATGAAGAAAGAACTGACTTGTCTTTGTCCTTGTATCTTGTGAAATTTTAGCTATTTCATTGGGGTTTTTTTTATATATGCTTTACAAGGCAAAATATTCAGCTTTTGGAAAAAATAGGGTCTGTATTATATCTTTTTAATTTCTTTTGCACTTGTCTCTTGTCTCCTGTCAGATTTACCGTGCTTTTCTCCCATGGCAATGCCGTCGACCTCGGCCAGATGAGCAGTTTCTACATTGGACTTGGCACACGCATCAACTGCAACATCTTCTCCTATGACTACTCAGGCTACGGCGTCAGCACTGGCAAACCCACAGAGAAGAATCTTTATGCAGACATAGATGCTGCTTGGCATGCCCTTCGTACGCGGTACGTTATCATAAAACCTGTCTAGCTCACAGTCTTATGCCCACAGTTTCAGTACGTTTGCTAATAGTTTTCTGAGGTGTTGGAGTTAACTTCGAGATATTTACAGAAGGTGTATTTTAATGCAAACAAGCTACAATAAACAGACCTGACTCTAGATATCCAATAAGTTAAATAAAACTGGTTCTTGATCAATTTCACTGGCAGAAGAGCAGATTAGAATTTTGATTTAGTTCATTTTAGTTGAACTAAAACAAATAAATGTAGGAGATTGCATTTGAGAAAAACTTTTTGGGGTGATCATGAGTCATTATTTATTAATCTGTTGTCGTTAATACACTTTATCTGCCATGCAAAATATTACACTGGTTGTCCTTTGTCTGTATTATTCAGATATGGTATCTGCCCTGAGAACATCATCTTGTACGGTCAGAGCATCGGAACAGTTCCCACTGTTGACCTAGCATCACGATATGAGTGCGCTGCTGTGGTTCTTCACTCACCGCTTACATCTGGGATGAGAGTGGCCTTTCCTGAAACAAAGAAAACCTACTGCTTTGATGCTTTCCCCAAGTAAGTCTGAAGATGTTTCCGTATCCTTGTTTCCAACAGTCAAATTAAGATTCAAAGTATCTTATTTTAATGGTCATATTAAAGCAAATCTGTCACTTAACTGCAACGATCTCCTTTGCTTCATGGAGATCTTTCTATATAGAATGGAGAAAGCTTATTGTTGTACTTTTTTAGCCTTTTGTATCTCTCTATGTACAATTATGTACCAAAGCAGGTTGTTCATATAGATTTAAAACAGTTGGATTGCAAAAATTTGACAGATTGTTCACCTGCCTGCTGTCATTTCTACATATTTAAAGATCTGCTAGAAGAAAAATGAATAATTTCCTCAATCAAGTGTTGTCCAAGACAGATATCTGAGCGGAAGAAATGGATACTTGTTTTGTGTAGCAGTTTTTAATCATTTTTGTTCTTTCTGTCTTGCGTTGGATAAAATGTTGCCTATTCCAGTCACAGACACCAACAAATTAGAATTAAGGCTGCGTTAACAAATTAGACTTGGACTCTGGAATTTGATGATGAATTCTTCTACTTTTCCAAACAATGTGTTCACATATAACATCCAGTCAGTCCACGTAAGGGTAGAATGTAGGAGTGAAACATTTTGTGCAGACATACAGTGCAGTTTTCAAAAGGCTTTAAGAAACTCATTCCACAGGAGGGTTTCAGAGGCTTTGAATCTAAATGAAGTCCATATTAACTATGTTACATTAACTGTATTATCCAGAGATTTTAGTCAGTTGTGTGGGATGAATTTCTACTTGGAGACTGTGGAATCCATTATTAATATCCTCTATTCAAGTGGAACCAAAATCAAAATCATTCTTTGTCATGTTCTCAGCTACTTCAATAATGTATCTGAGTAAAGATCCACAACCTGGGGGAATTTAAGTAGAATACAAAAAAGTGATATTTTGCAGTTGTTGCTCTTGAATTGATTTATTTGAACCTTTTTTATATGTGGCTTCATTTAGTGTGAATGGTTTTGTAAAATAGCTGATGGGCTTTTTTTTGTTTTTGTTTCTTTAAAAAAAAGAGATAAAGTAATATAAATCCTTTATCCTGATTTCATGTGGATAGTTCCCTGTCCCTTATTATAATGGATAAAACCGTCATGAAGTTATGTTGCAAGGGATTGAATAAAAAGGAAACTGCCAGATGGTCTTACCCTCTAACATTGAGTGGGTTGCAGGCGGATGGACCATTAGGGAACAAAGAAACAATAAAACTGTAATATCTGAATTGAGTGGGATGTACAAGTGGAAGATTTTTGGCTCATTCCCTGTAATTCCCAGATTAACTGTAAACACCAAATGATATTGTTTCAGACAAAATGAATGTCAGAGAATTGTCAAAGATTATTTCATTTCTATAGTCTCCTGCTCTATCATTGTAGTTTTACTGGCTGAGTTATCAGACACCAGAAACCAGTAACCTAGCTGTGAGTCTCTTCTTAGATTTTATATGTTGTTTTATCTGTCTAATGTGTTTTTGTTATGACTCTGCCTTAAATTTGGCATAATAATACATTTGCTTTCTAGCCCAAAACAAACAGTGTAATATAAAACTGACTTTCTGACACTTTGCTACCATCATTTTCCACTTCTAGCATTGAGAAAGTATCCAAAATCAGCTCCCCGGTGCTCATCATCCACGGGACAGAAGATGAGGTGATAGACTTCTCTCATGGCCTAGCTCTGTTCGAACGCTGCCCCAAGACTGTGGAGCCTCTCTGGGTGGAGGGAGCGGGACACAATGACATTGAACTGTACAGCCAGTATCTGGAGCGCCTGCGCAGATTCATAGGACAGGAGTTAGCTGTACCACACACCTGAGCATCACCGCCATCATCATCAGTACTGCCATTTTTATTTTTTCTCTTTCCCCAGTTCACATAAAGCTTCACCATTCAGGATTTTTGTCCAAGAGTCATCTAAACAGTCCTTCGTCTTATCACAGTTTCCAGTAGTGTAGCTCTTCACACTTACTGTGGTGCTTAGTTTTTGGGGCACAAAATACCTTTACTGGATTATGGAACAATGAGATAAAGACAAGAAATCTTCACAATCCTGTCTATTAGTGTGAAAGACAACTTTTTTTTTTTTTTGTCAGAACATAAGCCGTACCGCTATGTGTAAACCAGACACCAAATGCAAACCATACTGTGCAATGACATGGATAGTGTCCACAGGAGAAAAGATTTAGTTAGAAAAAGAGTTCACAGAAAAACTAAGAATTTGCTTTCCATTCGACTAATATAGTGTGTGAATGAGTGTATAACTCTTATGTTAACTTAAGTTGATATATTAATGGTGAAGCATGAGAAGCACTTTCGTCAAAAATGTATCTGCTCTCTGAGGAGGAATATTGTTTTTTTTTCTCTTTAAATAGCAAAGATACTAATTATGATTTTACCTTGAGTTACCACTTTATATTCACTTGATTGTTAACACACCTCTACAATCAAGAGCAGTAATTATAAAAGCATAGTAATATATCATGTTTTAGATGTTGGTTTCATTGGTTTTTTCATTTGTAGCTTTACATTTTGGTTGGTTTGACCCCAGACTGTTAATTTTGTCTAATATTTTGGTTCTCTTATGGATCTCCTATGGGGTGGTCAAAACTTGACTGGTCTGAATTCTTTGAAAACTGAAGCTGATACACAGATTTGATTTTTTCAGTCTTTTAATTTAGCTTGTATTTTGCTATGTTTTGCTCAGGTAAGTCTGTTGTTGGTGTCAGGGTCACTCTGTTTCACTCTTGGTTGTTTTATATGTCGTTAGATTTAATCTGTTAAGATCATGGGGCAAAAATGTCTGATAGCAACACCAATTAATGAAGCAAACCTTGAACCTTAAGCAAAAGGTACAGATCAAACCGAGCATTTGGTAAGCTGTTGAGCTCTGTATCTTCTCAAACACTTTTTGATCATGTTGTTGGAGCAGAATAGGCTGGATTGTAAAGAGAAGTTATGTTTTTCCTTCACTAGAATGTGTAAGAATCTGTAAGTCCTGTCTGCTTTGGTTTACTCCTGTTTTTGCCTCACACCAATAGGTCACAGCTGTCAACAAATATTCTGTTTCCTACAGTGTCTGGAAGAGAAAAGCAACACTATAATTAAACAGGCCTCCGTTTTCTTTTTAAATAATAAATCTTTTAACACTAATATTGTAAAATTTCACTCAGTCTTGAGGCACATTTCCGCCAGTGAATACAAATAAAAATGTTTTTTTCTGATATGTTGAAAAAATGTAAAAAGAAAACACTAAAAAATTCTCATTAATTATCAATGATACTTGATAATGTCAGTTATTGACATTGTTCTTTGAAAAAGGCACAAATACATTTTGATTTGAAGCTTTCAGTGTTTGGACTGAACTACGCTGTATTGTCAAGTCAAATTAAACATAAAAAAGACTCATAAATGTTAAACATCTGTTCAAGGTCTCATTTCCTCAGAGTTGAAGTCTTTATAATAACTGCCTTTAATATGTTTATCACATTACAGGGATACAGTCATTTTTTATTTGCAAATGCAGGAATATTCCTTGGTAAGTGTTGGGTTTTTTTTTTTTGCCAATATAGTGGGGAAAATATACAATGTTCTTTGTGTCCTGTTCTAGTCATTTAGGTTCATTTAACATGTCAATGATAATTCCCCATGGATCCCTCAGATTCTGTTGGTCATTTCCTCACTTTTTGTAGGATGTCAGCATGATGAGCTTTATAAGACACCAAAGTTTGATAACCAACCAAAACTATTGTATTGATGTTTTTTGTTTGTTTGTTTGTTTTTTTCAATATTCATAAAATTGCATTCTACCCCTGGGCTCTGAAGTCACTCCTAGCTGAAAATGTTCTTATTTTATGACCATCTTTAGCTATTTTTGTTAATTTATTACATGTGTGTGACACACACACAATATATATATATATATATATATATATATATAATATATATATATATATATGAATGAGAGAAAGAGTTCATAAATTAACAAAAAATTTGTAGAATATATATAAATTAAAATGTCTTTGTTTATCATGTTCAGTTAGCACCATAAATCTTTTCTTCAAACTGTTTTTAATTTATCATTTGAGCAGAAGTTCAGCTTAGCAAAAACAAATGTGTTTGTTTGATTACGTTTTAAAAAAGTATGTGAGATGATGAAAGGATTAGTGGGGAGGCTTCAAGCAGACATATGAAGCATCTTTTATAGTAAATTTCTGGGTTTTTTTGTGAGGGCTGGTGTAAGACAGCTGTGGGCATCATTCACATATTTTTTTTTTCCATCGTTTATTATGCTGGCAAATGGTTAGTTTCAAAAGGCATTGTCTTTTTTTCAAGAGTTAAAAAGAATAAGTCAATAAAAAATACCCAGATGTTAATAAGTGTGACTGTTTTCTTGTTTTTCTTCAGTTTAGCTGTCTCGAAGAGCCTACATGTGCTATAGAGGAACAAGAATCACATTTCATGCATCTCATTCAGCCCCTGATTTTGCACTCGGGGCAATCCGGGCACTGGGTGAATAAGGACCTCTCTATGATGAAGGGCTTCACAGGGTTTCACAGGGAAGAACCCATAATGGCTTGAATGAATAATGGGCTGATTAGAAGATGAGTTTTTATTTGTGTTTGTTTATTATTCCCCTCTATATTTTCCATGGAATCACATGTTGATTATTAGGATCTATGCCAAAAAAAGGTTCTGATTGTGTTTTAATTAAACCAGTACAAGGACTTGGGTCTGTCCCAGCCTCCCCTTGCTGTCTGCTACCATGTTGAGTTGTGAGGAACAGAGACAGATGGATCGTAAGCTGCAGTCGCCTCCTCCCTCTCTGAACACACACACTTGTGCCAGCTCTTTTTTTTTAATAGACTACATAGACAATCTGGTGTCTCACTCAAATGCTCTTACGGATTAAATGCGGCTGAGGCAGTATGCTCCCAAGTGCATGGCAGAGTTGGTGCAGCCTGACCTGCTACAGTAAGTAAAAGCACCACATTTTGTTTTCAAACCTGTGTGGAAAAAGACCTCTGAGCTGACACGTCAGTTTCTGAAAGTCAACAATACAAGCGTGTTGCGTGATGGACATTTAGACTTTTACCAAAAATCGGTTTAAGATATGGAAACATCAGAGCACATTTTAACCAAAAGCTGATATATAGACTGACAGGAAAGAAGCAATATGTTCTTATCATCTTTCATATTTCATCAAGCTGACGGTGAAGCAAGCCTCCAGATAATCTGCAAACACTTACGCTTGCTGCCATTCAAAGTCTATTATAGTTATCTGTCTGAACGCTGTATCACCTTCAGGATGGTAAATAACACACACCGACATGACATTTAAAGTGCAGAAGTTTTCCTTGGCCTTATCTAATTCAGACTTGTGAACTAATAATCCTGTATTGATGTGGAGCATTGTTAGCAGCGACAGAGAGGCTTTTCATCCCCCATTTCCAGCAGTGGTGTCTGTGGACATGCAGATTATGTATCGGATCTGTAATTCTGGGTGATGTTTCTGCTTGGATTCATTCATGGAGAACTCAGAGTTGCTTCTGTCAAATGTAATCGAATCCTCTGGCAACACATCATAGAGCGCGTGTCAGTGGTGCATGCCCGAGCTGTTTTAAAATGATGTCCTCCCGCAGCCTCATCATCCGAGCTCAGTGCCAGTAGCACTACAGTGTTCTCATAAATTCCCTGTTAAAATGTATTTATTAACCTCTGATTATTATCATTATTCATTCCAGTGGCTGAATAAGGAGGACTGTGTTTACTTTTGAATCACAACCTTATAGTTGGACATATTAAACTTTTTTTTTTTTTTAAAGAATTTCAACATGCAAATTGTCTTTTCCTGGTTATTGATTTGTTTGAATTATTTTAACTCTATATTAATTTAATTTTAAAATTAGTTGCTCTTTCACCTATTTCCACTATGGCAATCTCTTTCCTTTTTTAATTTATTTTAAATTTCTTTTATGACTGCATTCACATTTTATCTATCTATATTGTGTTCAAAATAAAAGTAATTCTATTAAATCACAGTTGTTACACTGAATTTCCTTTGTTCTAGTCCCAGTTTGAATTAATTCTAAAATAAATTTAAAAAATAATGCTATCTACTTATGCAACAGTAAACACTTTTATCTGGACTTCCCATTAGTCATATAGTTGTCAATTCTTCCAATTAATTCGTACATTGCCTGGAGAAGAGGCTCTACTATAATGAATTATAAGTTTCTTAGTAAAGCAATAAATAAAAAGTGTAAATAAAAAAGTGATTTATCATTATGAAACTGTAAGGGAAAATCAATCTAAAATTAGCACTGAATAGTAGTAAATGTGCAGTTATCCTGCTATGATATGGCCTCCAGTTTTTTTTAACATATAAATTTAATTACAATAGTCTTACTTTTAAAAATCAGTAATAAAAATATTTTACTGTTTTCTTAACATCTAATTATTCACTGATTTCTGAAGGCTAGGCTGCAGAGAATCAGCCAGATTCATTATTTTCTCACAATGATTGCACAATGATTTTGTCCCAGCTCTCAGAGGGGTCTGTAATCATCATCATCATGACAGATTGCCCAATAGCAGAGTAAACATTTAGCAGTCTGTTTGAATAATGGCAAAATATTTAAGACAAATTATCCTCAAATGAAACATTACTGAAGGAAAAATGTTCCAGTGGCATTAGTAATTGGGTTTTTATTATAGCTTACACTGAGGAGAGCAGCTGCAAGACTGGGTGCTTTAAGTCTGGAGTCTTTAATCCGAATTGACCTGCCTTACAGAGCCAAGAAGAAAAGTTAGAAAGTTTTCAAACTAATTGAAAAAATCCACTTACCCAGAATTTATTTGAGAAAAAAAAGCTGTTTTCTTTTCATTTGTCTCTTCAGTGTGACAACTGTGGCTTTTTGTTTATAATAATTTTAATGTCAAGATTCTAGAATGTTGTCAATTTAAAAAAGTTCAGTGTCCATACCCATGTTTTATGTCTACGGTACAATCCAAGATGAATCAAACCAACAATGTTTTCAGATTTATAGAATATTTTACACATTGTAGAATGTTACCAACATCATAGAGTCTATGAAACATGTTAGAATGCCAACATTCTTGAATGTTTATAACTTTCTAGAATGTTGCCATTATTAGAGTGTTTGAAACTTTTGAGAATGTTAGAACAAGATGGAACTGAAAAATTCTAGAATGTTTCAAATGTTCTAAAATGTTGCCAATAATATAGAATCTTAGAAACATTATAGAATGTTGCCAACATTTTAGAATCTTTTAAACATTCTAGAATGTTTGAAGCTTTCAGGAAACTTGCCAACATCATTAAATTACTTAAAATTATTTAATATGTTGCCAATATTATAGAATGTTACGAACATAACAGAATCTTTTAAACAATTTAGTATGTTATCAACATTATATAATCATGAAAACATTTTCGAATGTTGCCAACATTATAGAATTTTCGAACAATATATGTGTTGTAGAACATAATGTCTAAATCTTTCTGGAATGTTACGAATATTATAGAATCTTTTAAGCGCTATCAAATGTTGCTAACATATAGAATCTTTGAACCTCGAATATTTTAAAATGTGTAAAGCTTTCTAGATGGCTGCCAATGTTATGAAATCTTTGCAACATTTGCCATTTAAAGTTGCTATGATACAGAACAGGAAAAACAGGACATCTTTGGAATTTTCATCTCGGCAACAGAACAAATGAAGAGACAAATATTGCTAGACCATGTGGTGTTAGCCGGGGGACACAGTGGAATCATCATCAATGTATTTAGGAGTCTATTTAGGAGTATACATATAAAATAAATGTTGGACTATCAGATAGGATGGAAATCACAATATAGGTGTAAATAAGCTGTTGGGCAGAGGTTTGCACTTTCAGAGTGCTTTTCTAGTTAATAATTAAACAAATAAAAACACAGAGCAGAGCCTGGTAATAATGACAATAATTTATTTATTTTTAGAACGAGTCTTTGGCAGTAGAAAATAAGAAATGAGGATTATTTTTATTAAAATATTTCAAAATATGCTGATCTATGGTGTTGCATGGTAATGTAGGACTGACACATTAATGCTGGAGTGTTAGGTGGGAAGTATCTTACCAGGAGAAATGCAATGTTGCCAGAACTAAAATGCCATCATGAAACAAGCAGGAGCTCATGAATGCACATGTGATGGTGTGTGAAAGGGAAGTCCTAAGCCTGGGAAATGTTTTTTGGTCACTTGAAAGCATGACAAAATGCCTCTCCAGACGTATCACAGTCAGATTTGGCACTGTCAGGGTTCATTTACAATTAATATTAAAAGTTTTCAAATATATGAATACATTTCTGGCCTGAATCATGTTACAAAAACACATGAAAGAGTAACTACTGACATAAAAAAATAATAGTGAAGAAAGAGTCGCACCACTCTCATAGTGGTCACTCAATTCTTCCATATTCACATCCCAGTGGCATCTCCTACCAACTGACAAGTGCAACGCTTAAGTTCATATAATGAAGGGTACAGAGGTACAAAAATGCATTATTCTGAGACATTGTGTGCTTTCTGTTTCAGTTAGGAAATTCAATACACTCATCTTCTCTTTGTTGCCTCTGCTAAGATCACAAGGAAAGCCCTTCCTGCACTAGAAAGCAGCACAAATCCCATCTCTACACCCTACAGATAGGGCAGGTAAGGCCATTTTAAAGTTTGCTGAGGACTTGATAAAACCAAGTAATGGAACCAATCAGAATGCACCAAACACTGCATTCATCACACAGTTCACGATAAAAGAGGGTCAGAATACACATACACTGTGTACACTGTGCACAAATTAGACAGGGACTCGTCAAGATGCTTTAATGGGGTAAAATACTGATGTCACAGCTCCTGTCAAGCAGTTAATATCATTCAGAATACTGTTCGAGGTTCATTCAACAGGACTGGACACTAAGTCACCCTCTCTTCTATTATGAGAAGAGTCAAGCTTCGGCTACACAAACATCACAGGGCAAAAAAAGAATTTATTCAATATAATACTGTTGGAGGTTAGGAGTTTGAATGCTCCCACCTGTGCAAAAATCTGTTTTTGTAACGAGTGGAGGCTAAATACGGCACTGTTTCACTCCGTTACAGGCACCATTAGTTCACAGTTCAATCCCACAGTTACAGCAGTCACACAACACATCCATAGTCCGTATAAAGACTGGGGCAGGCAATGGCACAGTTCACAATGGCGTCGCTATGGTGGCGAACCAAAGAGTCTAAGAGCTCAGAGCAGTGCAGCTGTTCCACCTTGAATTATCTGCAGTTCTTTGCTTTTTGTTTGTATCTTTCCATCATTGTGGCCTAAAGCGCCCTGGGTTATTGGGGGTGACAGCCGACCGCTGGGTCACAGTGTGACTTTGCTGAGTCTGAGCGAGAGGCTCGAGCGATGCTGAGCTCGTGGGAGAGTGGAACTGCACCGGCTACGCAGCTGCACTGGCCGACCTGCTGAACCTCGTACACGCAGCAGGAAGTCAAAGTTAGCTGAGGTGTTCATGGCGTAAAAGACGTTAGCGTTGTCAGGAATCACCAGTTCTGAAAGACATTCAATACAGGACAACAAAATGCTTAGGACAAACTGGAAAAGTGGGAATGGATAGAATGACAAATTACAAAGAAATGTTGTTTCATCACAATCTTGAAAATTATGTTATTCGTCTTGAATTTATTTCAATATAATATTAATCTGGAATTGAACCTATATTTTGCAGACAATTTATCGCATAACTTGGGAAGCATTTGAAGAAGTTCACTTTCAAAGATGCATTGGATGGAAATAAACAATGCTAATGCTTTACCTCTCTCCTCAGAGATGACTTGCACCAGCTCGTACCCCCCTTCTGGCTCCACCTCCAGGTTGTGTTTCGCCATGGCTCTAGAAATCACAGCGGGGGTCTTGTCTTGATTCGTCAACTATTAGACAAAACAGACACATTCAGTCATATATGGCTTTAACAAACATCTGGCCAACATATAGATCTCCTCCTCACACACAAAGCATACACGTCTACTCACCAGTATGCTTTTGTACAGATTCCCATTGCCGTGCTCCAGGCTGACTCTAATGATGCATGCATCCTGGGCCTGGGTGTTATAAGCTGGGCTTTGGCTCGGGGAGCTGGGAAACATAGGTGTAAGGGAGACGGAGCGTCTGTGTGTGCAGAGAGGCCCAGGTAGGGAAGGAGATGCAGGCGTCATGGAGACACTGGCTGTGGATGAGTTAGTGTCCATGGAGTGGAGTGAAGTACAGGAGGATGATTCTGATAACTGATGAAGAAACAGAAATACACATATCACAATTGATCCATCTGTTTTAAAGATGTAGACTAAAATAAAGTGGTATGTTTTTATGGGCTGTTCAGTGTAGTATTTGCCTTCATAGATGCATGAACACACCCCAACACACACAGATACAAACTTTTAACTGTGTTCTCATAACATGTTGACTTTTCAGCCTGCAGGATGTGGAATCAAACCAGTTTCACATTCAGATTCTTAAAACCACATGACAGAGTTATACATTGATTCTTATATGAGCTCATAAGTATTTCTTTTTTTATTGATACAATTGTTTTAATGTTCATTTTAATTATGAGCTATCAGAAAAAAACACATTAATTCTTTTTCTGGGCTTCTTCTTTTGAACACTAGAACCACCAAGTGGGTCATTTTTACCTCCTTGGCTTTTAAAACTGTTGTATCTCTATTCAAATTGTTCCAGTAATCTAGTTAATTATTTTGATGTGTGGTCACAAATAAAAAGAAATCTGAGTATTTATACCTAGAACCGTCAAGGAGATAATTTCTACCATCCAGTTTAATGCACTGTGCCCCGCTGTCAGCATCACACCCATTCGCACAACTTCTGGTGGCTTAGTAACGCATGTAAGTTCAGTAGCTGTCAGTAAGTAATTGGGGTTTATAATCGTTTACGCTAATCTACTGATACATTTGAAAAATACATGAATAGAAGAGATGGATGAATGGCAAAAAAACGTATTATCCCAAGACCTGAGTGACGGAGAGTTGGAGGAAGAAGTCGCTCTTAATGTTAGTGAGGAGGAATCTAATAAAACGGTGCACTGCAAAAACTAAAATCTAAGTAAGATTAAACATC
>JBAMHX010000016.1:18883343-18901375 GCA_037177515.1 Pseudomugil tenellus
ATAAGATAATTATTCTTACTTAGATATTTTTTTAGATTTTTTGCTTGTTTTAGGAATTCTTGACAGGTTAATGTTCCTTGAAATGAGATAAATTATCTAGTGTTAAAGACTTGTAAATGTCACTATTTTTAACAGAAAATATTTATAACTGTCTTTCACAGAGGGACAAAAAAATAACTCCCATATTTACTCCTGGCAGACGAAGTCAACAACCAATGATGCAAATTTTCTAGCATTTGCTGCATGTCTAAAGTCGGACTAATCCTTCATGTGGAGGATCAGAGCTGCATTGAAACAGGATATCCAAAACAAGACTGATGAATGTGCTCCAGAATTCTCATCCAGCTACATTCTTCCTCTACACTCAAGTTGAAATTAGTTTATTGTGCCCGCTTGTCTAAAATTAAGCTGGCTAAAATCCTTCTGCATGTAAGTCCTATACATGGTTGGGGGTGTGGCATTGTTTCATGGGTTTCACTGCAAAGCCATGAAGTATATTAAAAAAGCAATATTGCAGCTACTTTCTAAGCCCCTTAAAATTGATTAATCCAGCAATGGATACTTCTGAGGCTTTGTTTTCTCAATGTTAGTGGAATACTGAATCACTGCTTCCAATAAAGCTGTGAAATTATTCTAATGTGGCATCTACAGAGACCGACGTAGCTCCATCTTAACCTTTCACACATGCAAACCCATTTACTTTTTTTACTGGTAAAATTCTTTGTTAAACCTTTAACATGTTTAATTTAAGACATCTCAAATGAAATTTGGGACATTTCAGATTTATATTTGCAGTGTTTAACAGGCTTTTGTGTCATGGCCCACCTTGTTTTGATGGGAATCAGATGCATGCGTCAGTGTGGTGAGGTGTCCCTCGCTGTCTGATGGACTGCTGGAGTCGTTGGATGACACGCTCACCGAATCCATGCTTTCCCCTGAGCTGCCAGTAGGAGGCGAGCGTGGCGTCTCTCTGACAGGGGAACTGGCTGCAGAACTATCTGCTCCTAAAAACAGCCTGAACAGTGAGGAGAGTTATTAGTTAATGGAATAAAAGAGACAGGGAAAGTCTTGAATATGAGATGTGAAAACTAAAAAACTTGTAGCCTAGACCCAGTTCAGTCTGTCATCTGCTCTCTGAATGTACTCACAGGCTGAGTCTCTTCACCATGCTTTTTCGAGGCTTGGGTAACGTCGGGCTGCTGTCACCAAGACCTTCAATCTCACAAGACAAGGCGTAGCTGCAAGAGGAGGCAATAAAAGTGAACCTTCAGTATCATAAAAACATTACCAAATCATGTGCGTAGACTTTAGGAGATGATTCTCAGCAAGGCAGAAAAGAAAGGGAGCCCTAAGAGAGCACAAGCAGCGGGCACAATGGAGCAGTAGGGAGTGAAGACATGACAGGGAGCGAGAACGTAACAAACCCCTTTGTGTGTTTGTGTGTGAACAATGGATCCAACAGAGCATGACTCATGCTCTAATGTGCTTATTATCTATCATGTAACGGTGCAGTTAAGAGAATATATTGTAATTAGAAAGCAAGTACCTCTCCTCCTCAGTGAGCTGGGACTGGCTCTTAAACCAGTGAAGGAAAGCTGGATCTGCAGTCAGGCAGTAACTGTTACAGGCCGACTGGAGCAGCTTGATCTGAGCTATCACCTCAAACTCCTGCAGATGCAAAAGTAGAATCCCAGGAGTTAGATATGTCTGATATAACACGTGTCACATGAATGATTGTCAATGGTATGACCGAGTCAAAGTAAACACTTACCCTGCGTCTCTTCTCAAAGTTGATCAGACCACCCTGTGGAAGACACAAAGAACACGCTGTCAGACTTCACATACCAGCGGCTACTTAGACAAACAGCATTAGGTAGACCACTCCAAAAATGGGCCGACAGAATTCCTCACG
This sequence comes from Pseudomugil tenellus, assembly GCA_037177515.1. Taxonomy (NCBI): domain Eukaryota; kingdom Metazoa; phylum Chordata; class Actinopteri; order Atheriniformes; family Pseudomugilidae; genus Pseudomugil; species Pseudomugil tenellus. Next base: position 18,885,256 of record JBAMHX010000016.1, read on the forward strand.
CGCTCATGGAAGCTTAAACTTCAGTTTGTGACAGCGGTTACTCAGACAGGCTCTCAGATCTGCAGTGCAGTGTAAACTCACACACACATGCTCTCAAATACCCCAGTAAAAACACACACACACACACAAAATCAGCAGGTGCTCTTTTTGTTTTTACCTCTACTAGATCAGGCAGAGCTGTGTCCAACATGGTCAGGTCCGTTAGAAAAGTCCCCAAGTATGGTATCGTCCCTTGCATTGCTCCCTAAAGAGAAGCAATTATCACATTACTTTATATATAAGGTCACTAAACTCAGATACTCCAATAATTTCAAGCATTTACGCTGCGTTCCACACGCATAGAAAGCGCAGGGTTAATGTCACTGCAGCACATAGTGTATTGAGTAAACAATGCTAAGCATGTAGCTTCACCTTGTCAGAAAGGCTAGAATTCCTCATACAGTACATTGCTTTGGAGGAATGTGTTGCTTAGAACAACTCCATGTCAGCTCCCTTTGAAAAACTCTGTTTAACTGACATTTGCCTCTAAAGCTTCGCCAGTGATTGTCTCACCATTTCCTTCTGCAGCTGTAGTCTCTTGTGAGTGCGTTTCTGGTGCTCTTTGGCACAACTCTCCAGACTGGCAAACTTTGAAGTACCTTCCTGTAAGGCAAACAAAAATAGCTTTTGTCCTCGAGTTTCTAACCAGTGGATGAACGAAGGTTTCAGGATTTGCAGATTGAGTCAGCGAGTCGTCGGATGCAAACTTAAACCCAAGTGTTACAACTCACCCTCATGAGCAGCTCTCTGCTGGTCAGGTAGTTGTTGTGGTCGGAGAAAATGTCCGAAAGCTCTTCGAACGTCTGCATGCTATCTCTGCGTCCAGAACACACCCATGTCAGTTAAAGGGATTTGACACAGCAGCCGAAATACACTTATAAAATGAATAATAAGGCTGAGAGTTCAAATTAGAGGCTTACTTGTGCACGCAGGCCCATACTCTTTTCAGCCTGTACAAAGGATTGGACTGCAGCGCTGATACAATGGCTCGTAGGGAGGAGAAGTTCTTGCGTATACGGCACTCCTGTTAAATGACCCGTAGCCACAAGGACAATCACAACTTGATTCGTTTAAATAGATGTCGTCTATCTGTGAATCTGTCATTCCCTGACCTGAGCGATGTCTATCCAGCGCTGAATGACCCGTGCTCTGACGTGCGGTCTGAGCTGTCTGTGCTTCAGTATTGTGCTGACCACACAAGCCGCAACAGCGTTGAACTGAGTGATAGTGGCCCGGATAGTGGGAGCGCTATGCTTACTGTCCTTCTTGTCCCTCTGAGACCAGATTGAGCCCAGGCAGTGATGGGGTACAACCTTTTTAAACAGCAGCTGGAATAATGAGGGGAAAAAAGAGTATGATGTTAGTATGACGAGATTAAAGAGAAAAACATCACCAGGATGTAACCTGTGTAACCTTTCCCTCCTGCTTCGAACTCATTTCCCCTCGCTTACCGCATCCATGTAAGTCAGTTGCTCAGCCACCAGGTCGGCGTCAAATGACAGGAAGTCCTCCTGAACCTCGATTTCAACTTCCTCGTCTTCCCCAAGGCAGAAGGAATGATTACCATGGAAACCAGCTGAAAGCAGGGAAAAAATTATCAACTCAAAATCTATTAATAACTTGTAAATAGCAATGTGGAGAAAAACTGTATGTTTGTTTGTTGTCTTTTAAAAAGGGTTTAAGAAAACTAGATACCATCAGTCTCTTCCAAGTTGGCCTGAGCCTGCAGCTGCTCCAGCAGGCATTCTGCACGTCTAAGAGCCTCTGAACCTGGTAAAGCCTTGCACAGGTAGTCCATCAGCCTGTGTAAGCAGGGGTAGTCTGGAGGCTCCTGGAAGTCTTCAGGACACTGGTCCAACCAAGCTCGCAAGATAGAAGCCAAGACACTGTGGGGTACGTCAGAGAAACATTTAAGAACTGGCAATGACAGACAAACAAGCATAATCATTCAGTAAAACTCTGAAAGCATCGCTGAAGTGCTACTGTAAGGCAATTCAACATTAGGGTGAGTACAAGTGTTTTACAGAAAAATTTAAACATTAAAATAAAAACAAATTAAAAATAGAAAAAAATTCAAAGGAAATAACATCAATGATTAATTTTAGGAAGACATGTAAAGACAATGTTACAGTAAACAAGCCGACTACAGATGAGAACATAGACTAGTTTTTCCAGATCCTGCTGACACATCAGATCTTTTATTATTAATATGTTCTTAAGGTGATGGTAGCTGATTTTATTATTGCCTTAATGTGTTTTTCTCAATTTAGGTCTGAGTCCATCACTACTCCCAGATTTCTGGCCTTATTGGTAGTTTTTACTGAGTGAAGCTCTGTGACGACCTCTAATCGTTTCTCTTTGTCTCCAAAATCACCTGAGTTTTGTTTTTGTTTAGCTGAAGAAAGTTTAGACACATCCACTCATTATTGCCCTCAATGCATTTACTAAGATCCTCTACAGGACCTCGGTCTCCTGGTGACACTGTAATATAAATCTGTGTGTCATCTGCGTAGCCATGGTAACTAATGTTGTTATTCTGTATGATTTGTCCCAGTGGGTACAAGTAGATGTTAAAAAGAGGGAGTCCCAGGATGGAACCTTGGGGAACTCGACATGTAATTATTGTCTCCTCTAATGTAAAATTACCTATTGACACAAAGTACTTTCTGTTCTCTAAGTACTTTTTGAACCAATTTGGTACCACAGAGGTCCACTCAGCTCTCCAGTCATTGAAGTAATATATTAAGATCTACTGTTACAAATGCAGCACTGAGGTCCAATAAAACTAAAACAGACATTTTTCCACTGTCTGTATGAAAGCACATGCCATTTTTTACTTTGATCAGAGCAGTTTCAGTGCTGTGATGCTGTCTAAAACCTGTCAGGAAAACATCATAGTTGTTGTTTTGTATTTTAAAAAATAATTTTAAATGATCAAAAACAGCTTTTTCAATTATTCTTCATAGATATGGAAGATTTGAGATCGGCCTGTTGTTGTTTATCTGTGTCTTGTCTAGATCTGTAGCAGATCTGCCTCCTTGCTCTTTGAGTTTTTTTTTTTTTTTTATAAAATCAGTGGCCGCTGTAAAAGCTGTCCATATGGACTCAGTAGTGATATTCATCTAAAACTGTGTCTTACTTTCTAATGGCTCCATTGCTCTCAGAGCTGTGAGATTTCTCTGCATCCTGCTCATTTTCCTCCACACTTCCATACCTGCCATAGGAAATGAGAAAGATGTTGCATTAAAAAGAATCATCACAAAGAAACGATACAATGTGCTGAGTGAAAACGCTCTTATTCCTGCTTACCTGTCTAATAGTAACTGTAGTACAGTCTGCGTGCTGGCGAAGGCTCTGTAGGTGGAGAGGAAGATGGAGGTGTAGGTGAGGTCATTGTCTCCAAATGCCGTCAATAACGTCTCCACCAAGCGCTCCAGAGTTCCAGCACGGATACTTCGAATTTTGCAAGTCTCCAGCTGGCTCACAGTGTGGCCAGGAGGCAGACGATCGCCCTCTGCCTAAACACACACACAATAGTATTAGTTTGGACTAAAATATCTGCTACACACTTGTTTTCTTTTTCTCCAGCCAGTTGTTGCCCTAAAATTGAGTTTAAAAACAAATAGACTTTAATAAAATGCATGAAAGATTTCATGAAAGGAAATAGCTCCCAGACTAAGTCTCCTATGTAGAAAATAACACATCAACAATTAAACCATAAAAATAATAGTGATTGAAACAAAAAAGAAAAAAGGATGTAGAGATGAAGAAAGCTCCAAGGAAAATAATAACCTATATTTAATCATGATTTCCCCAGATGTGTCCGACTATTGTGTCTACTGGGAAACTGGGTGAACAGTCAGGGAGAGACGAGAGGAGGGTGGCACAGACGTGCAGTGAGGGAGGGATCTTGGTGAAGTTAGCAAACTGCAACAGGAAACGCTCTGATCTGCTTTTAATCACAGCAACCGCCCACCTCTCCGCCAACATCCCCCCCTGAAACACCAAGGAGGACAGGAGCAAAACTTGTATGTATGTGTGTATGTATGTATATATATGTATGTATATGTATGTGTGTATATATTGTACTTTAGTTGGTGGTGTCTTACAAGCCCTAGGAGGGCTGGGCATAAAATGTATACATGACCAAAGAAAAGAAGCTTTGCAAACAAATCAAACGACTGATTAAAATACGACTGATACACTGATAATCACAGCTTTGATTCATGTACAATAGACCGTTTATAATAAATGAACTAAGTTTCACTAGTGACTTTTTTCAATTCTACCCCAATGAATAGTCAGCACTGTGTACCTACTTTGTTTATACAAGCTAATACAGTTGGCAGCTTATGCCATTGTCAATACATTGATATAGCCTTCGAGCGGCTATCCATTTGGTCTTTTTGTGCCAGTTTCCATCCCTCACTCAAAACACAAACAAGCTGAAAATACAAGATCCTTATTTGTCTTGTAAACAAAGACAAAAACCTTTAGTTTCTGCTGAGAAAACTCAGACTAATGCCTCTAATTGGGCCTACTGTGCAACATAATAACACGCTGTGCAACCTCTTATTAACTTGATATAAACAACCCGGTAGAGGAAACAGTAAGGCCTCGCATTCACTGGAAAAGCCTTTAATACTCTGTTTTTGTCATACCAGCATTTCATAAAAGACCATACAGCGAGCAGGGGTATGAGCAGCTTTGTTGGAAGCTGGAAAAGTCAGGAAATCACATGCTTTGGCCAAACAGTACAAATCTACTGGAACAGTTGTTTTTTTCCCCACATGCAGCTAAAAGGTATTGTCCAAATTGTTAGGTTAACAGTTGAAACATTAAAACAACAGCAACACGTGGAGTGCAATGCAGAGAGATGTCCCACAAATGAAAGGGAGGGGGGTGCTTTAAACAAGAAAGGAGGTTTTAAGCTCTGCAGTCAGCACACACTCAGCAAGGTTGCCTCTATAAACCATCTGCACATGCTAAAATCCAGAGCAGAGGCTGTCCAGTGTGAAGGAAAGAAGGAAAAAACTGAGCTTCGTATTTCTCACACTAGCAGACTGGGAAAGTGGAAAAAGCATCAGATTTTCATAAGTCCTGTCTGCTATGATTATTGTTTTAAGCTTTATTTGTCTTCCTTCAGAAATGAAAAAAAGTCCCATCAGTTGCGATTCTGTCACATGAAACATACCCCCAGCCATCTCGCTCCCTTGTTGGCAGCCTGCTGAATCTGAACCCTCTTCAGTGTCACATTGTAGATGGCTCCTTCCTCAACTTCCTCCCCCCAGTCCTGCACCGAGCTCTGGAAGAAGAAGGGGAATATTAGAAACAACCACAAAAGAGTAAGACTGGTTTTAGGGTTAAAAAAAATGTACGTTTCCAGTAAATAGCTCCAAGCTGCAGTGCTAACTCCAAAAGGGAGCCTAAAGTTTCTACTGTTGCAGAAACTAGGAATAAACTTTTAGAGGCTGATGTGTGAAAAGCAGAAGGAAAAGCATAAAAAATGAAATGTAAAAACACTACCACAGCTTGCAAACTAACTAGAGAGAGACATGCAGTAAAACATCAAGAATGACCAACTTCCCAACCCCCACCAGCGCAGCAGCCTGCCAGGCCGCCCTCCCTCCTTCTTCCTCTCCCTGTCTTTACTCCCTCTTTTATTCCCAATTCATCTTGTTCACTGTTTCTCTGTGTCTCTCTAGCTGAAGTCAGAGTTGGATTACTTTCCCAGAGCTCATACATGCCGTAGATAAGAGCCAGAATGGATTAAGTCTCTTTAACAAATTTATATATAATCACGTTTTCTTTCTGTCGATAAGTCTGCTTGTATCCAACTATACAAACCTTAGGAGGTTTATTACCAATCAGTGCTACAACCAAAGCAGTAAGACTGCAGGGATTTGTCCTGATCTTGCAGGACAGTGTCTGTCTCTGGTTGTAAATCACTTCCAAACAGCCGAGTGCATCGACAAACAGGGAGGAGAGTGGAATGATGACACAAAACTCCTGCTCTTAGAGGCCGAGCACAAGTAGAGGCTCAAATCTGCTGAGACATCAACATATGGAGACAAAAACAGAGGAGAAAACTGGCCAAATATAAACAAGATGCGTGCCTTCCTGTGGCCAAATCCTCACAAATACAAAGACAACAAAAGCCAAGATCATTCTGGGATATTTCCACTCTCATTTCCACAGCTCAATGGCAAAGTCCACTTTTATTCCCTGAACAGAGGGCCCGCCAGGAAAGAGATCAGAGGTCAAAGTTGCCATCAACAGGCTCAGTTGCTGGTCCTGGAGGCCAGTGGCACTCAGCCATGACTGGGCCGTGTTTTGGTTTTTGAACAGAAACATGTGATGCCAAAGCAAAAAGCAGAAGGGAGGAATTCCAAAGCTTTTTACTGGTTCTGACAAACCCAGCTAGAAAGCAGTTTTTCTTACCAGGCATTATTTCCTCAAACATCTCTATATGGCAATTTCATGTGGTAATTCTGCATTCAGTCCGATGGTCAGCAACATGTCTATCCATATCCATCTCAGGCTGCTGCAGCGACAGATAAATAGACATGAGTGCACGAGTCATGCAGTCAACACACTCCCAAAACAATAGCGGGAGGTCTCTCTGTGCTGGTCAACCGAGGCTGCTGAGTTCACAGTCTCCGCACACTGGCTGCTGTTTTGTAAGCCACGGAGCTGGAGATGTTTTTCAGAGTTTCATGGCTCAATGTGTGATAATGTTCCATGATGTTTGCGTAAAAATGGAAACCAAAACAATTCCTTTCACCAGAAAAGTGAACGCACCGCAGTCCTGTCCAAAAAATAAATGAATAAAAATAATAAATAAAAAATAAACAGACTATGAGATCGTATATCACCTGATACAACAGGATAAACTGTAGAAAAGCGGCTTAATCTGCAATAACTTGAATAGAATTTGCTCAAACAGCATCCACACGGGGCCCTGGGGGCGCGTGGGGCCCTATCTCTTTTCTAATTAAGATAAATCTGCATTATCAGCTGGTGAGAACCCTCCACCCCCCATGAAAACAACAACAGTTGTGTGAAATCTGTGGCGCTGATCTGCTGCTTGTGCTTTCCACAATGCAGCTGGAACGCATGGAGTGTGCGTAATGGCCCCCGGGCTGCATCAATATGCCTCTCTCTGTCTCACTGTGGATCCGCAAACAAAAGTTTTCATATCCATCATCATGGCAGGGAGAAAACTGAGGAGTCGACTTAACGGAGCAGCAAAGAGTCAAACTCTGGATCCTTTTCCAGCCTTTATTCATTCTGCGAGGCGTCTGTCCGCAGCCGCTATGTGGGTTAAACTGGATTTAAAGCCTAGAATAAACAATTGAAACTCGCTGAAGTGTTTAGCTGCTCCCCCCCCTCCTCCTTTCCCCGTTATCCACAGCTTTCCCAAGGCTGCATTTCCCTCCCCTGTCTCCCCTTTCCCTCCCTAACCTCCCCCTTTGGCTTCAAACCACAAACCAAACAGCACAAAAACTCGTTGAGGGATTTTTGTTTGTTTTGTTCTGTTTTACCATTTTAGTTTTCCAAGCAAACTTCATGGTGAGTGTTTCTTTCATGATCCGGAGACAGCATCGGAGCTACAGAATAATCCACCAATGAGAAAGAAAAAAAACTGTTCCTTTTAAAAACGAAAAAAATGCAAATAGGAATATTCCTGACGGTCTTCTGAAATGACAATCTTCTCCTTCACGCGCTTGGTCCGATTCTTTCCAAACTCCAATTCTTCTCTGTCTGTCAGCGGACTCAACCTTCTTCCACTGAATGACCAAACTCCTCCTCCTCACACACAACAGTCCCGTTTAAACTCCTCCTCCTCTTCTTTTTTGTCTGACTTTCATCAAACTGACAACATGTGCGCACTCATACGTAGGTTGTGATTTCTGTTTGCACAACTTGTCAGACGCACAGGAACAATAAATCTTTTTCCTTCATAGGAATGAAACGCCCTGTTTATGTTGCTGCTTTAAATAATGACATCGATGTTTAATTACATGTTTTTTGTATTATGTGGACTATTACATAACAACCCGTGTAAAGAAATATTTCAGCCTCATCACGGATTCTTTTTCGATTTAATATATTTTTTGTTTTATGTTTACTGGAAGAATTTAAAAACGCATTTCTGTTTTTTTATTATATTTTTAAGTTTACTACTTTAATATGAAACGGAGCTTGTAAATGGCTGGAGTTTAATTAAAATTTAGTTGAATTAATTAATTTTATTCACATTTGTGAGGCAGGTCTTCGCTGCTGTATCTGCATCACTAAGCTGCATTTGTAAAAACAGTCAAAAATAGTTTTTGTCAGCAGTCGAATCTTTAGGAGAACACTGTATTATCTGGTTTTAGTTACATAAACATATGTGAAAGACTAAAAATGATCAGCCAATGAGGCACTATGTGAGATGATGATGAATGTATGAATGTTGCATTATGATCAAGAACATAAGTAGGCTAAATAAATGCTGTGTTCACATATATTTACAGTGAATATTTAGTTACTACTAAACATTTCTCAGCACATGAATGTGCACCTGAGGGTTGTCAGGCCAGTTGTAGAGACATTTGTAAAGTCCACATTGAAAAAAAACAACACCTGCCACAAAATGTTTGAATGAAATGTTTTGAATGTAGGTTAAAAAAATTAATCCTGCTTGTTTGTATATTTTTGGAGATGTTTCCAGACTCATCGATGATTGATGTGATTAAAATCATTGCATCATGTTCTGTTTCCTCAGCACTGCACACAGGCGTCATTCTGAAGTGGTTCCAGTTGTGAGAGCTCATCACACAATCTCCTGCTGTGTAGTGCATGTGTGGGGTAACTGCAACCAAAGTGTTGGATTCTTCACTGTTTATGTCTAAAAACAGCAGCTCAGTCAGAGTTGAGGGGATGTTGTTTACTCTCCCTCTCATTTAGATATTTTAGTGTATTTATGTGTGTGTGTTGGTGTGTGTATTGATTGAATGACTTTCTGATTTTTTTTTATTTTTGCAGCTGTTATTGATTTGATGCTAAACTTTATCCTGTATCATTAAAATATTTCATTTCCAGCCTTCAAAATGTTTTGAATAATCCTTCGGTTTTCCATTAATTATGTATTTAACCATTTGTGTTACTCTATATTTCCTGAATTCAGTGAAGGACACCTGAAATGATTGTATAATCCATGTCATAATATAACAATGGTCAGAAAAAACTGCGTGTTGGCAAAAATGTCTACATCCAGAGTGAAATTATCATTCATGTGAGAGTGTTTCAAGCCTTGAGGGCCATATATGAGCTCTTTTGTTGCTCTTTTCTGTTATCCAATTTCTCTTTTAGCATGCTTGATCACCACTAAGTGACCAGCTGTGTCTCTGCTGATTTGTTTTTAGCAGAGCAGAGTGACGTTTTAGAGTATTTACAAGATCTGCCAGCTATTTCAGCAAATGTAAATGAAAACTGGTTTCCAAGGAAGCTAACCCATGATACAGCTCTGTGAAGGTAAATGAAGCAGCACATTTTCATAATTCTCAGTAGATTCAACACACAAGTGAACTTTTTTACATGTATTAGCAGCCACTGCATGTACATAATCATAATGTCTAATAACATAGTTATATGAGTGGAAAACGTGACAGACTTTGGGCTCTAAAGTTATCTTGAAAGTAAAAAAGCTGCAGGCTTACAATACTTGGAGGGACAATACAAGGAAGGCGTGGATGCCGTCACCAGTACTGTGCATTGTCAGTGGCAGCAGATGAGAATGGGCTGAGTGTTCCACCATGAATGTGTCTCTACACGTACTCCAAAAGCGGGAAGATGGGAAGCAAGCAATAACTTTGTGCTGGACTTTTTGCATCGCAAAAAGAAAAAAAAATCTACATTTAAAAGAGCTTTGATTGGACAGATGAAATGTGAAACCAGTAAGCTGTCATCTTCCTCGTTTCTCATTTTCATCAGCATGTAACATGAACGTCATCCAGAGCGTCACTAGCTATCAACCAGGGTGTTCACACACTCCCACACGGTGCCCATTTTTGGCCTCACTGCTCCCTCCTGGCTGACATGGCACTGGGAGGCCAGGGAAGCCTCCAGTACATCTGCACTGGTGTTTCTCCATGTGAGGTATCATCCAGCATCAGTTTTTCTTCTTTCTGCATATCTGGCTGGTGTCCAGTTCCCAGGCTGTGCTGCCCTACTGTCCACTCGGGTTTAAGGAACTCTGGGAACCCCGGAGGTGCAATGGGAAGGTTGTGACCTTGCGAGACCTCCAGTTCAGTCCCGTAGGGGATTAAAGTGTTGGTCTCACAGCAGCACTGATGTCATATATCCAAAGCAAACGTTGGACAAATGTGACATCTGTCTGACAGATGAGAGAAGTTCAACTTAGGATCAAACATATATTTATTCTCTTACTCATAGTTCCTTTAACCCCTGAACATTAAACTTTGGAGATTTCCACCCATGTTACATTGGTTTTGGATGGCCACTCACCTGATGTGAATGTTTGAAAGTTAAAGCAGAAGTTTAACAGGTTACTTTAAAGTCACAGTTAAAGAAATATCAAAGTTGCTAAGAGACTTAACTCAATTCAAGTCCCTCATGACAGATTTACTTAAACATGTTTTTATATTTTTCTTTCTTATTGAGAGTTATACCAATGTTATCAGATATATAAATACTTAATTTCCCCTCCATAGGACCCTAATTCTCCTACAATTCCCATATAATAAGTCACATAATTGATTATTTTATGCCGCGATATCAGAAAATAATCTCTCATCTCAGTCAAAGCTGCATGAAATGGAAATATATTAGTCGTTTGCATTGTTCAGCATGGTCACTGAAGCAGAGGTTCATGTTTCAGTATGAACTGTGAAGGATAACATGGTGTGAAATACTGCTACTTTATTTTTCTGCTGCTTTGAATCTTCTACTCTACTTCTGTTCTGACTCATACAGCAGATGAACTTGCTCACCAGTTTGCTGCCACTGGACTATACAAAGTATTATCAAAGAATAAAACACACCGTAATCATTCACAGGCTACAAAGTCAGAACACTAAATAAAGTAACTGATCGTCTGATTATTGTGCTGTTATTTGTGGTATTTAAAATATATTATTCTTGTACTTTTACCTCAAAAGAAATTCAAATACATTTTTATCCATGAAAGTGTTTCTATTTTTTCTACAAGCTACTTTGGTTTAAGTTTAAAAAATGAATGTTTTTTCCATTTGTGATTGTCTATCAGATAGGTTGCCTAAAAGAAAAAAATATTATGATGTCAGAAACTGTCCTTTACACCTTTCAGTGATTTATATTTGCTAAACATATGTTTTCCTGCAGCATAAATGCAAACATCTGTTGATCTGTCTTGATAGTGCATCAAATATTACATTTGGTGATTCTGCATCATTATTGAGGCCAATCCCAACTCAAGGTTTTCCTTCCTTTGGAATTCCAGTGATGTAATAGCACTCAGGAAAGCCCTTGACCAGGGCAGAAATTTCCTTTTTTCTTTTCTTTTTTTTTTAAGAAAATAAAGGATTCCTTCCACTGTTGAGCCTTTCAAATACTCTCTTCTCTTTGTTCCACGCTTCGAACAGTGAGCTACAGCACTGACAGAAAGGGGACAAAAACAGGAGGAGTGCTGCTCGTACTGTTATTGCACCACAGTGGGGAAAAACGCACATTCCAGGAAATCTCCCGCTTCCTGCCCCTAGCCTCCTGACTCCAGTCAGGCTGCTGTCCTCATACCTGACTGGCTTGGGAGCCTATCTGCTGGCCTGGAGCAAGGACATTAAAAGCAAACCCATAAGAAAGAAAAGAGAGGACATGATGCATAGGAGCAGAAAGCAGGAGAGGCCAACAAAAATAAGAGAAACAAAGACAGAAAACCAGAACTGAACCACAGAGGAGGATAAATAGGAGGATCTTGAGGTTCATGTGTAATGTCTGTGTGTTTACATACATGATAGAGAGGTCACGTATCAGAGAGAAAGTATAGTGCGTGGTAAGATTAACTTGAAAGAACATTATCTCTGCTTTAAGAGGGAGAGACTAACAAAGAGCGAGTTCACAGCAGAGTCAGAAACTGAGAAGATCCATACTGGCTGATAGACAAGTGTGATGCAACTGGACCATCTTGCAGTGGCGTCAAGGAAAAAAGTGTTTTGTTATTTCAGACCAAGCACATCAGAGTGCATGAATGTATGAAATCATCCAGCAGGGATTGAATTAAGATTCATCAATGTCCCATTTCTGTGTCTGTTCATTGTTCCTCAAGTTTTTTTTAATTTACTTAAGCCATGTGAAGAGGAACAGGAACATATATACCAGTAGCTTTTGCATTTTTACAGTATATTTGTGTGTTTGTTTGGTTTGTGTTTGCAGTGCATGCCTCCCAGTAGAGGGCAGAGTTCATAAACCACAGTTTAAAGAGAGTAAGCACAGATTTTAGTGAGACAAACATGTTACATTTATGGTGCAAGGTCATGATGATCTGTTAAACTTCCATAAAAACATACAATAATAAAGTTTATTTATTTATTTATATAACACTTTGTGATAAAATCACAAAGTGCTTTAACAATAAATATAAAACAGTATGTAAAGACATTCAAACAACGCAATCTAAACTTAAATGGACCCTTGACGGGAGGTGAATCATTTTTACTGATTGCACATGTTTGTGTAATAGTGTTTTAAAGATGAGACAGATCAGCAGATGAGTACGTGTGGATTGAGTTGTAACATCGTGCCAGATCAGCTTCTGCTGAAACACACAGCTGTGTTCTTTCGTACTATTTCCTCCATTCCTGTCTCTTGTTCGGTCAACTGAAGCTTTTCTACAAGCAGCCCGATTAAAAGCTTTTCTTTCCACTCTTACTTCGCTCTTATGTCATGTCTCTACTCCCATGTCTCAGATCTATTGTCCTGGCTGATGTTGAGCTCTCTGCTCGGATGACATCATTCATTTCCAGTAAAGTCCAGAGCTGCAGACAGCCACCCCACTCCTCCTCCTCCTCATCTTCCTCCTCTTTCAGCATGCTCCACATTCAAGCAGTGTTCAAGGAAAAATGTTCTGACCAGGTGTTTCGTTATCACCACAGCAACCAAAGTGGTGTTTAGGCTGCATAAAACCCTCACTTGGACCTATGCAGGGCTAATCCAAGCTATAATGACTCAGATGCTGTTTTTTAAGGTGATTTCAGTTGTCTGAATTAAAAAGAATTAGGATAAATCAGAAACATCTCAGCATATACCCCCCCCCCCCCTCCTGCATGTGGCCTCCCGCTCTGACCCCCTGGATGTAAGCCCTGTTAAGCCTGGAATGAATGGATCTGAACTGGTTTGGGTGTCTGTCTGACCCTGCTAGCTAAGAAGAGCTGGACCATCTGTTGCCTGACAAATAAATACAACCACAAAGTTGTCGCAGACATGCAACAAAAGCAACACAAAACATCCATCAAACAGGTCACACGCTGGTGATAACCACAGCAACCAAGAAGGAAACTGTAAAAGTCCAGCAGCCTGCAAAGTCGGGTGCATCTTAATGTGCAAAATCACACCTATTTCAGCCATGTTGCTATGCCAACCTTTATCCTATGATGTTGTTTCTGAGGAAACGTGTGCCAGTTTAGTTTCTGGTGCCTACTTCATATCGGAGTGATTTTACAGTGTGAGTTCTTCCACTGCTGGTGTTAAGTGGAAGTGTGAAGCCTGGACATTGAAGGGAAACAAACTACACAGCGAAACTTGCCTTGGACAAAACAAAGGTTGCAGAAACATGCTTCAGTGGTAATCCTGCTGCCATTACACTGACCAAAATGTAGAACATGAAGTAAACGAACACAAGACGGATTTCCTGCGTTGCAGTTTGTATTTTTCCTCACTTATCGTAATTAGCGTCCAAAACAGCATTATTATTTATACCCATCTGCTGACAAACACACTGTGGTGCTGACCATTAACAACTGGACACTAGCCTGACACAAAAATACTCTCTCTCTCTCTCTCTCTCTCTCTCTCTCTCTCTCTTTCATTCTCTCTTTCACTCTTGCTCTCACACACACACAAATTTCAATGCTACCTTGATCCAAGTCATGCGTTCTGGCTAATTCCCTGCACTGCATGAAGAGGAAAGAGAGTTGTGTGTGTCAGTGTGTGTGTCTGCCACACAAACTGACCCACTCAAATAGATGCCAAACCATAAAAATAAGTCTGATATACTGGCAACCCACCTCTAAACACACACGCATGCACACACACATCACTAATAAGTACACTGCCTTTGCCATATGGTGTGATGAGCTTCTGCCCCAGTTAGGCAGGCTGCTGTAGTGTGTCTGCCCTGGGGGGGGGGACATGTGGATGACAGGGAGACTGCTGGTAGTATTGACTTTTCGCACTGCTCCTATTATGTGAACTAATTAGAACCAAGTACACAATATGAGCCTTGCGAGCTGTGAGCAACTAGTCATTTGGACTTACACGGGGTCACCCAAGAGAGTAAATACCTTCTTAAGTAGTTGACTGAATAACAGGCAACCTGGATTTTGGGTAAACACATGTCTGGAAGTGTGTGACGTGTACTATTCTGTCTTTACATGTTGGTCAAGAAAGCAATTCCTTCATTTTGTTTAGTTTGAAGTTTACTGGGATGTACTGGAAGAAAGCTTAGCACTGTAAGATATGTGACGGTCAACATGCATAAGCTGTTGCAACAAGTCTCATCTGGATGAATGAACAAACTGTGTTTTGAAATCGTTGTCAAGTCATGAAACACATGACAGGCGAGAAGGGTCAACACTTCAAGTATGGAAACAGAGAGACGTAACAAAACAGCCGAATGAAACGTGAACTTCTCTATTTAAAAAGACAAAGAGGAAGAAGGAGCGCTAACTCAGCTTGCTGACTTTCTTTCAATGGAAACCACAGCATCATCAAAATCCCCCCCCCCCATCCCTCCCTGGACTCCTTTGTCTTTGTACATCAGTAAACAGATATACAGTGACCTAAAATCATTTTTTGTGTTCTAGCTGAGGTTATCTGAGTCCGCTGTTGCTCACTAAAAGGCGATAAAAGTGAAAGTTCAGCTGATATTCTCGCTGCTGCAGGTTTTGTTGATGCTTAATTACTCTTACTAACAATCTCAATGATAAGGAATTAAGTTGGAGTTGTGGAGTATTCTGCAACAAAACACTAATATGAGTCTGGATTTTCTCATGTGCTTCTGTGCAAGTGGAATAAAAAACACAGCAATGTCTTCATCCACTTAGTAAATATACTTCAATTGTTTTTGTCAATCTGTCCCGTCACTTGTAAGAGTGTCAATGCGAGTCATTACCCTCGGTGGACTACTGATAATGACTGACACTTCTGCACTCCTACCTTGCTTCTGACCTGAACTGTGGACCTGACATGTCTAACTTAGTACAGCAAACAGCAGACTGAGGAGAAAGTTACTGCTGTCATCACTGACATGCTTTCATAACTCTTTGTAAGTTGACAAAGGTGAACTCCTAAGATGGTGAGAAACACCTGAGAGCAGTAAAGTCAAAGTCCCACAAGTTATAGATATAAAAGGCACATAAATCATGTTCAGCTATATATTTTTTAGCCAAAGATAAGTTAAACTTTCCAGAGCTTTCCCAGAAAGTCCAGAAAGCTACTGTAAAAGTGCTCAAGTAAGTGGTTCATATGAGGTCGTTGCACCACTTATGGTTTAGTTTCTCCTTACATAACTTTATGGAAATTATTTAGTCCTCCATAATTACCTTGTTGCTCTCTGTGTCAGCGAAGAGGGCAATCATAAGTCAGGACTGTAAAAACAGTCGCAAGGATGGGGCTCTGACAAGTAGAGCTGATGCATGAAATCTGAGGATTGGGAGCGTGAGGTTGACCTTCCAACTCCTCACCTCCAGAAACAATCAGAGGAAACAGAGACACTTAGGCCAGGATGTCAGATAGGCAGTAAGGGGGGTGGGTGGGTGGGGGGGGGGGGGGTTGTGGGATGGGTGGTGTGTGTGTGTGTGTGTGTGTATGTGTGGGTGTGTGT
>JBAMHX010000016.1:18901637-18937100 GCA_037177515.1 Pseudomugil tenellus
ATATATATATATATATATATATGTATATATATAGCACGGTGAAAAATGGGACATAATGTAGATCAATCACTCCAAATTCATTATTGCTTTGATTTAACTTTGCATTGCTGCAAAACTTTCAGACACACCCTGGAGTGTTAAAGGATTATTTCAAACTTCTTTCATTTTTACCTGATAAAACAGCAGATCAATTAACAGCAGTGCAAGTCCTTCACCAGCAGCCTACTTCGACATTTGTGTTAGTAGCTTATATAACATTCATAAGGAGTAAAAAAAAGGCTTCAGGTTCAACTCCAATAAAATAAGGAAATTATGGCTGAAATGTTTTTTTTCTCCTTGTACCATCGGGTATTTGTATGTTGAACTGCATAGAATATGACCAAACTGGAAAATTAAATGTTATAACAATATAAGAAACTGAAACTGCAAAGGAAAAACTCATTTTGTCCCAAAAAATTCATGTCCTTTTTTCCTTTTGGTTTGAACATGTTTAACAATTTTATCAATAAAGAAACATATTCTTATTATGAAGCAGAAGGATTGGTAAACTGCACTAAAAGTATATTTTTCTCTTCTTTTACCTTAAATAAAACTGCTTTTGTTGCTGTATTCCCGTTACGGTTTGACACCTTACAACAGAAAACCATTTAGTCAATTTAAGACATCTGATGATGCAGTTGGTGCAATGAACTTGTTTAATACATGTTTTATTGCTATGTTGCTTTGTGTCACGCTGTAACTGACATTAGCAAGTATTTTTGCGGAAACAGATCTTCCTTTCTTAGACACAAGTTTTCCATAGAGTTATTATTTCACAGATTTACAGGTCGATACATCTTTGTTAACCTTAAGCATTAACATACGGTCAAATATTTTACAGCCACTTTTTTCAGTGATTGTACTTTAAACAACTATATTTGGCCTAGTAGGATGTTAGAGCAAAACAACAGGACACTCGCTGCTCAGCCAGCTTGCTCCCAAGGACTTAACTTGAAGTTTATTCAGCTCAGTTCCTTCAAAAATCCAAACCATCACATTTTATTTAAACAATTTCAACAGACTAGACTGATTTTCAGCCGTAGTACTGCTCCATTTGCAGTCACAGAAGGCACAGCGCATGTTTTTCATACATATTGTAAAGTACTTTAAGAGATAAAGTTTTAATTAGATATAAATGTTATAAATTAAATAAATGCCCTCTGTCATTTTCACTTGAACACATTATCACCACGGCAGCACTGCGTACTGTAAAATAAGCATAAACATAAGAAGCATTTCATTGGTTACTCTCTTTGTTTGGTTGACACGTAATAAAGTCTTAATGAGCCGGAATATATTGTGTGGTGCCATTTCAGGAATCCTTGTCAGATGACCAGTAAGCAGTAGTTATAAAAATGTGAATTCCAGCCTTTCACAGGTCAGCTATCTTAGAGTTTCGACCAATAATTACAGTAAAGTTTGTGTCATTCCAGTCTGAAGTTCAACAGAGGAAGTGAAAACTAAACAATCTCTTGATAAAACTGTAAGCCAACTACTGATTCAGCTCTCTGTGATTTGGTTAAGTTATAAAGAGTCCTACAGGTTACGGTGTGTGTGATGTGTAGCTGTAACTTCAGTCCTGAAACAAATAGCCAAATTGGACAGTTTATATTTACATTTCAACTATATCCAAATGTATATTTCTTTATTTAACTGCACACATAAAAAACATATTACGGTAAGTTTCCTTTCTCATCGCTCTCCTCCACTTTCTCACAATTTCCAAGTACGTCCAACTAACAGAGCTTGGAAGAACGACAAACACCTCTCATATCTCTGCTTGTCATTGCATATCTTCCCATGTTTACAATTCCAACCTTTTTTTTTATCAGTAATTCCACATAGCGTTCATCCTTCTCAAACTTTCCATTTCACTCCTCATTTATGTTAGAACCCACCTGAAGGTGTGATGTCTAACAACACTAAAAAAAAACCCAGACAATCTAGAAAAACACAGGAAGGCCATTTTGTGAAGGCCAACATCTGCCGGGAGACTAGGAGAGCATGTGTTCTCCCACAAACACAAAGCAACACAGCTGATAGACACAATTATTCTGCATGTGCTGTACTGACCCAGTGGTGTGGGCTGCTCTCTGAGGAGCGACGTTGGTACCTCTGCAGGGCGACACCTCCCTCCCCCTCCGGCAGTAATGTGCAGTCCAGGTCAGGGCAGTGGTGGTGCTGAGGACTCACAGACCAGGGCAGGAGGGTGGCCAGAGGGTATTGTGTTATCATGTTGACTGCCTGCATCAGCGGCAGGGGTGGCAAGGATGGCAGAGCATACTCCAGTTTGGATGGCAGAGTGGATGCAGCAGAATGTAAACGTGGAGCTGCGACCTTCACTTAGTCTTGATGGAGATGATGTGGATTTTGCTTGAGTTTGTTTCAGTCCTTTCTTCTCAGAGAGGTTGTCTCCTTTCAAGTTGTCCACTTCTAGCTTCTCGCTTCCTGTTTCTCCTCCTCACGAGTTTCTGTTTTTCTCTTTCTTCACTCAGCACGTGTAGACTTCAGCTTGCCAACAGCGCTCAACCATGAGTGATTTCAGCCGATTGTCTTTCTTTCTCTCCTCACTCCTTGCTTACATTCATCACAAGCAGAGGGGGCGGAGCTTTAACTTGGTTGCCCAGCCCCCATTTAAAAAAAAAAAAAGATGCCTGCTGACCAGAGTTTGAATGTGGAGAAAAAGGAGAGAAAGGCAGGAAAGCTCAGATGGAGGGAAGGATGTTATGGAAAAACTTCTAAGAATGATTAACAATGGAGGCTATTTTCCACGACAGATGGTCCCATTTTTTCCTCCAGACAAAACAGTTCACAATCTGTCTTTAAACAGAGATTGGATGCATAATTACCATTTCTGGCGGCTTACACATGATTTACTTATTATAAAACTTATTTCCTCTCATTTTTCTTCAGAGATCTGTCTTCTGGAGTACTTCAGTGATAGTAAAACATGCGTCTCACTTGTTGAAATGTGAGATTTTTTACATGTTTTGGGAAATAAAATAGGAATGGGGCACTCCCAAAATATTAAATAACATAATTTAATATTATCAAACTGTAGAGGAATTTCATATGTTAGCAAATGGTTTATTAATGTCAGAATGACATCAGTTTAGGAGCCTTATGGTCGGATCTTTCCGCTAGACATTACTTAAGAGTAAGGTAAGTAAGCTAACATATAAAATTTGTCTACAAAACAAAAACAAAATCTACAATATAAGTATTTTAAATAGTTGTTCTGGTATGATTTTATGTTCAGCATAACCTATTCAGCTGTCTGATAAATTCTCAAAGTTACTGATTGAGATTCAAGCTTTAATTTGCACTGGTGGCAATGATGACAGCAGCTCAAAGGTCAAACCGCGAGAAACATGGAACAATTATGCCCACTGAAAGCCTGTGCCGTTAAAATATAAACAGCTGTGTTTGGGATTAGAAGTAAGATCTGAACTAATGCAAAGTTTTAAGTTCATCTGTCCACAATGAAGTCTATGCAACAGACTTGTATCGATTTCTGCGCACGTCTTCTGTGTGTGTGTGTCTGTGTGTGTGGACTGTCATGGTCAGAAATGGTGCAACCTGACCAGATGTTTAACTGACAAAGGTGTGAATTTGATGGTTGTTTATTTACCTGAAACAACAGTATGTAGATTGACTCCATGTTGCAGCTGTAGGAAGCAGATTTCATCACATCTTGTTCAACATTAACTGCTGGATCTGTACAGCGTTTGTGTGTGTGTGTGTATGCAAGTCAGAGCACTGCCTGGTCCCAGATAATCCTCTTCTCTACTTTTTTACACATGACTGCTTCTTGCTCCCTGAAGTTGATCACTCACACACACACAAACACACACACAGACACACACACACACACCTACACACACCTACACGCTACAGACACGAGACATTAAATCTAGAGTTTTCTCCTTCTTTCTTTTCTCTTATGACAGATTTGATTACCACTCCCACAATATTTATTCTCTTTGTTAGACTTTGTCCTAAAATTATATGCCTTGAAGAATTTAAAGAGAGAGAGTGAGAGGTGGTGGTGGGGGGGGGTGGGGGGGGGCTGCCAATTACTAATAACACTAATTTTACACTTTCACTAAGGATACTTGTTTTTCTAAACTTGGGTAACCAGAACTGCTTGGTTTAAAAATGTAAATGACCAAAGCTAAACAAACTACTATTAGATGTAATATAACGTTATTGAAATTAGCTCCGCTGTTACTTTTAAAACATACAGTTTTTTGCTTATCACCCTATTATCACTTTTTCTGATAATAGAAACATTAATTTAGAAAAGCTAATTATTTATTTAGTTGTTTGTACAAATTTTTACAAGTGAGCCTGAATGTATTGTGAAATGTATATTATTACACAATGATGTCATATTCTCCTTTTTCTAAGTATGGACTAGTTTACATCCCCAATTCCAGCTAAGTTACGATATTATGTAAAAATTCAATAAAAAAAGAATACAATGAGATACAAATCTTTTACAATCTATTTTTAATTTAATTCACTAATACATTGTAGAATTTTGTGCTTCATAATGTGACACACATGTTCAATAGAAGACATGTATAGACTGCAGGCGGGCCAGTTTAATGCCTGCATTCTTTTACGATGAAGCTGTGCTCCCATAGCACAAGATAAATGTGACATCACCCCCAGATACCCTTACAGATGCAGGCTTTTGAACTTTGCCCTGAAAACAATCTGGACAGTCTCTTTCCATTATGGTCCAGAGGACAAAATGTCCAAAATGTCCATGATTTCCACAAACAATTTAAAATGTGGCTTCATAGCACACGTATGATCTGAGATGAGCTCGTGCCCAGAGAAGCAAACGGCATTTCTGATTGTTGTTGAGATACGGCTTTGGCTTTGCTTTTTAGTTTAAATATGCTCTTGTTGATGTAGCAACAAATTGTGTTCCTGAGCCCACATGGTGATATGGCTTATACACTTTTTAACCAAGCGTCACCTGAAGAATTGATGGTCACGAGCATTCAGTGTTGGTTTTTGGCAGAGATTTCCTCAAATTCTCTGAATCTTGTGTTATGAACGGTAAATAATGAAATGCATAAATTCCTTTCAATTCTATATGGACAAACATTGTTCTTACATTGTTGGACTATTTCCTAATGCAGTTGTTCACAAAGTGGTGATCCTCAACCCATGCTTGTGAATAACTGAGCCTTTCAGGGATTCTCGTTTTATACCCAATCATGGCACCCACATGTTTCCAACGAACCCGCTGACATGTGACCTGTTCTAGACAAATATTTTTTGAGCATTTCTCAACTTTATCCGTCTTTTGTTGTCTGTGTCCCAGAAAATGCAGACATTAAATTCAAAATGAGTGAAAACAGTTTAGCAATTTGACCATTAAATATCTTGTCTGTGTCGAGTATTAAGGTAACATGGGTTAAATGATTTGCAGATCGTTATCTTAATATTTTATTTATGTTTGACACACTGTCTGCACTTCATTGGAATTGAGGTTATGGTTTAAGAAACCATTAGAATAACATATTACAGTATTTTGTTCTACTGCTGCTGTTGTTTGGGAACTGAAAAGATCAGACTTTGTGTTGCTATTCTAGCTTGAAACAATATTTTAGATGCTAAACAGGCTAGTTTCTTAATGGTAAGCAAAATCTTTCCTGAAGACTATTTCAGGAAAGATGGCAACACATGTTGCTCCAGAACCTGCATTTATCATTCTGTGTCAAATGTAACTTTGTAAATCTATGGTATTTATTTAATCTACATCAATTTTACTAAAGAAAGTATATTTCTTATTAATGGATCACTAATATGTGTTAAGATTTTTCACCACTAACAATACTTTTTTTAGCATTACACACTATTTCCAGTCTTTTTTTACTTTCCGTTTAAAAATATTTAACTTTCATCATGTGATATGCTGCTTTTTTATTATTCTCATTTACATACAAGCCAGAATAATATTTATAAAACTGTGTCATGTTTTGGAAATGATTATGTACTTTGTGTCATGTAGAATTTAACTGGAAGAGGATGTTTTTACATTATGCACCCACATATAACGCACATTAGCTAAGCTTAAACTCCTGCTGGGGTCACTCACTGATATGTCTATAGCAGACACCGCTGTGTTGTCACTTAGCATCAATGGAACTGAGCTGAAGTCCTGACTCAGACAGCCACTGTGACTCAGACATCTGACAAAATCTGTAACGCTCAGAAATGTAGCGAGGCCCCACCTAAACCATGTTTATATTTAGCAGTGATTCACGACATCAGCTTGTGGATGAAACGTATAAAGCATTAAAATACCTCTCTAATCAAACCAGCTAAATCAAGCTCGGCTGGAAGTGTCTGAAGTAGGCAGGGGGGAGTCATTTGATTGGGATTCTGTGTTAATGGCTGAGTGCTGAATGTGACAGAGGTTATGATAGGCAGGAAGAGTGAGTAAACACAGGGCTTTATCCTCTGCTAGGAGTTCCACTGAAGTTACCTCCCCCAACTTCCTCAGCTTCGTTTGTTTTGTTTTATTTCTCAAAAACCTTCCCTTATCTAACATTATCCCTCTTTACTGAGCAGACATGACCCATTCCCACAGCACCGGCGTTAATCATTTTTAGTTTTTCATCTCCAAATGAAAGCTTGCACACATAGTTTATCTCTGTTATCCCGAGATTGTGTTACCTCTCTTCTCTGCTGCTTTGTGAGAGTGCTGACACAGTCGCAGTGTGGCCTGCATAAGTTTACACAGCTGGGAAACCAAAGCTCTCTATTCACCATCTCTTATATGCATTACACACTCAAGCTCTCCTCCGCTTGAGTCAATACAGACTATCTCTGCTTCTCAGCCTTTCATTTTCTCCCTCAAATAGTGGCTCACAAAGAAAGAAATCACAGCTAAATACATTAATAACTCTCATTGACTGATGACTGATTTAGCCTGATAGATAAAAAAAATATGTAGAAAGAGTACTTCAACATTTTTTATAGTTATACTAACAGCAATAGTCCATTTCTTCATTCAATTTCTTTCTATGAAAATGCTACAAAGTGCTAAATATTTTAGATTATATTGATACCCTTTAGTTTAAAAAAGAAAATATAGCTGGTAAAGAAACACTTAGGTAAATTATACAATGTTTGTTGATGTGTTTAATTGCTTGTGTAAGGTTGCCTTAAATTTCAGGAAAAATTAAACAATATGCTCAAGTCCTTCAGTATAAAATAGGTGTAGCTGCTCATAATGAGTCTCAGCTACTGAAAACAAACTCAAAGTGCAGACAAAATAAGACAGACGATAAGGTAATGTCACGGATTAGAAAATGAAAAGACTTTCATAAATCTAATAAATCTTTCATAAATCTAATGGAGCAGTTTCATAACTCACTTCTGCCCCCTGCTGGCTGAAACTGGAGCAAACCAAAAACCTGAACTTATCTTAGTATTTAAGCTGTTATTGTGTTAAGATTCATGTTTGGGTCTTCGGATTAGCTCGAAGTATTATGGTGTTGTCCATCATCCACACACACACATACACACACTCGTATACTCACTGAGTAAACTCGTGAGTCCCAGTTGACACTGACCAGTTGTGCAGTATTGGAATGAGGAAGAGGATAGAGAGCAGAGCCTTTCTCCCAGTGACAGATGGAGAGAGAAGTGAAATTAAGAAGGGAAGAAGAAAAATAATATATTTACAATTTTCTTTTTCCTTCTTGTTTTGCTTGGTGTTTTTTTTATGTGCATGTTTAGTTACATGCGTACGTGCACGCACACTGATAGGAAAACAGCACAGCTTTACAGCTGAACTGTTAGTCACTCTCAACCTCACAGCATCATTGATTCATTTCTTCCCATTACACAACAATTTCCATTTTTTATATAACAAACCACCAAAATGCAACGTTCCTTGTCAGCAACACTAACAGATTACCTGCTGTTGATTCCTCCATGTCACTTTGCATTTTACATGCACAAAGAGATTTATCAGTAATAAAATGCAAAGGAAATTGATACAATGTGATATTTGCAAAAGTCGTTACAAATTTTCCTCACAACCTTTGTTTCATACAAACCATTTTCCAGATTTTAATCTATTAATTTGAGTATGCAAATGTTCCAGCACAGTATGTCTCAGTTCTGAAGTTTCCAGGAGGTTCCAAAGGGACGAGAAAGCAGATAAAAAATACTACAAAACCTACAGAATACGATCTGTCAATGATGAGGTCAAAACCTGTATCTAAACAAAACAAATGAAAACAAGGCCTATGCCATTGGAAGCAAAAGCTAGGGGGTATATCCCAGGCGGCAATCTCTGGCTGCCGATGGTGACGCCAATACGGAAAGGGAAATACTAGCAGTTCACCCCTCACCGCTAAATGACTGGCTGCGATAGAGAGCAATCCCATAGACTCCCGTGTTAAAATGTCCGATTTCACAGCTGATATAAACATGTTTACAGAGTGTCTCCAAAAACTTTTTTCGGTTTAGTAGGTCCAATTTTCCTTCATGACAACTCTGGGGGAAGGGGGGGGATTTTTTTCTAACGCTTCGGTTTCAATGTTGTTTTAATCTTGAATTTATAGGCGTGTCCTTTTTATTGATGTGTGTTAAAGCGTTATCACTGGTTACAACTGCGTACTTCCTGCTGGCTCCACCGTGACGGAGCCCTCTCAGATCTACCTTTTCATCCATTTTGGGATTTTCTAGTAATGACGAAACACCAAGATGGCGATGTTAGGACCTGCCTATTGGCTTCAAATGCACTCCTTAGAAACCTATGGATACCGTGACGTACGAGCTGTCCAGTATTTATACAGTCACTGGTATTTCCCCGAATGCACCAAATCCTCGAATAGACACAATACAATAATATAAAGATGCACATGTTCAGTCAAAAAGCTCCACCAGTTGTAGAAACTTTGAACCAACCCAGTATGACATCATGACCGGATGCATCCTGAGGTCATGACCTTTTATTTGCACTTGTTTTTCAGGTCAATGAGACCAATAGTTACAGAGAAATTTAAAAAATCTGATTTTTCATGAATAAAGCGCCACCTGGTGGGACACAAGAAGGTATACTGAGTTTCAAAATCCAAATGTAAATAGTTCTAGAGATATAGACAAAAATCTGATTTTTCGTGCATAAAGCGCCATGTCGGGAGGAAACCATAACTCCCAAAATGGTGACATTTGGTGGCGGCGGTCGTTATGAAACCATTATATCTCAGACACTCTTGTTGAGACTTTTAAAAGTATACATTTTGTTAGCTCTGTTTGAGCTTTAGATGATGCAAATACAGATGCTGCACAAAATATATGTTTCCTGTTGTTTCAAATTTCATGAAATAAATTCTAACTGAAATATTAACTATGACTCACATAAGATGTTGTAGAGAGAAAATTATGCTAATGGTGATACATTTAAAAGAATGAAAGAAAATTACTGGTGGCTGTGGACTCTGTCCAACCCTATCATCACAAGGACCAGTTTTAGGTTAGTGGTCTATTCACAAACTAGTTAAGGCTGTAATCAGATTTTAATACTTTGCAATTAAGGCTACAATACAGACTAACAGATTAACCAACAAGTCCAAGCCGGTAACAAAAGCTAATCAATTCACCTACAGCAGAGATGGCCAACTGTGGTTCTAGTGGGACGCAGGAGTTTCCCTGCTGCAACAGACCTGACTCACATGCTGTGTTATTAACAGAGTTTGATGTCAAGCAAAGTTCATTTTAATCCCAGTAGCCACTTTTGTGATTAAGCAACACTTAATGGGCCAAAACTTTGATATAGACTCACCTAAATGTTCTCCTGCAAATAAAATACAAGCTAAAAGTTACCATCCATTTGTAAAGCCGCTCTTTAAACCCTGTTTAGGAACTCTGCTCCAGCTTCTACTTGACAGAAAATGGAAAAATAATTCTTGTGTTTTAAACTAAAACAACATCTGCATTGTTATTAAAACACAGAAGGCATCCTGCTTGCTTCCTGCCCAACTTATATTATTGCAAAATAGTCAAATGGACTTCGACTTTAAGACTTTGAGCGTGACTTTAGTGATAACTCCATGTTAAAGTAATAAAATAGACCTGATTGTCACTGTGATGGGTTACATAAGTAAATCATGGTTTTTAACATAGAAGAAAGGATTCACCTGTCTAAAACACAAGAGTATCTGTTGGATGTGGTGTTTGTGCGTGCATAACTTATTGATTACGTTTACTTTCATTTCACATACAACTACACTTTCAGAACACATTTAAACTATAGATGAGCATGCGTACACATGCAGGTCCAGCTGTTAGTTCCACACCAGCCCTCATGATTTACACATCATTTCAATACATAAACACGTGTGCTGGTGATATTTAATCTGTAAATTCACTGTTGCAAACTGCCAAAAGCATAAACTGCACAGTCTTCAAAGATAATTTATAGTTAAGTGGAGTTTTTCTAAAGTAATAACATCTGTATTATTTACAGCAGTGGCTTCCTATTGGAACACAAGGGGAAAAAAATGTGGTGTGTAGCTAGGCAGTTAAATGGAAGAAGAGGAGGCAAAGAATCCAAGATGGAGGTCAGTTCTGCATCATCCAGCCAGTGGGAACTGCAGAACAATAGTTTAGGTTGTTTTTTTTTCAGGGATGATTGCACTGATGACACATAAAAGAACGTATTCCGATGTATTTTCAAGATACATTCAATTTCATGGCAGATAGTAGTTCAATACAACATCTCTGTTAGAATATTGTTCCAGACCTCGTAAAACAGTGCAGAATTGTCCTGTAGCTGTGAGTATGGCCAATAGATGGCAGCACAATGCTTCTTATTTTAACTGCAACATGCAAAGAAAACCTACAACAGGGGAACAAGCCCAAGCCAAGCCCTCCAGATCTACCATTCTGCAACTTTTAATGCATCCTTTCCCCAATCAAATAGCTGAATTCTCTCTTCTGTATGTCATCCAGCTCGGCAAAGGCTCGGTAATGAGCCATTCATTTGATTCAGTATTGCATCTGACCTTCAGCAGCCTGAACTTGGAACCAAAACTAACCATATTGGAGACAAGGTGAATGTCTGTTAAGTGTTGCTTTTTAGAGCATTCAAAGAACACAGATAGAATAATATTAAACTGCAATACCTGATTGTTTAAATTACTTTCATAATCCATGTAGTTGCATATTGCAATATAACCAATACATTCAAAGTAAAATCCATTATTTTTGTCCACTTCTTTTCTCGCATTTTGCATCCACCTCCTTCCTCTGACTCCAGTCCCTGGTGGGCTGCCTCCACTTCCAGGCGACACTGTCAGATCTTGCAGCAGACAGGAACCATAAAACTGTGAGCTGCAGCAGGAACCAACAAACCAGTATCTTTTACATGATTACTGCCTAAAAAAAGCAGATTTACAAGGACACTGCAGCTCCTTTCATGTTTTACCAAAATGTGTTTAAAGCCGTGAGGCTTATATTCAGGAGAAACTTCCATTCTGGACTCGCCAGAGGGTCATGGGAACATTTGAGGGAATTTATGCTCATTACTCAACAGATTAAACAATAATATACAGTACTGTTTGGTTTTGGGGTTTTTCACACAGAAACCGGGGGGAGAAATCATTTAACATTTTGAATCAGGAAAAAAGATCTTTTTATTTGCATATATCTCCAAACACTCCGTCGTGCCACTACAATAATAATGACCCAAACTGCTCAAACAGATGATAGTGTCTGCTGCATTTTTGCTGCATGCATGAATGAAAACACACAAGTGTAGAAGTTGTTTTATTGGTTCAGCTCAGTAGCAGAAGTGAACAAAGAAAAGCTTGTGCTGAGGATGAGAAAAACTCAGAAGAATCCATAAGTTTTCCACAAAATCTAGTAACAAACAAGTTGTAAAAGCTTCAGACTGACTCCGTATCATTTATCTTGATGTCGACTTGTACCGTGTGACTTATACACTGCAATGCTAACAAGCAGGACCAGCCTGCTGCGAAGGATTTTCTTTTTGGAATAGCATAAATTTGGGCAACGTTTACAGCCCTGTTGCTTGGCAAGAAAAGGCTGCACTCTCATTCTTTCTGTGAGCTTGTTGGAGTGCATCTCCATTACATCATCCAAAGAAATGACACTCTTGGGTACAGTATGTCAACACATGTTCATTCCTGTAAGTACATGTTCATGTGCATGCCGGCATCCTCGAAAACACTCAAGTACAGTAATGCTAATGCACATTTTCACAAAAAAAGCTGTTTTCAGGCAGCTTTAAGGTTATTTTATTTGTCAGCTGTCTCGTTAAAAATACATCTGCTCTGGTTAAACAGTGTCGTATTTTCTTAAACAACATTTAAACAAATTGTTTCACTTGAGAATGTTTTTCATTTTCTTTCACATCTTTAAAATGATGTAAAATTTCAGGCCACAACTGTGTCCACGTGTCCAGAGGAAGCTCACTGGGAATAAATAAAGCTTTTCAAAGTGTTGCTGGCCTTCGCTCTGCTTTTCTTCCTCTTTGTTTATCTTCTTCGTGTCCCCTCTTCATGCAGCATTAGATGGACACCTAGTTTCTCATGTATGTGTGTGTAAATGCATTTATGGAAAGTCAGCTCACTGTTCAAGTATCTTTTCAAGTGTGGTTACACACATTTACTGTGTGTACAAAGTAAAATAGTCTTTGCCTCCAAGTCCCACGTGTCTGTTTCAGAGTTCATCCCGTGAAGCTCGAGCTGCAGGAGGCGGTGAATCTCCAGTGACGCTGTTCTGCGCCACTGGCCGGATGCGACCCTGTTGGGCCGTCTTGCGGGCGTGCTGACGGTCCCAGTCTGTGGCCACAGCCTCGTCGTCCCAAATGGTGGAAGTCTCTGTGTCGCTGATGTAGCCTGGCTCCCCGGTGTAGTGGGTGGGATAGATGAGCAGTGGCTCCACAGAGAAGGCTTTCAGGTCCCGTGGCTCAAAATGAGACATGTACTGAACACTGAGGAAGGCAAAGAGAGATGTGATTATGTGATTATTCAGCTTTATATGTAATGAAAAGTTTTTTTTACAGGCTGCAATGGACAAAGTCTTTCAACATTGTGAGAACATTAACGATATGACCCATGAGTCTGTCCTTACATTTGGAATATTTGTTATTTCTGACTCAAAAATAAAATAAAATAAACGAGCCATATTATGCAAACTGGGCTTTTATGAGCTTTTAACCTTCTATTAGTGATAATTAGACCGTAAAACAATCCTGGAAGTGGTTTTATTTGTCATCCAGGTCTTTTCTAGTTTTATTGCTTTAAAAATAAGAGTGTAGCTTAAGCAGAGTAAATGGCTGACTTCATCGCTCTGACGTGGCACGGTGGAGACTCCCCCGCCACTACCTGAAAACTTTAGTGCTCCATCTCCTTCAAGAAGTGTGCATGTGGCTGCTGCTGCGCTCTCGTCGAGAGAAACGCATGTAACTGACTACACACGGCGCTTCTCTGGCTGCTCAGTGCAGGCGGGGCAGGAGACAGCAGAGATACAGAGCAAGCAGAGGAGAAATACAGACCCAGGCGTTCACAGTTCCAGCTAGAAATCTCTCAGCAACAAATGACTGGTAAGGCAAAACTATAGTTTGGTGCATGTTTCAAAATGCATAATATTGTCATAGATGTGCTGCACATATAGCATAATATGGCCCCTTTAAATCTTCCTCAAAATATTCTGACCAACCACAATCCACCTTTTGGACATGGGATTGAAACAATTAGTTTTGGAAATGCATTGGCTCCATTGTTAAGGAAATGTCCATCATTGTCTGAAAAAGAGTAATTTCTTTCATTATATTAAAATAAACCAACCAAGACACTTTTTTAAAAATAATTTTACCTTTAGAATCATATGTGTAATAATTCTCTAATAAATGGTGAATGGACTTGTACTTCTACAGCACTTTTCCAATCATAACTGCTCAAAGCGTTTCACTACATGGCACATTTACCAAATGACACATATTCATATCCTGATAGACACACTGGGGGCAATGTAGCGTTTAGTGTCTTTCCCGAGAACACTTTGGCATGTAGTTAGGGGAAGCCTGAT
Organism: Pseudomugil tenellus; assembly: GCA_037177515.1. Classification (NCBI taxonomy): domain Eukaryota; kingdom Metazoa; phylum Chordata; class Actinopteri; order Atheriniformes; family Pseudomugilidae; genus Pseudomugil; species Pseudomugil tenellus. Next base: position 18,915,771 of record JBAMHX010000016.1, read on the forward strand.
AGACCAACCTTCCGGTTGGTATATGACTGTGCTTCTTCCTGAGCTACGGCAGAAAATGTCTTCCTTAGAGTCTGTAAATGCTGCTTACCCAAGTGTTCTGTGGCAAAGGTCACCACACTTCATGCACCATTTGAACCCATTTTGTAAAAACTACTGACACATCAAATCCTCTAAATGGGAAGTTCTGATGTCTATAATCTGTTTACCGGAATTTAATTGCATCAGAGAAAGCAAATTTTCAGGAAGTGAAATAGTCACATAGGAGAACAGGATGTTCTGCAAACTGCACACACATTTCTGTTTCCTTAAAAAAAACAAGAAAATACAAATCAGGTTTTATTCTCCTTCCAAACAGAAGGCAATGCACAAGTACCGTGTATTTAGAATAAGAAGGGTTTCCACATCTTGTTTGAGGGTTTAAGGTCAGACATTACAAAACTCGTGTTGGAAAACATGTCGATCAGGAACAAAACACTGATTTTCCCTGAAAAGCTAAATTAGAGTATAAGATACATCACCTTTTTCTTTCATTGTTTCGACAAGAAAAATCAATCTAATCTTTCTCTGGTTCCTGCTTTTGTATTTTGGATTGCAATTAAAACACAAAAGTTTTCCTTTACAGCTTAACTTTAGTTAACCCACTTCATTTAATTCCACCAGATCCTAAACATACTCTCTGAGTTTACTAGTTTGCTACAGTGACACCAGCAGATTCTGGCATCTTTGCCAGCCTATAGCAGCTCTTAAAGGAGTATTTGGTGCTTCTGTGTTTGTGACACGTCATCCTAGAGATGTCACAAGCAGCGGCCAGCACAGAGGTTAACTCTCTACTGCCCAATCAGTTTGTCTAAAGCCTGTCAACACTCACCTGCTTAGTGAAACCCTAAACCTTTATTGGAGCTCAAAGGAGCTGACCTACAGTCAAATAAAACTTCACACCTCTTCCACACTTTCTACGTGATCATCTGTTCTTCTTTGTAAGCAGAGAACTAAAACAAAAAAAAGTTTACAAAGCAAAAATGCAGTAAAAGGCACTTTTATATAAGTAACAATTAAAGAACTTCACATTTCTGTCCACCTTCCTCTTTTCTGATCTCTGGACAAACTCACCTTCTCTTAACAGTGAATACACACAGTGTAGTAATCTATACACTGCACCTTGGACACACATCTCCATGTATTTATAAAGTATCCCACACACACATATCCACAGTGGTCATCTCAAACCCACCCCCATGCTCAGACCTCTATCAATGGGAATCCTGTCCCCCTTCGCCAACCAGCAGGAAGAGCCATGCTGCTACACATTCCTCCAAGAGAGAGGAGGAAGGGGGAGGAGAAGTGGGTGACACAGGAACAGAGGAGGTGCGCAAAGAAGTAAATTCTGCTAAGAGTAAGGACTTTAAAAAAATACAGAGAAGTGCACAGCTAGCGTGATAAAAGACAGGGGGAAGCAGGAAAAGGATGGATGGAGACTGAGAAGTTGAAGATGGAGGAGGTGGAGCAGAGCAGGGAATAGTCGTAACCCCCCAAGGAAAATGTAACAGAATTAAGGCATTGTGTACTGTGCGAGGCACGGTACGCAGTGAGACCCGAGAACAATCTGCGCCCTGTGTGAGGAAAGAAGAGGAGGGAGGAAGTGCTGGAGAGAAAAGCAAAGAAAGAGGGACAGGAGAGGGCTTAAAAGGAAAGACACAGAAACTTACTTGGAGCTAAACAAAACAGAAGTTGTGGTTTACCACCCGAGCACGGAAAAATGAAAACACTGCCCACTCTAAAAAGGCACAAAGGGAACCCAAACATGCACGTTTGTGCCTATGTATAGATAATTACTGCACTGCAGGTCCTTCAGTACTTCTCTGATGGTAATTGCCGTCGTGGTTTTGGAAGCGACTACATACATGTTATTTTTAGGAAGCACAAAAGTCATGCATGGTATGTGCTTTAGCTCTTGCATTCTCATCCCTCGCTTGCATGTATTCGGGAAAGCAGCACACCTGTAATCACCCACCTGTGGTCCTCAGCAAATATTTACGAGTCTGTTCCTAAACCAGACTGTCTGACTGGGTGTTTGTGAACGTCATCCAGTAGTGCTGCTAACTGGAATCCCCATTTTTCTAGCGGTGTGTATCAGCAAGAATCTGACGATACGATATGTATCACCATACAGGGGGAGCGATACAATATATTGCAATATATTGTGATGCTATAAACAAGGCGATAAAACCTCAATTTGTCTTTACTAGAATTTAATAGTAAGAAAACTCACAGCCTAGTAAATGCCCAACTTACTGAATAAGAACAACGGGGGTTCTATTTTAAAAAGTAGACCCCCCCTATATTTAAAAAAACATTTTTTGTACAAGATGAATAAAGAAATTAAAATCTGCCTCCACCCATCCATTTTCTACTGCTTATTCCCAACGGGGTCCGGGGGGGCTGGAGTCAATCCCAGCAGCCAATGGGCGAGAGGCGGGGTACACCCTGGACAGGTTGTAAAATCTGCCTCATAAGTAAAAATATGCTCACAAAAAAAATCGATACAGTTCTTTTGCATATCAATATATTGTCTCTAAAAAATATTGCGGTATATCAATATGTCAATATTTTCTTACAGCCCTACATGCATGTTGTCTGTATTAAGTGTTTGCAACACCTGCACAGTAAGATTAAGACTGAAGAAAAGTGTAAAAGAGACTCACTTGGGGTGTTTGTTAAACATGACGGGCAGGAATTCGTCAACAGGCAGCATCTTTGTGAAAGGCTGAGCATCCAGTAACTTTCTGGCGCCTTGCTGCGACAGCGCGTAAGCGAGGGTCCAGTATGAATAGTCAGCTTCTACCAGGTTGTTCACCCCATCCACTGACTGCTCCGGCTGGTGCACCTGCATTCGCTTCCGCCCCACATAGCTGCGGTAGACACAGTAAATTACTGTAAATAGAAAGGCTTCAAATGAAAGTATTTGTTAGAACAATCTTAACATTCAGGGAATATTTGCTGGTTTCGTACATGAGGTCCCAGTCCAGCTGGGTTCTGTCTATGTCGTCCATTATGGCCTGGAGTCTTCGTTTAAACCTGGGCTCAAACCTTGCGTCGTCTTCTAAAACCAGAACCTTCTGGAGACCTCGTTCAACCACCTGATGGTCAAACACAAACAATCGGGTCATAATTACAATTAGTTGCAGTGTTGCCACATGTCCTGATTACATCCTCCTGGATCATTAAGTATTATAATAATTAAGTATCATAAAGTATTTTTCATTTCATTAAGTTGTGATCACTGTTTTAGAACCCAATAAAGCTGTTTTTTGATCCCTCGCAAAAAAACAACATAAAGTGTGCTTATAAACGGAATGTATGACCAAACTGGTTCCCACAACTCTGCAAAAGGAGAGTATAATAAGTACGCGCACACACACACACAAATGAAAGCATGATACTTAGTCAGAAGAGCTGTAAAATAAGTATATCATTGTACTGCATCTGCATTAGGAGTTCTTTGTCCTGCTTGCAAAATCTTTAATGTCTTTATTCTGCAACTTTTTTTTAATTGTATCATATCACCAAGCTTTGACCTGTGTCCATATGGAGTGATGACTAAGGAAGCAGCCGATCTCCCCTCTGGTGAGGACGCGACCTGAGTACGGGTCTTTGTAATCCGGCATCATCTCAATTCCCAGTGCCTGGAGCTGGGATGTATTCAGAGCCCTGAAAGGTACAAGTTAAAAAGCTAGACTGATGAGAAGAAGAAGGTATGCAATGCATCTATACACACATTATCCATCATACTTACTAGTTACTGAAAACAGACTCACAACAAAAAACAGCAGAGACAAACACGTAAGGCAGCAACAAGCGTTTGCAGACAAAGGAAAGAGGAAAGAATTAGGACATACTTAGCAGTGATTAAAGCAGGCACGTGGGGATAAGCAAGCATACTGCGACAAATACCACATCTCTGTTTACAAAGCATCAAAACAAGTTGGAGACAGACGACTATTATCCAACTGCTGGAGGTGTAATATGTCGGGGAAGCGTTGTGCATGCAGGGAATTTGCAGCGTTTGCTTTCAGCATTGCAATGCCATTCAGATTAGTTCATCAGGTGCATGTACTTAAAACCTACTTTCCATCCACTGCGTCTATGAGTGTGGCATGGAGACCCAGAGGGGCTATCGTTTTCAGCATCCTGGTCCTTCTGTCCAGCCGCCGTTTCAGGTTAATGAGGAAAATCTAAATTTAAAGACATGTTTGAGGGAAATAGCTACAATTTTTTTTTAAAACCTGATTGCACATCCTTACAAATAAAAAGCAAACATTGGAATGTATAATGAAAGGATGAGATCAAACAAAGGAGGAAAAGAAAAAGGAAACTGGAGCAAAAACAGGAAGTGGTACTTTCTGATAAAACTGTAAATATACAGACAGAAGTAGCTGAACTGCTTCGCAAGGAAAAGCTTAAACTTACTTCATCAAAGCCCATCTTGTCTGGCGGTGATGGTGGTGAGTGCACATACTCAGTGGGGTCGATGTCATGGTCAACTATTCGAAAAAAAAAGAGGTGAAGGAGTCTGGATCAGCTAAAACAGAATGGTCTAATTTGTTATGGATGAAGGTGCTCAAACGCTGAACCGAGCAGCAGGGAAGGAGGGAAATGTTGGTGGTGATAGGATAAATAGAAAGAAGACAGTTGACAGTATGCAATCTAGGAGGTCATGGAGGTCAAGAGGGAGAAACGACAAGCCTGAGAGGTGAAGTAATCATGTCCCAACATGTGGAGTGAGTGTGAGTGGATGCATGCGTGTACTCACTCAAAGCTTCTGTTATGGTGTGTATGAAGCTCTCCCTTTCATCCTCCACACTTTGCTGCGCCTTTAGAGGGACAGGCAGGAAACCGTAGTGTTCTCTGTTACACACATACATCTGCACACCTAACACACATACACAAAAATGCATACACACAGAGTTGTGTAAATATAACCACAAATCCCAAACATATCACATAAACACGGAAATCAGACCACACGTGATGCTTGGCCTTCCTCCAACATGCGCTCTGCTGTTGCTGTGAGATTTACCTGCTATGTGGAAGCTAAATATAATCTTCAACAGCTAAATAAACTACATTATTTAAACGAGTGTAAATAGTAAACAAATTGAAAATATGCAGATTATTACTTTTTTATTAGATTTTTTTTCTGATGTATGTTTTTATTTTTCATTATGCTTTTAGACGTTTCAGAATAAATTATCCTGGTTTTTATCTGAATAATCCAGCTGTTACAGTAAGGTTTTCAAAATAAATTACGTCAATTTGCAAAAATAACTAAACAGGCAAATTTATGTATAAACATAAGAAAAGATTCAAATAAACTAAATTAGAAATAAAATACATTTTTTAAAAAATGGGAAAAACGTACAGTAAAATAAAACATTTATAGTAATCGTGATTTTGCTTATGACAATATGCTAATGACATGACTATTTCACTATTAGCATTTGTACATAATTTTAATCACACTAGCATCAGTCACCCCCCCCACACCCACCCTCTTTTTTTTTGTACCTCATATTATCTGATGTGCTTACTTTTTACCTTGCAAGGCCGTTGCACTAATTCCTAAGTGCAAGTAAAGATCTACACTATCCAACCGATACACTGGATATACACCTCTAACTTTTATCCTTGACCTTAAATGCAAATAAGATGTCTGTAGAAATAAAAACAAAACACAAATTTCATTGAATTCTTATTTATGCTGAACAGACGTCTCAGTTCAGTGCAATGAGGACAATCCCCAGAAGATGATGCAATAGGTTTCATGCAAGGCTGTTAAGTGGTTAAGGAAGCTGCTATTCCCAAAGGCTGCACTGGTGTTGCAGGGAAAGAATGTGCTACATTGCTCTGTATAGTCTGTCTTTATACATTTTATACAATAACATGCACACCTGTAGATGCTGGAACTAATTCATGAAACTCAGTGATGCTGCGTCTTTGACTTCCCATCTGTTACCGCTTTTGCAAATGTTCTTATGTGTTTGTTTTCTTGTCAAGCCCATGGCACATGCTATGCAGTCGGCTAGCAGGAAAGCTTAACAGCCTTGTTTGTTCCCTGTTAGGTGATTACTCACATCAAGCAGAAAAAATGTATAAACACTGTAGCTTACAAACATGCACAAACACATATGTATCTATTTAATTTTGTTCTCTTTAACTGACTTTATTCTGCCACGTGCATATAATCATTAAAAAGCCCTGTGTGTAATACAGCGTGTTTGAAATGCTACTAATTAAACAGTTTAATATATTACTAAAAGTCGTGTGTTTATGTAAGTGTAAATGTAACGAGTCATTTGCATGTCTTCTGCAAGTCTTGCTGCAGGTTTCAAACTGACCTGCTTGACGTGCCGAGAAAGCAAAAACCATGATGTCATCAAATGCCCAGCTGTAGTCCGGGTGAGGTGGGTAGAAGGCCAGGTCCCTACTGGATTCACGGCGCAGATCCAGTAGGAAGGTGCTGTGCACCATGGGGACAGGGAAACAGCCGAGCCTTTTCCACTCCCTGATAGGCTGATAGTCAGGTGTTCGCTTATAGTAACCCTGGCAAGATGGAGGGAAATTAAGAACATCGGGTTCAGAGAGTAATGTGACTGCGTGGTTGGACAGATGGATGCACTTAAATCCAAACTGTACCTGTGGGGTGATGCCACACCAGAAGTTGGAGTAGAGAGAGCGAGACTCCAACATGGGAGCCACCAAAGTTAAATTCTCAGCCATCAGTAGGTGCAGCACTCGAGGGTTGGTCAACAAGTTGTCACTGTCAACAAACTACAGAGGAACAGAGAGCAGAGAGGCTTGTAGGCTAAAAAATGTCACTAAAGCAGAAAAATCTTAGCAAGTAACATTTAACGGAGCAAAGTTACACATTCTGGCTTAAATGTCTGGCTTTCTCCAGCTGACTTGGTGTGTTGTTCATGCAGGAGAACACAGTTATAGGAATATAACATCAAACTCCCACTAACCTCTGCTGACTCTTTCAGTCTAACATAATTATCTCCAGTAGCTGAATCCACTACAAAAACAAAGAAAAAAACTACAAAAATTAGGTTAATTTTCCTTGAAATGAGAAAAAAAAAATCTTGTTTTGTTGGCAGCTAATTTATCTTATTTCAAGGAACATTAACCTGTCAAGAATTCCTAAAACAAGTAAAAAAATCTTTAAAATACCTACTAAATAAGAATAATTATCTTACGTTTAAAAGAATAAGCATATGTTGCCTTGATTTGAGATGTTTAATCTTACTTCGATTTCAGTTTTTTCAGTGCATACGCTGAATATCTTGCTATATGTTTAATTTGTGCAACTCAGAAGGGGATATGAGTTCCCGCTGCTGCTGTCAAACCTCATATTATCATCCACGTCTATATATTTGAACTGTAATCAGAGGGGTTACCAGTATGTAGTCGGCCCATCGTTCCCGAGCAGCCTTCAGAGCAGCTTGTCTTAACTTCATTACATGGTTGAATCTGGAAGGAGGCCAGTGCTTTGGACCCCACTCATCTGTGTAGGATCTGATGCAAAATGGAAAGAACCACTTAGACAAACTGGACTTTAGCGTTATTTTTATTATCATTATGTGATAAAAAATTATATAGTAACACAAAAGAAAGAAAAAAGAAAACATTCCCAGGCGATAGTTGCTGTTTGCTCAGTTAACTGGGACTCACCTCGGTTCCTCTAATGGTCTCCACTCCACGTAGTGGTAAATGCGCTGGGCTCTCTTCAGCCATTCTCTCAACATAGCAGTGGTGTTGTCCACATTATGGTCTGTTGCTGCCCTTTAACACCAAAACAGAAGATTCAAGTTGTCATTAAAGTCAACAGCCACAGTTTCAATTCCAGTAACCAACATGCAGCCTGTTAGGGTGCATCAGCTGAACACCTGGACACAAACACATCCCGACAAGCCTCTCAGCAACATTAAGAAGGCTGATTTAACAGGCTGTGATGGTGTAATCCAGGACATACTGGAAGCATGTTATGCTAGAAGACATTTAGTCTAGTCTGATGTTGTTACTGACACCCTCAGTGTGGTATGACTAGCTTGTTGCTTAATTAGCTGCAGCGCTGGAGCAAAGATGCAGTCTGAGGATTCACTGTGCACATCGTCTGCATCGAACTCTAATGCTGACTTATTGATTAGCTGCTACTTTTGGTAACTCTTGGTAAAAAAAGAAACAAACACACCTGCAGATATGTTTAACCTTAATATAAAATGGAAAACATAAGCTGGCAATGCACCAATTTATTCAAACGCATATAAGTGAAATTAGATTGAGTTAGCAGAGGTGCGGCTGCTGGTTTGTCACTCCTGTGGTTTAAACTCTGCATCTGTTTCTTTGCAGACATTTCCACCTCAGCTCACAGAGTTGACTCAGAGGAGACACTATGACCACTGTATGCGTGGTTGACAGTGTGTGTGAGTGTGTGTGCAGTTAAATTTATGCAAGAGAAATTAAAATTGCAAACAAGCAAGAGTAAAGCACTTTATCAGTCCATATTTGTAGGCATCATAAAAAAAATATCACCTGTTTCTTCCTGTCAACACATTTAAAAGGTAATTTTAAGAAGAAAGATCAACAGGATGCAAGGCTACAGCCTGACCTCGTGTGTGTGTGTATGCAAACACACACACATGCGCACATTAAGTATGGTGGAGTTTTCCACTGCTTGCTGTAATATTCCTTGCTGCGCTGTCTCCAAAGATTCTATTTTAGACTGGGTGAACAGAGATAGAAACACATACACACACCTCCTGTAACTTCAGCAACACCTGCTTTCTGTGTGATAAACATTCATTCACACACACCTGACCATGAATGACCATGAGAGAATTCACAATCCGTTTCAGCTGGACAAGTTCACCATCCAACCCCAACAGCTGGAGAGGGAGCACAAACCACATGGCTAATAATTCTAAAACTATGTGTGTGTGTGTGCTTTAAATGTGTGGCAGAGCATAAGGATGATCATTTTCGTGTCCTGGGAAGGCTTTTTTACAGCATTGCGACCTGTTATTTATGTGTTGCACCAGTGCTAGTTTGGAATTTTAAATGAGCGTGTCAGAAGTTAAATTGTGTGCTGTAGCAAGTGTGCACTTGTCGGGATGAGTTCACAACTGCACTAAAGGAAAAAAAGACAGTTTATCACAAGCTCGGTACACAAAAATACTCGACTGCATGATAATGATAGATGCCCAAACATCTTCAGGTGTCTTCCGCTGCTAATCGCTAGAGGAAATAACTGTGTTGCTACATGTTGTGAGTGACAGACTTGCATCCAGGCAGATTTTACATGACGGAAGTATTATATATATAAATATTACATCTCTTTATGGGAGCATAAGGTGGGTTTGAGTCTGCATGATGAGTGAATGAGGCAAATAGTTACATAACAGAGGTGAAAAATGAACATGATGAACAGACATTAATATTAGTGTTAAATGAATTCCTCCGACTCATCTAAACCCCTCAGTACGTGTAAGTGATAGGGTTCTAACTTTGTAGGACTTTCACTTGAGTTGCTTTTCCCTTTTTTACAGGCTCTTTGTGGTAGAACACACGCCCCTGTCCAGGAAATCACCCAACAAACCTCTTCTCATCTGGGAAGAATGGTTTGAAACCATGGAAACTGTTCTTTCAATGCATACGATTATCAATCAAACTGATCTCTCTGGGGGCACACGGTGAGTGTGTGTGTGTGTGGGGGGTGGGGGTATGTGGGTAGAGGGATGATGGGGTTTATGGGGAGTGGAAGAAGAATGGAATCCCAGGCTCATAGGGTTTTGGGTCCTGGGCTTCGCCCACCCAGGTTACTGGTGCCAAGTAGGGTTGGTGACTTGATTAGGGCCTGTTGTGGTATGTGTCCTGGGGGTGGGGGGTGGGGGCTGTGATTTATCCTCCAGGATTGCTGGTGATAACCCAGTTAATGATTGGTTTTTTTGCTGGTACATTGTTTTCGTGAAACATGTCTCTTTCCGGCTGTTCATCTCTTATAGGTGCTCTTGATTATTGTCTAGTTTGTTTTCCTGCAAAGGCCACATGATGTTTTCTGCTGTACAGATGTTATGGTTGGTTGTAGGTGTTTCTGTTTTCATCCTGTATCTTTACATCATCTTTCTTCTCTACACTCTGCTTTATTCTGTTTACTCTTTATCCTTTTTGTCAGGTGTGGTTTATGTAAATTCAGTAATAAAAAAGCTCAACGCAGCAGCCAGACCATTCTGCTTGCTGCAATGCTGGGCAGGACAAACAGTTTCAGCTCAGTTTTTGTATCGTTAAGTATGTTTAAGCCTTTTTCTTATAAAAGATTTCTTGACAGCCATCCATGGTGACCACTTTCTGTAGATTTTTTAAAACAATGCAACCCACACACAGACATTATGCTGGGTTTAAAAGCTCTTTGGGAATCATCTTGTTGGTGAAAAATACTGTTTTATATCAGTCAAAATGTTTCAGTCTTGTCTTTCATTCATTTTAAATGCTAAAGATACAAGAATACAAAATGAGAGAAAATTACATCTTTTGACAGCCAACTGTGTTATTTGTTTGTTTGTGTTTTAAACCGCTTAACAAACAAAAACATTGCAAGGACAGGGCTGAAAAATTATGGCACAAGGATATCAGTGTCCAAAGAGAACCTGTAGAAAGCCAGGAGAGCTCTTGTTCAAAACCATTTAGGAAAGCTGAACTGCTTGGAAGTACGATATGAATAAATCTAGGCTTGCTCATGGCTTCTACAGTTCTGTATTTTGGTTCAGATCCTGGAGGATCAGCTCTGTTACTGCTTAGCCGCTCTGTGCTCTGAGGACTGAGCACACTGTGTGATTTTCCATAACAGCGTTTACAACTTCGGAGCTCTCTCATTTCTGCATAATGTAAAACAAAGTGATGCATGATACACACGCTGCATGTACATGTGAAATAAACACACAACCTGTGCTGGAATCATTTTCTACATGCTTTCATTTCTTAAGCTCATCTTCTCCTCCATCTAAATTCATTTTAGCAGACTCATTCTTCTTCAGTAAGCAGCTCCTGCTATGTGCTCCTGTTCCTTAATTTCCTCTTTCTTCAGGCAAAAGCAGCCACTGCTGCTGAAAGGCCCTTTATCTACAACAATCTGAGACTCTGCAGCTCTTCTAAAATCCACCAGATTATTCCGTCCTTCTGTCAGTGGAAAGTGAAATCAGACTGGATGTTAAAAACTGTGATACATGTTTCCACAGGACAGAAATATACAATAATGTAGGTTCTTCACAAAATGATCTCTTTTTCTTATCCCTCCTTCCTTTAAATCTCTCTCTCTCTCTCTCTCTCTCTCTCTCTCTCTCTCTCTCTCTCTCTCTCTTTAGCCTTCTCACATTGCTTCTCTGAAGTTCACAATGAGCTGCAGTCTCATTATTCTGTTGCCTGCAGCTCAGGGATTAGGCTTCCTCTCTTCTCTGAATTTATGATCAGCATCTGGACAACACATGAGCCGGAGTCTTCACCTACACATATCACCACTCCCTCCTCCATATTGCTCCAAGGATGTCCATTATTCCCATTATTTAATCTGGATAAATCAGTCTTTTACATGCACTCGCTGCACAGGATTCCTGTCTGACACCAACACATAGTCACACGGTAATTATTATAATCACTTTAAAACAGATAAGATGAGAAAAGACCAACTTTTATACAACCTCTGCTTTTGTAGACCTTTTTAAACAGTAAAAGTGGATACACCATTCCCCTTCGGCCCCTCCTCATACTGTCTTGGTTCTCACTGTGCTAGCAAACAAAAACCCTGAACACAGAACCTTTCGAGGTGCCCTGTGATGTCTGGCACTGAGACATGTCCCAGGTTGGTACCATTAGACTGGAATTTTTCCAGGAACACCATGAAAGCTTGATTGTTTTGGAATCTAGGTCGTTTATGCTTTTTATATCACAATGCCTTGCAAGCAATTACCCAACGCCATAGCCCTGCTTATTGTAAACATAATGTGAGCAAAATGATGTGAAATATTATTAAATGTGAAATATCTGACTGCAGTGTGGAAACTGGAAACACACTGACCAGCTTTTACACTCTTTAACTTTAGCTGGTTATTAACATGTTTTCATCCCATTCCTCACACTCTTACTCAACCCCTCTGGCGATATCGCACTCCAGAAAAGTGTGTCGGTTAACCTGACCCTAAACACAGAGGCTTGTCTCTGAAAGTGGCCCTTTCAGAAAAACACAGGTCTGAAAAGACCCTGCAGGCAAGTGTCACCTGACTGTTTATTCAATAAACTATCTAATATCACTGTCAATAATGACTGTGTACTATGTGTAATTAAGAAGCAAAGAACGTCTCTTTCAGACCTGGCATGGCATAGAACATAATAACTAGTAGTTCACTGTCTTTGCCGTGTTGTCTCTCCGCTGACGTGGCTGTCGGCTTCTTGGTGCCCTAAGAGGGCAAAGGAGAAGGAGGAGGGGGTCAATGTGTAAAGAGATGAGGAGAAAGGGAGGGAGAAGAGTAGGAGATGGAAGGCTTTGATGAGACAGAAGCGTAAAACTAAAATTCCTCATAGCTCCGAGGGTCAACATAGGTGTCCCAGTCACACTAAAGTGTGATGTCCAGCATTCATATCCAAGACTAAAGGATTCATTGTGTACTGATGTAGAAAACTATTTTCTGCTCTATATGGATAGTCACGATTCCAACCTGCTTACTGAACATTTGCTTTGGTTTACTCCACCTTAGATTTTGTAATCTGGGAAGATTAACCTAAAACCCAGTGCAGTGTCAGACATGACTGCTGAACCTTTCTCTCCCTGATTTCTGCAAACTATATCACATTTATATGATCACAAAATACAAATTCAGCTTTCATAAGAGGAAGTTTTTTTATCTTCTATCATAGAGCTTAAGCAAGTAGGTGAGGAAGAGACTTTATTTACTGGCACTGTTTATTTGTTCTTAAACTTAGTCATTTTCCTATTTCATTTCTTTTTGCATCAACAGAAGCCTAAGTATTGTATTGAATTAGCACTTGTATGTTTGTTTTATGTTTGAACCATTAATGAAATACTGTAAAAGTTGGAGCAACAGAGAGATGAGTAGAAAAGGGGGAATTAATGAAAAATATGAGGATATAGTTGTTAAAGAGTGGAAATAGGAAAGGAGGGGAGATGGGAAGGAAAAAAAAGACAACATGGGATCCGACAGTTAAATTGATGAGACAAAGCGATTAATGGCTTTAATATATATTCCTGCATGAGAATATGAAGAGTGTCTCTATGACAACCCCACCAGTCACAAAATGCAGTTTTTTTCTTCCTTTTTCCTCTTCTCTCCATTACAGAGCCGCAGTCCTGCCAGTGTTGGGAGTTTCCCTGTTGTAAGTCTGACTCACATCAGACTTAATTAGTTCAGAGCTTGACAACAAACTGCACAACTCTGCTAATGATCCATTTATCTGAAACAGGTGTGTTGCAGCAGGGAAACTCACAACACTTGCAGCTCGGTAAGACTGGAGCTGCCTACCCCTGTTCCAACCTAGATTAACAGCCTTGATAAGACGCTGTTTACTACTTCTGTTGTCTTCTACTATTTGCTAGCATGCACTCCCATTATCTGATAATACTGCTAGCAGTGTGCTAAAACACAAAGCTTTGACGCAAAACCTGTGCAGTCTAATTCCAGCTACAACAGACAACCATTTCCACTTCAGGAGAGCGATTAAAAAGCTTCAAAAGGCCGAGGGATCTGAAAGTGCATTCTTTTTCTGCCACCTGACCGCATAGATATGCCAAGACTGCAGCAAAGACTTTCCCATGAAAACCTTCTTGCTGCAGGGCAAACAGGAAAGGGCTGGTCTATTGCCAGGCTCATCATCATCAGCTGCATCCCCTCAAGCTTCAAAGTTTTCTGGTTGAATGCAGGACTGGAGAAAATTAGGTTCTGAAGTCACTGTGTTTGGAAAATGGCCACTTAGCTACGATATAATAACACCTCATCATCATGTGTGAAAGAAAGTTCCTGCTCCTACCGATTCCCTGCGGCTAAATGAGCAATGCAACGCAAGGCTAATTTATTTATACAGCAAAAAGTTACTCAATAAGTTTATAAAATAATCAAATACTCAGAACATCTTGACTGGTTCATTTCAAAATGACACATTATAAACCATATGTGTGACGTAGCCTAATGCATCTAATGATGATCTATCAATGAACACAATGTAATGAACACAAGCAGATGCCAACAGATTCCCACAAACACTCTCTTTAAATGCAACTATGCAATTTTTTGTGATTTTGAACGTAATTCTTTGTTAAAAACAAGCATTATAAAAGTTACAGATAAAATAATTCAACATTATTAGAACATAGAGAAGTAGTGACAGAAAAACCATCCAGCTGATGAGTATGAGAGCTTCTTGAGATCTGCAAACAATAACAAAGAATCAAGCAACACATTTTTTAAGAAGTGATCTATTTTCGCTACAATCACTGTTTCATGAGAAATATAGTTATTTTGCACATCCCAGCTTGTTAGGAAGCTGAGGTCAGAGCACAGGGTCAGAGAGGCCAAGGTGCTGCTGGAGCAGATGAGGTTAAGTGCTGGTTAAGGACCTTGTCCAAATGTCAAACAGGGTCAACGCTTGTGGTAGAGGTAACTTGGTCTCTCAACATTTAGGGATCAGTAACCATAGAGCAGTGAATCAGTTCTGATCAGTATTTCATATCAGATGAAAAGCAGAGGCTGACCTCTTTACAGAGGGATAACAAGACGCTAAATCTGAGACTAAAACTGAATTGTTTGTATCTATAAATTCATCAGTTATGTTGTGAAAAGGTGAATATATAGGAAGCTAAGATCTGTGGAGGCATTGTATATAAAACAATAACTGTGAATACCCTGACTTCTTCAAAACACAGAGTTCCCACTTCCCACTGGGAAAAAGAAGCATGTCTGTCTGTTCCAGTGAGTTTGTTTCATTTTAAGCTGCTTATCTGGAAAATGCCACCTTGAGTTTTTGGAATTTACATCAAAAATAAGAGAAAATGACCTTCAAAGTTTCCAACCGAGAAGATGTGACAGCAGAATATGACTCCTGCACTATTTTCACTTTGGATCCTATGGAGTGATGAAAGAGTGAATGGAATAAAGAGGGCTGAGTCAGGAGACCAGAGCAGAATATGTCTGCTGGGTGATGCACACACCCATCTAGAACAGAGGAATATACCTCAAAGGAAACACAAGCTAGCACATTAATTGTTACACTTAAAACTGATCATAATAAATAACTCGACAAGCTCTTTTTAGCAGCAAATGCTAACGCTAACACACACTAAGAGTGTTTATCACTAAATCAACTACAAATTCCCCAGCTGGGAGTACCAGATAATACACAGCCCCCTCCAGTTTCAATATCTGTTCCACACACTCAGATCAAGTTCTCTCCTGATCAGTCACAGCAACACACCAAGAACACCAAGGAAGCAGCGTATCATATGAACAATTCATGCAGTAGTTTGGTGATTTTATTGCCGGACTCCTTCACTGGATCTGTGTAGAGCCTTTAACTGAAAAGAACAAATGTGCATCAAGGTGATTCCACCAGACCTGCTGAACCTTTACCAGGCTACTGTGAATCATCGTCGTAAATCTGCAGACAGATTTTACTCAGCATTTCAAGTGCAATTTGTTACGCCCCATTTACAACCACGTAACTCAGTGCGCTGTGAAAATAAATACTTTTATGTCATGTTATATCACGTAGCATCATTTCATGGTGGAGCTGGTATATAATTACATTAAACTTTACTGTTTATCTGACAGCAGTTACAGTAAACATGACAGGACCTGTCAGAGGCTTTAAAACTCATATTTAGGCAATGATGGAAAATTCCCAACTTATGAGGTCATTTTGTGCCTCAGGCTTTCAGGTTCTTCAGCATTCTTCTCAATTCAACAGGGAAAATAATAACAGCTACCTGTTGGCTGCTTAGAGCTCCCCATATTCTTGATATCAATTTGGCCAATAATATACAAAATATAACAGTGGCATCTTCTGCACATCATTGTCTCTGAGCTTAGCGAGTCATACATATGGGATGAGTACAAAGACAATGTTTCATTACAGAAGTCTCCTGAGGAAAGACCAGTGATGTCAGCGCTCTTGTTTCCAGTTTAAGTCCAGTGCTGACAAGTCAGCAAATCATCTCGACTCTGAGTGAAGCACCTGGGAAAGCATTCCACTACCACCTGGACACAGCCAGCGTCCAACCAGCAGCAGGACGTCAGTACAAACACAGCAAGAAGCTAGCTATTAGCAGATCTGTCTAAACTTTAGAGTGTTGTGGGATTTTTGCTTGAAATGTAAAGCTTGCTGTTGTTGACGCTGAGTCGAGGCAGATGGCTGCCTTGCCTAAGTCGGGTTCTGCTGGAGGTTTTGCCTTCCTGTTAAGAGGTAGTTTTCCTTCCCACTGTCGCCTCATGCAAGCTTAGAATGGGAGATTGGATCGAAGTCATGGTTCGATGCAATCTTGCTGGTTCCCTATATAAGGCAGTTTTTATGAATTGGCCGTTCTCTGTGAAGCGCCTTGAGATGACACTGTCGTGAAATGGCGCTATACAAATAAAGTTTCATTGAATTGTCCTATAGCCATTAAAGCAGGACATAAAAGCTCACAACTGGGCCTTTTGCTTGCTCCAGTAATTGCATCTCTCTTTTCTACCTTAGCTGTCTCATATCTTCATGAAACTGGGATGTTTGTCATCACTACTTTGGATCCACCGGCCTATGACAAACAGCTAATTATGGTGTTTCAGTATGAATAGTCTTTTTGCTAAACATTTAGCTCTGTTAATACGTGCATATTTGGAGGGGATGAAACGTAGGTGAAACAGAGGGCAGATTTAGGCAAGTTTGCATGTGGATGAACCAATCTGCTATGCCCTCTGGATACTGTCCCAATATTAACATTGTTGAGCACCTCCTGTCCACCCCTCCCTTTTCCTAATTCCTTGCATTCTTTCATTCTCTGACAACAGAGTGAATGTTTTTTTCGTCACTCCACTACTGACCAGTGTGACCTGTTGGTGGGGTGGGGTGATGGTTTTGCTTCATTAGACAGGCAGAATTTAATAAAAATTCAGACTGTCAGCACGCATCAGCATTAAAGGAGATCTGCCTGGAGTCACATTATCATAAGAACAGGTTCAATCTTCTAATTTGGTCCAACAAGACGTCCACATATCACATCAGTTCTCTTGAGCCACCATCTAAAAATTTTTATCTCCATTTTTAATCACAACTCCAATATGATATTAAATAATCTAAATTTTTCTCTCCCTGCTCTGTCTTCACTGGACTCTCCGTTTGAAATAAGCACAAGTGCAAAAAAAGCAAAAGGAAAAATATTCAATCTACCATTCAAAGCAGAACATTTAAAGAGAAACAGAGCATCCTTCCACATGCAAATGAAACAGTTTATTTCTCTCATTCACATCAGTTAGCTCATAACAAACAGACAAAACAGAAAAGTTCCACCTGCGCTGTTAGTTAAACACATGTGAGTATCTTTCTGCAGTGTCAAAGCAAATATATAGTGGTCTAAAATGCAGTTGCAGCTAAAAACATCACTCTTCACCTGCATTATCTTGGTTTGGGTTAATGTGCTTCATTAAAACTTTCTTATTAGAGTAAATTGGCTGTAGCAAACAGTAAAACAACATGGCATGTCGTATTTACATGGGTTGGCTTTCAAACTTAGCAACAAAGATGATGACAAGAACTGAGAACCATTGAGCTACTTGATTTACCAGTTATACATGTCATTTTAACCATTTTAACATCAAAAATCAAATTACAAATTTCCATAGTAGGACATTCATAGCATAAAAACCATTAAAGTGCTTAGTTTCTTTTTTACGGCCCATGAATATCACCATATTACAGGCTTGTGTTCGTTCTTTAATTATCTGATCATTTAATAACACCTTTGACCAACTCTTTTTGTAAACTGCACATGACAAAATAAAAATCTTCCCAGATTAATACTTTATAGCTTTTTATCAGTTCACTTTATGAAAGTGTTGTTTAGAAAAGTGATCATTCAACATGACAAAAATCTAAAAATTGAATTACTGTCCAAATTCTCTTCCATTTTGTTGTAAATGCAGGAATTTCATTTTTTGTCTATAGGCTGCTCAGAAGAAAGCTGGGAGACTGATGTGGCTAAACCACTAGCAAAGCCCAGTAATCAGTCTCTTTTTGCACTTTGTAGCAGTGAAGGCCTGTGTGTGGAGTTTCTGTAAGGATTAAACATGTGTGTATCTGCTATAGATGTATTTGTGATGGTATCTGAATGAGAAAACAGACCTGGACAAACACAACAAAAACACTGCCATGCTGGCATACATTCAATGTATCTTTACTGGCAACACCAGCAAACTTTACCAGTTCTATTGTTCTCATACATGTATATCACGTATATCATGTATACATGTATATATACATGTATATCACATGTGTATCACATACACACCATCATGTTTTATTTTATTTATTAAGAAACCCTGACTCCAATTGTTTCAATCCAATGCTGTCAAAGCGCACCGTTTCATACTGCGCATGGGCACATGCACATTTTACGCATGCCTTCCCAGAACTCACACACCCCTCCTGTCCCCGTTGCTCTCAGTCCAACTCAATGTCTCCTTTCATCCCTTCACCTGCAGGATCCCTCTTTGTCTGCTCTGTCTTCTTTTGAGCAAACAGTCTACAGGACCCTCTCCTGGGTTGAGCCCCCCACTTTAAAACCTGCCAACCCTGCTGTTTTTAAAGCCCCTTTTCCGCAACTTTGTGCTGATTCAGATGCAAGGAACACTGATTAATGGTTAAGACTAACCCCTAACATGCACAAAAGCTCTTTCATCTTCTCCCACAGCATGCAATTTAGATGCCGACAGACACGCGAGGTAAGTAGGTTGTAAAAACAGCAACAGGTCTACGAGCCAATGCTGACACGCTGTAAACGCGGACGCACGCGGCGTTTCATCTCAGCGCGCTCAGCAGCTGACTATACCATGCAATTAACCAAAACTCCTCCGCAGAGAAATCCTCCAGAAACAATGTTTAAAAAGTTAATCTCAAATCATTAATCAAATGTTAGTTTACTACATCCCATGAACACAATCCGCCGCTGCGTCTCACCAGATCGCGATGCGCTCCTTCGGGTACTCCAGCCGGTCGATGCAGCCCAGGTAATGTGGAAGGCTGTGCGCCGCGTTGCGAGCCACGATGGCGATCATAACCTTTGGTTTGAGCAGGGGGGATTCGGGTTTAACCTGCTCCTGCACCTGCGTCACCAGCTCCGACACGCTGACGGGCACCAGGGCGGCCAGCAGCGCGCACAGCACACCGACCCTTACGGACGCGACAGCCCACATCTTCACTGCAGATCCCGCCGTGATTCTCCCGACTTACACCCGGAGCTCTTCAGAGAGAAAGAGAGGGAGAGACTGCAAGAAGGAGGGGAATGTGTGAGTGAGGCACGTTACCAAGGGGGAAGAGGGGGATGGTGGGGAGAAGCGGGGGGACAAGGCGGGCGAAGGGCCCCCACCCCTCCTACATCCCGGTTGGATACTGCTGGTGGTGCAGCAGTGTGTTCTTCACTCTTTGTAACAAACTATTATAGATTTTTTTCTTATTT
Organism: Pseudomugil tenellus; assembly: GCA_037177515.1. Lineage (NCBI taxonomy): Eukaryota > Metazoa > Chordata > Actinopteri > Atheriniformes > Pseudomugilidae > Pseudomugil > Pseudomugil tenellus. Next base: position 18,935,533 of record JBAMHX010000016.1, read on the forward strand.
ACATATGTTGTGTCATTATGTCCTTGTTGTTTACGAAGATGTTTTTTTCTTTAAATCTCCTCATTTCTCCTCTGTTCTGCAGATTTTCGAAGTAGTTTTTTCCCTTTTCCACACCCTGCTTATGGACAGGCTTTTGGATGAACCACCATGAAGTCATCAGCTCTGACTTGTGAAGAAGTGCAGCAGTAGGTATACTGGTACATAGGTTAACTCACATTTTTATTCTATTTACTGCCAAAAACGTTTTGTTTTTATTTCTTGAGAAGATAAAAAATTCCCTTTCTTCCACATTCAGAGCAGCAAGCTGATGCCAACATAGAGATCAGATCGACTCGGACTCCGAGGCGGTCCCTGGTCAGGATGCTCCTCTTCGTCCTCAGCTGGTTCCTGGTCCGGAGGACGGCGCTCGTCTTCCTTCTCCTCTGGACCTCCCGTCTCTGCGGCCTCCGGGACTTTGGCATATGACAGGACAGTCTTTTACAGTGTGAGACAATGTACTTGGTACTAATAACATTCATGACATTGCAGGGCAGGCAAGGTAAAAATTGCAAAAGTATAAATAAAAAGATTCACATAGAGAGCAAAGCTAGGAATCATACAGCAGACTTTAGCGTTGAATACCTGGAGTACACTCCGAGGGAAGCATTCACGTTACGGGCAGTGTGATTCGAGTCCACAATAAATCCCAGATGGGTCCTTTGGTTTTGTTTCGGTTATTCCTTCTACCGAGCATCAGCTCATATGAAGCTGTCTTTATCATAACATTCCTCCACTCTTTCAGTTCTTGGTTTTCTTTCCCCCTTGCTGGTTCATTAGATTCATTTGTTCTTGAGTTCATTGCTAGTTCTTTGGTTATTCCACTAATAAATCCAGTTATTCTGCATCTGGCTGTCTTCTCCTTTCCTGTGTTTGGGTCCACCACCTTCCCCGCATCGTGACACTTCCACATATCAATCTGGTCATCATAACAGAAATGGTTTTATTGTTAATGAAAAAAGGCTGAACAGGTTGCCACTCCATCACAGAGCCAGAACCACTCCTGGAGAATTTAAAAAGACAACAATAAACCTGACATGCATGGTTCTGAACTGTTGGAGGAAGGTGGAGGATCCACAGAGAACAACGTGAAACCTCCACTCAGAAAGACCCCTTTTGAGGTTACAACCAGAACTACTACACTACACTATTTTCAGCTTTAGTCAAATCTATCCAAAACATTATGGTTGTAACAGTTACATCTCCTTTTTTTCGGGGTGCATAAAGGGGGAGGAGGGATGTGTGTGAGTTAATGGGAGTGTGTGCCTTTGTGTTTTTGTTTGGTTTTTTTGGTGGTGGGCGTGGGTGGAGAGTGGAAAAGTGAGTAGTTGGGGGGGGATAAGTGTATGTGGGTATAGGGGACGCAGGGTGGAGAGGGGAGGAGTTGTTAGTGTAGATGGGTCACTGCACGTGTGTGGGTGTGACTGAGTGTATGGGGGTGTGTGTGGAGCTATAGATGGGGGCACTGGGTGTGAGCACGAATGTGTAGGTGTGAAGAAATGTGTGTGTACCTGGGGATTGGGGTTCCGAGG
>JBAMHX010000016.1:18945947-18959253 GCA_037177515.1 Pseudomugil tenellus
AGTAATGAGGAGTGATGGTTTGGGTTGAGACACAGATTCACTGAATTTAAATGTCCGTCTGCCAGCTGTTGTGGGGATCATAATGAGATTGGTAATACAGAAAAAATTAAAATGAACAATAAAAGAAAGAAAAACAATCATAGCAGGAAAATAACTGAATAAGTGTCTGGGGCACCAAACAACACATTTAAAAAAAAAAGAAAAAAAAAGGTCCTTGATTTAAGAAGGCAGGAGGAGTTTAGAGTTAAACCACCAGCTCACTCCATATTCTCTCTTATTAAAATCCCCCCCCCCACATATTCTCTCAGTCTATCATGGCTTAAAGCTGAGGCCAAAAAGTTCAGTGTGATCCAAAGGTACACGATTCCTCTACCTTCAGCATCTTTTCCTCCCGTGTGTCCTCATGCTCATCCTTTCTGGGCCTCCGTGTGTGTCAGTTCCTTTGTCCAACGGCGAGGGTCAAATATTAAGATCACAGACAGAGACAGACAGGGGAGGGACAGGTGGAGACAGGGAAAAATGAGTAACTCCTTTTGGTGGTAGGTCCTTCGCTCTGCGCGCGACATGCTCACATTCCTTGTCTCTCCTCCTCTTTCCATCGGTCTATCCTTTCATCAGTTCATTGCCTCCATCTGTCTGCTCAGGGACCTGATGGATGGAGGCGCTAAGAGGGGGGCTGTAGTCTATGAAGAAAAGTTGGCTTTCCCCATCTCTCAAGGACTCGCCACTCTTGGACTTTTAAGTACTTTCTTTTCCACATGTTCAAAAAACTTGCACTCAGCAACACATCGTCTCGTCACACCATCATCCCATCGGTAAAACACTGATTTAACTCGCTCTCATTCGCACTCTTAAGCACACACACACACACACACACACACATATACAGTGAGGCTCTCAGTGGGAATGACTGTCGTAGGGCCTTTGTGCTATGTCCCATCTTCCTCCTCCTCTTCTGAACAGTAGTCTCGCCCCTGCAAAGGCAGAGTTAGAGGGAAAAGAGCTGAAATGAGAACTTATACACAGTCATAACTTCCATTAAATAGTTCTGAATTATCTGTTTGGCACCCCCCACCCTCCCGCACCTGTTACAGCAGTCACATGTATATAAACCATGTAGCAGCAGGTGCTGGAACAGAAGACAGCGGCTGACATGGTAAAGTGCTGACAGGTGGGCAGTTATGCTGTTTTGTTTCCTCAGTTAAGATGAGGAGATGACTGCTTTGCTTTCCTCTTCAAAGCTTCTCTAACAGCTTGTCCGACTCGACAATTTCACTCTACTCAAAATAGGTTTAATGCACAAGCTGCTCTAGTTAGTAGAGACAGATTAAATTAAAACCCACAAGCCTGCACTTCCATAGAACTACAAAGTACTCAACATAAACCTGACACAGCAGAAAGATAATGGTGGAGAAACACACTAGTAATTTTTCTTTTCTTTGCCATTAAGGTAATGCTCAGTTTTCAGCTCCAGGGAAACTTGTGAACTCTCAATTTACATGCTGAAAAGCTCTGATTTTTGCTCAGGCAGCTGAGATAGAGTACAGAGGAAATAAAGATGGCGGTCTGGGCTGCAGAAAGTTCATTCAGTGAAAAATATAACTTCTTTTGCAAGGATTTGGGGTTTTAAAACTTCCTTCTAAATCTGGTAAATGCTATAAAGCGAAATGTAAAAGAGCATAACATACTGTAGACTTCAAGAGACCTTTGAAACTTCAGCTTTTTCTGTGGGTGAGACCAGATCAGAAACCCCAGCATAAAAAGTTTAAATGCAATTGTGTACATTTACTGTGAAACTTTTGCAGTTTTGTCAGTTTTACTTGCACACTGACTCAGACAAAAAAGGACTTTTTCTCCAACTTCTGCTGAAAACACACTTAAAAAAGAAAAAAGATAAAAAAAAAAAAAACAAAAAAAGGATCATTGTTCATTTCGCAGTGGATGCCTCTGAACGAGCATGAGCTTTCAGTGTAATTCAAGTGGCAGACAAAGGGATGCAAGTGCTCATCAACTGCAGCAATCACCTGTTCCTCCCCCTCACTCATTTGGAGCCAGGCGTTTTGCTTCTAAGCAGAATGACAATGTGAACTAATGGATGTTGTTACCATGCAACCTGTCCCTTTAAATTTTCCAGACCCAGCTGTTCCTTCAATGCTCACAGACCGATTCCCTGCCCCCGAAGCACTCCTCCTACAACTCTAAAGCCAATAACCCCCGCACCTCATAATTATGACGGTATAGACACACATACGCTCCCCCCTTACCTTCTCAATCTTCTCATCCAGCATCCTAAAAAACTCCTGCTGGCTTTCTGACGTGTGAATACTGAGAAAGTAAGCGAGAGTAAAAGAGGAAGTTAGCGATGAGGAGGAGAAGGGAGGCAACAAATACATCATGAGAATTTTCCATTACACCCCCTCCCCACCACAAAAAAACACACATACTCACGCAACCCTCACCGCAGTGTGAGAAACTGTCGGTTGGGGAGGCTACAGGAAGATTCTAAGTGATTATTCTATAAAGGATTATCTGTGCTGAATTATTTACATCCTCCAGTGTGAAACTGAGGATTGTGATGCTGGGTAGCATATAGCTTACACCCAGTCATACTGGAACTGTGTATTAAAAAGGTTCAGCTTAGTAACTCATTTATTTAATACTACTGTAATGATCATCTCAGCAAAAAATAGGAACTTTAACAATATTACATGCTGTATGTGTGAGTGATGCTGCAGTCAGAGTTGGATTAAACAGAACTGAACATAGCACGAGAGAAAAGGACACTTGTGTTTGGTTGATGATTTCTCTGCTTTAATAACGACTGATGTTGTATTTACATGGCTGGAAAGCCTGGCCAGTCACCTTTACATCAGTGTAAATGTAAGCAATGTGACAAACAGTGGCCTGTATGCGTTTGTTAAAATGTCCTCCCACCCACAAGTCATGCATGTTAGCTTAAGTGCTATGGAGAATTCATCACTTCTCACTGTCGGTTTGGATAGAAGCGCCTTCCAAACGACTGTACATAGAAACATCTATAGATCGATAAACAGATCGATCAATCACATGACTCCTGAAGAATTTACAAGAGACCTGACCCGAATCCAGACCTGAACGGATCAGCTTGCTGTGGATACAACATCCTCCAGCTGTTTCAGCTCCATCCTCAAACTGCATTTATGCTTGTTGAGCCTCAGTAACTGGTTAAAGTCTGAGATGCACATCCCACAGCCTAATGTAACCAGACTGGTGACCAGTATGGGGAGGAGGTGTCAAGTTGTTATGTCTGAGTATGGATCTTCTATATGTACTGAGGTCAGTGCCGTATGAATATAGCAGAAAAAATACCAATGCGTGTGTGGTTTTTTGTTTTTATTTGTTACTATGGGAGAGTGTAATTATCCAATCTACCAAGCAAAACAGGAGTGACATTACATGTGAATATTACAGAGAGAATTATTTTGGGAGGGGTGCTACCCAATGAGCAGCTGTGTTGCAACCGTGTTGTTCATTCCACAGAAGCACAATCCATACACGTTATACTCTGCAGTAAAAGTGACCAATCAGGTTCTCCTATGCAGCACACACTACCTGTTTGTAGTATTATGAGAGAAATAATCACCTAAAAACACAGTTTCACCTGAAATATATTCAAGATGTATCATCAGAGGCTGTTGCTGACCACTTACTTGGACTTGATGTTTGTTGTAGCCGTTTCTTTCTGCTGCTTGCCTCTGTATTGTGCATTACTCTTCTCCTGAAAACACATGTGCACATGCTATTAGTCCTCATCATCAGCGATAAAGCAGGTTATGCAAAGCAGCCACACCCGAGCAAACGACACATTAAATCTGAATGATCCAATTAGCTGGCACCGCACGGAAGCCAAAGGACATGGGTCCCAGATATAATGTTTTGTAGGTCGGATTAAACTGTTTGTTAGCTCCGGGAGGTTTCATCCACCGTTCCACAACGCAACAAAATCTCACCATGGATCACAAAGGTACAATAAGACATTTGTAACAAGATAAGTAAAGCAGAGTTTCTGGCAAAGCCAAATTATATTAAAGGGGAAAAAACAGCCTTGTGTTTTATTAATTTTATTTAAGATTAGTAATCAAATGTATCAGCCAGGATCTGTCCTGCAGGAAGCATTCATCTGAGCATCATGGTGAGAGCTTCAGAGCTTCTCCACTGGTTCTAGCCAATTACTTTGACAAAGCTGTTTTTTTCCCAGCTATGGTAATGCAATTTGTGCAGTTCTGTTGTATAATCAGGATTTATTATGCCAGTCATTGCTTTAAATCTTGCTAAGGAAGGATTTGTGGAAGGAAAAAAGAAAAAAAAATCTGACATCAATATTCTCTTAATATCACAATATTCAATTAATTCAAATAAGTTGATAAGGATGTAAATCTATGCTGCAGGAAGATGCGCATCAACCTAGGAATTAATTACACTGTTGTGTAGCAAGTATTGGGCAGTGAAATGGCTTTACTGGTGACAGGACTGCCCAGGAGGAAGCTAAACCAACCAAGCGATCAGTCCATGCATTCCAAACACACACACACACACACCTATCTGTTGTCTCAATCTGTGTGAAGGCACCTTTTTGTGTGTTTGTGCAAGAGACAATGAGTTTTTATGTGCAAGCTGACAGAATTGCCTTTGGCTGCAAACACAGCCCTGTTCGCTTGAGCTGATGAACTGTCAGAAAAAGGTCGGAGTCTGTGTGCTGATGACGGACTGTCAGAAGACTGGCTAGTGTGTGTGTGTATGTTGGTGTGCATCTCTCACCAGGTTCTCCTGGTTGCGTGCATTCACTCGATTTTCATCCCCTCTCATGTACTTCACCTCCTCCACTCCCTTCATCTTGTATTCATCTGAGAACAGAGAAAGAGAGAGAAGCTATGATTAAAGGAGGAGAAATTACAAAACATGGACATTTCAGACATCTCCCAGAGAGGAAACACTGAGCAAATTCCTTTCATTCATCCTGATCTGTATCAAAATCAAAGGCTAACATAGTTCAGCCGTGTCATGTCAGCTACAATGGGCTGTCTCAGTGTTGCATCAACATAACTGGTGACTATTTCACCGATTCTAGGTGTAATTTGCAAAAGTAATCTGATAACTAGGACCTGATAGAGTGCTTCAGGAAGTGGAGATGACAGCTAAGGCATAAGTATGAGTCATGATGAGTCTTTCCATTTTAGCTACAAAAAAGCATGTGGAACAGCAACAGAGAGGCAGCGAGAGCATATACATATGATGGGTGTATATGGAATAAGTGAGACAGAAGAGACATGAGTGGGGAAAACTGGTGTAGAGATGCGATACAGCGAGTTGGAGAGGGGCAAAGATCAGCCGGAGAGCTTCTAGACTACATGGACAGCTTAGATGGTTAAGACCAGCTCTGTGGTGGTGACAGTGGAAACAACCACCACACCCAGCGCTGTCCGTCCTCACTCTCTGCCAAAGCTAGAAATTAGGACCATAAAGCTCACATTATCTCCCCGATCTAAGATTACACTTGCTGCACAAGTATCCATGTATTTAGGCTAAGAATAGCTGGAATCTAAATGCATAAAGCAGTTCAGTGGGAAGTGCAACGAGAGACTTTCAAGCAGCAATCCAGCTTTTTGTTGGAAAGTCATTCCTTGTAAAATAAAAATATAGATTGCTTAGTATAATTTTAAATGTAACAGTTAAATGAAACAAAGAGAAAACTGCAAAATGTTTTGTAATGACACATTTTTCATGGAAACTTTAAAAAGGAATTGCATTTCGATATATTAACTCGTTATTAAATACAATGATTGGTGAATGTATTTTAGAAAGTTACTTCTAATTCTTTTTACACCTACTTCTGCATTTAGTTTAGTGGTTGTAAAAACCAAATTAGTCCAATCACAGCTGTTCATTTGGAGGTTTAACAGCTCGACCTGATTAAATGTTTGGAAACATTCATTTTACTTCACCTGCAACAGTCTCCCTAACGTATTTGGATATCAGCACCAGAACTGTCAACGTAGTTATCTAGCGGTCACCTCATCAAATTGCAAGTCATCAAAGAGACGAAAGTCTGGCTTTCTAAACAATGACAGAGATGGTTACATTCAAGGAGCAGCTGTGATTGATTTAACTTAGCAAAGTGTCATGCAAAAGAAGTCATAAAGAGAGTAAACCATTAAGGAAATCCAATTGCAAAAAAGGGTTTGAAGAAGTAAAGAGAAAAGGGATATGCAAAAGGAATTACACTATAAATGTATGAAATTGGAACCAAAAGTATTAACTTTCATTTATTTCTTATTGTAGAAATAGCATGTGAAGATATTACAAAGCACAGTGTTTAATATTTTAAATACTGCAACTGGTGATATTTTTCAGTTTGCAATATGTGATAACAAAACATTTGCAATTTAATTTTTTTTTAGATTAATTGTTGACTTATATTTAGCAATCTACATTGTTATTTCACAAATAACTACAAAAAATGTACCTGCTGTGGGAATTAATCAGAAAAAAAATATTATCCCTTAAAGCTGATAGTTAATGTTTTTCATTTAGAAAGAAGTATTACACTCAGTAATTTAATTTGTTTAATTTTAGACATCTGCTGTTAACACGACATTGGTTATTAATGTTTTATTTAATGTTTTATTAATGTTTTTTTGTCATTTTCATCATATCATCACCACATTTTCCTGTCTGTTATTTTTACAATGATTCAATAAAATTTCATAACACTTTCAAGATTCGGGTTTTTTGTTTTAGATCCACAGTTTGTCAAGGACCCCTGACAATAATATGATGATATAATAAAAATAAAGGACAGCCCCATTTCTATTTTTCCCCAGATTTCACATCTGAATGAGCCATTCTGGTTTAACACTGCAACTGGTGTTAAAGCTGAAGAAACACCACCAGTTAGTGAACATTGCAATTAAAAAAAACTATCCCAGAATAATCAACCAGCCAGAACCCACTACCCACCACTATCAGCTTTCTCTTCATCTCAGCCACAAGCAAATCTGTCAAACGTTGCGTTTTCCTCAGATCAGCTGAAACACTCAGTTTATTTAAATCCACATTAAAGACCCTCCTGTTCTCAGCTTTTATGTTTTGTAATCTTAAATTAATCATAATATTAATCATTTTTAATAATCTTTTTTATGTATTTCTTGCTATGTTGTTTTAATGCTCTGTAAAGCACTTTGAATCACCCTGTGTTGAATTGTGCTATACATATAAATTTGCCTTGCTTTCTAACACAAAGGTCCGCTGAAGCGCAGGAGCAAAGACGCACAGTAGCAACCGGATGCCGCAACTCAAATACACACAAACTAATCATCAGCATATGTGGACACTTCTATGAAAGTAGGTGTATTGTGTGTTTTAACAGAGAGCGAAGCAAACGTTGCTAATAATCAATAATGGAAGGGTCGTCCAGTTATTTACTACAATTTGCAGCTGATCATTTAACCATGAGAAACATTCAGCACCTTTCTGAACACCCCTGCAAGCTCATCCAAGGTCAGAGAAACAGTAAAACACCCAGAAGCAGCATCTCAGACAGCATGTTTACTCCTTAGATATCACAGTTTATTTTAAACCTAATGTATTTTTTTTATATCTAGAGCTCAAAAAGCTGGAAAAGAGTTTGTGATGGAAGTAAATTTACTCATTAAATTCTTTTATAGAGGTATAAAAGGTTGGAAGTCATATTAGATTATGAAACTCTCACTTTGTACAAAACTTTTTTTCTGCATTTCTGATTTTTTTCTAATATATTCTCAAAAATAAATCAACCAGAAAATGAGTAGAATATAAACTGAGCATAAAGCACAATTATAAATACCCTAAATGAGTAAACTATTCTGAAGGGGTTAACAAGAAAAAGATCATTTTGTAATCATGACCCGCTCCTCAACCTGCCTGAAACGTTTGACAAACTTTTGACAATTAAATACCTGCAAACTTATATAAAGTGAAGGTAGGAGGGAAAAAAATAGGGAGTTGTTGCTACAAATTCCTTTATAAGCCATGATCTCATGCAGTATATTTAGGTTTTCCGCACACTGCTTATGCTTTTAATTAGTTTTAATTGAACAAATAATGACTCAGATTAATACACTATGTGTTGCTATTCATCTGGGTTTCTATTGACCCCATTTACAAAGCTTGTGAGGAGCAAAGTCAATCTTTGACTGGAAAGATGTACTTTCTTTTTCACTTAACTGTAAGTCCAAACCGAGAAGTAAACATAGCAGGGAGGAATTTCTACCAACCGCCTGGTTGTTTTACTGATAAAGCAGCCAAGATGGTGACTGCGCACACATAAAAACTCAACATCGCCCTTTATCCGACACACGCGCCTTGTATTTTGCCCTCTGTCTATCAGCAGCATCTGTGTCTGTGTGTCTGTGCCCCTTTGTACCCAGACCCACCCCTTCCTCTGCTCCCAGTCTGCCCACACCTGGATCACCTGTATGTGTGTGTCTGGATGTGTGTGTTTGAGCATGCTCACATACATTTCTCTATCTAGAACGTGTGGCGCCGTATGAGTCAAAAGCTTCACGTTTATGTCGGATAAACGGCGTTTGCGCTAAGGGAAGACGTCAGTGTATGAGGAAAAGAGACGAGAAACAAACGCCGACTGCTTTTCTGCTGTTTATCTCAGGAATGTAAACGAGTCGGAGCAACGCTGCTCCTGTCTGAACGTGCCGCCATGCACACAAACAGTTTTATAACACAACACAGGCTCACCAAGCTTAGATATGCTCGGTGAAGACAGGGCATATGCAGTGCAGCGGAAGGAAAAACAGAACTAATAGCAATTTTCTCTGCTCTTCTGCATGGCAAGGAGGCAATCTACATAAATGTGAAGCTTTTTTGTTTCCTATACAAGGTGGACACAGATGGGAGGGAAATTCGTTGCTGCTAGCTAAAATAAATCAAATAAAAAAATAAATAAACCTAAAAAGTATTTTTAATGCAGAAATAGCTTTTTTTTAAAAAAATAAAATAAAGAAGCTAGTAGCTGCTAGCTAAAATAAAATAAAAAAAAAAAACCTAAAAAGTATGCAGAAATTGTTTTTGTTTTAAAAGCTAGTTTCTGCTAGCTAAAATAAATAAATAAAATAAAAATACATCTAAAAAGTATTTTTTATTGCAGAAATTGTGTTAAAAAATTATATAATCTAAGAATTGTCTGAGTGCTAAGCTCCTGTCACAGAGCTTAATGTGACAATTAGAGATAGATCAAAGCGACCCAGCTTACACCAATCAGAAGCCATCACATCACACACATGGCTTCAGCTTAGACAGAAGCAGAAACTGGTGTGCAGCTTTGGTGTGTGTGTGTGTGTGTGTGTGTGTGTGTGTGTGTGTGTGTGTGTGTGTGTGTGCGCGTGTGTGGAGGTCATTGTCAGAAGGAATGACATGGAGCTTTCGTCACGCCGTTGCCGGGCTTGCTTAGGGTGGGGTGGGGGTGGTGGGGAACCATCACAGTGAGGAAAAATGAAAGGGAAGAACTATTTTGAGGAGCTGCTATTTTATGACGTGGACATCTTTTTCCCCGACTGTGATTAGAGAGCGAGGCTCTGCACTGACCTTAAGGATGTGACAAGCCACCGGGAGCGCGTGAACGTGTGTGTCTATTTCAGATAAAGCCGTGAATCAGAGTGTATGTCATTACATCCAAACTGCAGCTTCTCTATGAGTCATTTAAACATCCTTATTTGGTTGTGTGTGTGTGTGTTTTATATGAATGCAAGTATGCGCTTGCTGCTCTCACTGGCCTGCCTGCCCTGCAGCTATGTCACTCTGTCCTTCCTCATGCCTGTCCCCACCTCCCAGCCAATCTGGCTGCAGGCCCTCACCAGTCTAGCCATGACATTTACACCTGAACACCAACACAAACACACACACACACATCAAGCAGAAATTCACAACGAAAGAAAATTTCCACTGAGTTTAATATTATAAATAAAAAAAAAAGACTTTGTGTTTCTTTGTTAGTTTTAACACATTCTCATCACAATGTTGACGGTCCTATGCGAGTCTGCATGAAATGAAATGATGCGTAATGCATTTATGTAGAACAGTCTGTAAAATCAATTGGCCATGCAGCGGGAGTCATCATTAGCTATGTGAAGCTGATCTCAAGCTGGGGGGCTGGTGGTGGGTGGGTTTCAGGAGGACACAGACCCATTGCAATAAGGCGAAAGACAACCGGGAGAAAATGTGAATGAAACTAGGTTGAATTAATATGATGATAGTGATGATTATGAAAAGAAAATAAACCATCATGCTGGGTTTTATTGTAGTAAAGTTCAACTCCTATGTCTTGTAACCGGTAGCTTCTTCACACACATTAAGGAACAAGTGTGGAGTGGTGGATGTGAGTGCATGAGCTCATCTGGGAAGGGATGCGCTGGAAAAAGTTTGAAAGTCGGCATGGCATCAATGTGTCTGCTGACGAAGATCTACAATAAACAAGCTGCTGTTTGGTGAACTGTCAGCAGAGAAGATGTAACACAGACAATCAGAGATCTTACAAGCATGTTGACGTTGCTTCCATCACCCAGTATAGTGTAAGTTACTGTATGTTCGCTGCTAAAACTCCTTCACATGACACAAAGCTGAGGGAGCCCTCAGTTAATGAGAATAAAAAATAAAATAGAGTGTAGCGTTTGTCTTCTGCTAAAACCAGTTTGTAACAAATGTGCAACATAGAAATAAACCGTGCTTCCTGCCCTGATATGAAGTAGAATAAATGTGGAATTTACTTTTCAGTTCCACCTTTTTAAGCCAAGATTGAAATTGCTTCACACAATGAGAAAGACAAAAATACTGCAGCAGGTGTCTCTGAGCAGAAAAAAAACACAAATAGGAACAGAGAACTCATTAACTAAAGAAATACATGCATACAAAGCTCAGACCTAAAAAAAAAAAAAACCTGTAACAGCTTTCAGCTTGGGCTCTCATAGGGAGGCTGTTTCACACTCTGGGACCTTGAGCTGCAAACACATCCCTCTGGTTCTTAGTGTTGAGGGGAGGTACAGCCTAACTCGGATCTATAAGCGTTAATAAAGTCAGCAGATCATATGTAACCTATAGAAATCCATACCTAATTTAATATTCATGCTGAATACACAGTGAATAAAGAGCTTTGGTTCTCCATCTGTGTCCTCTGGGACCACCGTCCTGCATGTTTCCATACTTAAACACACCTTACTCTGATTAACACAGGCTTGTAAAGAACTTAACAAATGCTAAAATTTATGCAATCATGTGTGCTGGAGTTGGACAGAACTAAAACATGCAGGGCTTTGGTCCCCGAGGGTCAGGACTGATAAATAGAGGGATCGCTTCTTGTGGCGCCTGCGCGCAGAATCAGCCGAGATGATGAGAGATTCTAGGATGAGACCACAACAGCAGCCATCAGAAAACTGCATCCGCCAATGGCTCTGTTGCCACTTCACCCACTTGCCCTCTTCAGACCACGTCACGCTTTGATACATCCGTTTTCTGCCCAACTCAACTCCTTTACTTCACAAAAGGAACAATAATGTTCTGCTTTTAACAGGGGAAATGAAATATTGAGAAGATATGTAGCCATCTGTAAGAGTATAAACATTATCTTTTTAGTCCTGTCATGCTTGTCTTTAGATGTACACAAAACGTGTATAAAAAAAGACTAAAAAGACGAGATGAGCTCCATGGGTACGTCTGACAGCTTCCCATCATAACCACAGTTAACCTCTGTTAATCTCTGAGCTGAGCTACCTTGTCAAAGGGCATCACAACAGTGATAACGTGGGATGTACGAGTGCTGCACTCATTTCACCGTGCCATATTTATCCTGCCAAGCAGGTATTGAGCCACTGACCATCAGGTCACCAGCATGCGCTTCTATTTCTACGTAATGGTGTATGTTCTGACTTCGAAATGTCACTTCTGTTTTGTATCCATCTAGTGAGAGTTGTCTGAAGGGAGGTGGTGCTCATTAAAAGGTGGATCAGATCATCAGTACGACTAGTCCCTGGAACCAGGAAGAAGAACTTCTTTTTGCAATTTGGCCTCATAAATTTCTAAACCAAACATAATACCTGCTTCCTTTTAGAACTTCTCACTCATTTACACAGGTGTGTTAAAAACACAGTTTAACAGTAAGAAGAGCAGACTAGTCCCTCGCCCTCTGACACAACTCACATCCTTAAAATAAGAGTGAAAACTGTGCACCACCTTGCTCTGTGTAAATGCAGGCAGGTCCCATTATGAAGTCCTAAAGCACACGCAGCACTGCATATGCTATCTCTGCTCCCATCGCCTCTCACTGGGATTATTACAGACATCAACAGCACGATGTTGTGGAGGGTGAGTGTTGCTATTTTCCCTCGTCGTCCCTCAGTGTTTGTGTAATGGAGCTCAGCCTTTTCCGGTTATTGTTAGAGCAACTGAGAAGGGGGGGTGTTTAAGGTTAGTAGCTAGAGTCTGGCACAACGGGCAGCCCAAATATATGGGGCACACATGTGTACGAAGCACACGTACTGAAATATGTTAACTAAATACACTCATGTACAACTCTCTCACACACACACATACACACACAGAGCCCAGTAGGGGAGGATTTATGTGTGTGAGCGTGGCAGGCTGACTGACCAGAGGCAAACAATCTTTTCCACATCAGTCATGAGAAGTAAACCGGATGCAGAGAGCAAGTTGAACTGGAGTTGGAAAGGGCAGCGCGTTGAGTGAGAAAAGATCACTCAGTAAGTCACAATAATAGTTACCATGTACAGATACAGGGAGAAATGAAGAGAAAAGGGCAAAGATAGAATAAGAATAATAAAGAAGGAAGATAGAAAGTAAGATAGAAAGAAAAGGGGTTAATGACAAGGTCCGATACAGAGGTTTTGGCTTGGGATGACTGTAATCCACAAAAACAAGGTCACTTGCATCTTTCACCTCCGCGCAAACACTCTCAGACAAGCTCAAACAGTAGTCTAACCCATCCACCGCCGCGCTGGGTTGCACTTTAATCAGCAGAGCGGCATGAGGATGGGACAGGCTGGGAGGAAGCGGAGGGAGGGATGTGAAAGGACAGAAGGTTTTGACCTAATGTTGTGCAAGAGACGAGAGGAAAAGAGCTAAAGAGAAGAAACACTGGGAAATGAAGACAGGAAGAGTGGGAGGAGGGAGTGTGGGGGGGGGGGGGGGGGGGTGGTCCAAAAACCCAAACCAAAGGGAAAAAAAAAAAAAGAAAGGAAAAAATGAGGCCTTTCGCAGGGGGAGAAAA
>JBAMHX010000016.1:18965206-18990642 GCA_037177515.1 Pseudomugil tenellus
TTTAATTGTAGAAATTCATTTTCCCACCTTTACACTGGTCTGACTGGACTGTTATATATATATATATATATATATATATATATATATATATATATGTATATATTTCTTCGTTGTGTCATAACACCTCTTAACTCTTATGCTGCTTATGTCTCTTATTAAAAGAAAACATTATTATAAGGAATGTGGCATTTGTGGGATGAGCAGCAGAGTTGAGTATGTGAGTTGAACCCGTTCAAATCGAAGGGCCACATGGGAAGAGGATGCAGAGAACGCTGGGGATTGGTGCACTGAGCGCTACAGCATGCTGCCGGACGGCATCTGCTTGCCTGAAAAAAGTGGATCATGTCATCATCGGGGGTTAAATGAAGGCAGGGAGATATCAAGATGAAATTTTGCAACCTGTGGCAATCTCATTATCTACAATCTGGTAGCAAACTATCACCTGAGTACAGAGGATGAAATGACCTGCCTGCAGTCTTGATCTGAACCCTGATAAACACTTGTGCAATCTTCTTAGGTGTGTTGTTTGTGCCTGTCTGGGAAACACAACCATAATGGCTGACTCGCAACAGATACTGGTTGAAGAATGAAATCTCATCTCACAGTAGAATGTGACCAAACTGGTGACCAGCATGGAAGGAGGTGGCAGGCTGTTTTGGCTGTGTATGATTCCTCCACATCCAAGTTGGTGGTTTTACATGAGTAGATTGTTTGTTTAGGTTTCAACAATCCATCCCAACAAAAGGACAACTAACAAGTATCAAATTTGCTTCATTTTGGTTGCTTTTCAGTTATTTATCGTTTACTTTATGAAATGAAATGGAAAAAACTTTTTCCATTGGATTAAATAAGAAAGAGTGTCCACACCTTTTACTGGTATACTATATTTTCAAAGCAGACCAGTTTCGCATATTCAGAATCATGCAAAAAATAAATAGTTTTATAGTGAAAAGAAAAAAAAAAAGATAAAAAACAAAGAAGAAAAACTAGAAAATTAGTAAAGAAAGAGGATCTTCTACCAAGCCAGAATTTTTTGCATCCTCCTACTCCTTTTGCGTGTATTTAACTGTATAATGAGATCAGTACATACGCTTTTAGACTTGGTGACTATTTGTATTCAGCCTGAGGTAGAACCAAGCTCCACCAAGCAAAGACCACAGCGGGGCGTTGCTCAGCGCTGATTTAACCCACAGGACAGCTGGACTGTGCCGCTCACATACTCCTCTAGCCGAAGTGTGTCAATGGGACAAATTTTCTTTGGCAACTCAGCAAAGATGTGTGCACGCTGTCCAACTGCCTCGCACGCACGCACGACTCAAGCTGAGTCAACATGATCTGATAAACAAGTGGCACATGTCCATGTCAGAATACATGTACTTCAATCTAGATGCTAAAACTAAAACTAGTACAAAAATTAGAAGTTTAACAACCAAAATGCCACAATTTCAAATGGTAATTCTTGCAAAATATTCCAACAATTCTTAAATTCATGCTTAGAGTGGCATCCTAAACACACAACCTTATTTCAAACTGAGACAACTTACATACCATGAGGTGGGAGGTGACCTGGTCTCATTTCTGTGAATAAGCCACTTTTACAAGCCAGTTTGCCAAAGGAGGAACTCAAAAAGTACTGAGGAGGGAGATGTGCGTGTACATGCTTGCATAAACACGCTCTGTGCTCACAGACAGAGCTGTGCGCAGTGTAAAGGTTTTTCAAACATAGGGTTGTGCCAGAGGCAGAGTGAGCAGCCACAGAGCCTGAAAAACTGGCTGAACAGAAGTGAACCAAAGAGAAGGGATCTGTGAAATATTTTGGGGTTTTTTCCGTAAGGTTCCTTTAAGAGCAGAGCATCACTGTGATGGAAAGGGGATGATTTCAGCTGTGAGGGAGATTGGTAACTCCAGAGCAGGTCTCTCAGTGAGTCGACCTGTGACAGAGAACAGATTAATTCTCTGCTTCATCATGCTGAAAAACTGAGTGCTGAGCCATATTCTCTGCACTCCTCTATAATAAACTAAAGAGCACCAAGCAGGTCAGTGCGAATGCTAGCGTTTCATAATACAGAAACACTGTAGAGTTTTGCCAAATCCACAAAATACTCAAAAAAAAAAAAAAAAAGAAAGCTGCAAAAATTGTGAATTCAAGGTGTATAAGAAAAGTAAACAAGCAGTATCCTGATGCATAAACACGTTTGATGATTTTAATCTAAATATTACAGCTTACAAAAAATGAATTAAGCATCACAGACACGACTGGAATAAAATGAAGGAACACTGGATCAGACAATACATTCATATTAAAGTACTTCTGTGCTTTAATGATTTCCAAAAGAAATCAAAACAGTTTTGCAGAGATGAGTGTGGCATCAAAACAGGACGAACACTGCAGGGTTTTAAAGCTTCATTTTGTTTGTCTTTAGACATCAGATGTGTGCTGAGACAGACCTCTGCAACATCATTAATCTGTCACCTAACACTCCCTTTACTTTCATTTTTCATATGTTACACAACAAGTCAACTGAAATGTTTGTCAGAAGCTTAATGCAACCTGGCAGGATGTGAAGGGAGCTAATGTCAAAAGAAAAGAAAAAGCCGCTGAGCTGGATTTCACAGAGATGTAACAGACTACCAGCGTCTTGTTTGTCTGCACCACAGCTACGACCGAAACTCTCCGTTACGGTAACACCTTTTCATAGCGACGTATGGTTATAGAAGTCATCTCTGTTTTTAACAGGGTTTTTTTGGGAACCATTTGGAGAAGAAAATGAGCACTTATCCAAATGCAAATCAGAGGAAAAGCTCAAGAAAATGGTACAAAAATCACAAGTGATCACATCGTGCACTATGTTCTACATTATATTTTGGATTTTCAGTGGCTTAATTTTTCTATTGAACCTTTTCTTATTTGTTCTGTTTGTTTAGATCACTGGTGATTTGATAATGAACTCACCAGGTGAGCTTAATTAAAAAGGAAAACTACTTACAGAGGTAGTTTCGTATAACTAAACAAGTCAGTGAGGAAAGAAAGAATCGATGTGCAAATCAAAAGTGTGACGTAATGCAACAAAGGAATAAAAACATTGGACATTTCACATAAACGTTGGTCAAAATCATCATACTGGTGGTCCAGATGGATGGAGTTTTGGATGTTTAGTGGACATTATGTCCTAACACCGCTGTGACGTCTGCAACGTGCTGGAGTGATGTTTTGGGTTGGAATTATGGGAAGTGAAAGGCTAGGTTCCTTTGGGTTGCCTTAGGGTGTCACAATGACCTGCAAAGTAGATGCAGTTTCTAGTGGACCACTTCCTGGCATGGCAGAAGAGGAAGTGCCATACCTTACAATAAAATCATTTTAAAAGCAAGACAAATGCAAAATATACGACTGAATCTTTGGTTGCTATGCAAATAGGGAGAGAAGCCATCATATTTTAGTCCAAACATATTGAGAACCTGTGAAGGAAGAGATAAAAACAACAACTTTCAACAACTATCCATGGGCTTATTAGAAGCGGTGGAAGTGAGCCGGTATGGTCCGGTACTGAGATTCACTGAAGATGTCAGAGGCAGTATGCTGTACTGAGAAGATGGAAGAGCGACTATCTGCTAAACTCTCATTCAAAACCAATCATCTGGGTCAGAAAATAGACCTGCTAGTAGAGCTGCACATTAATATCAATATAGATTCATGCAGCCGATTCAAGCCAAACAGAAAGAGCCCCAACACACAGGCTACGTAAGTGATGGCGTACACTACTGCCAGAAGTCCGACTAAGTTCAGCAGAAGTTTCCATGTAGCACACTGTCCTGCTGTCTTTTATGTTTACATGCTATAAATTGCACTGTTTTGCTATAGTTTTTTTTAATTATTAGTTATATCGGAACTATATTGTATCGACTGAAGTTAAGAAATAACTTTAAAAACTCTTTAACTCATTCTGAATAGTTTCTGAACTTTGAAAGTCCATGCTCCTCTGCGTCCAGACTCCAAAATGTGAATATCACATTTAATGTCTTTGTTTGTCACAAAATGCCCACATTAAAAGCATATAGTGAGTAAGACGCAGTGTTTTTTTTTTTCAATTTTACTAACCAATAACCAAATAACAACCAAAGACGTCACAGCACGTTCACATTTACTTCTGAAACACAGCGGTTGCTATGGAGATCGGTGCCTTTGATTTAATGCACCGCTGTTCCACAGGAGTAAAGCCGATGTAGTTCTACTTTGAGTTTTTGCTCGTCGCCTCCTGATCTGATCTCAGAGAATTGCATTACTGTTTACTGATGTGTCATTTAAAATAAATATTTAAACATATTATCAGGTCTTTCCGCCTGCTCCATCAGCATACAGGTAGCCTACAGTAACATACTGAAGAGTTTCCATTTGTTTGGGTTGTAACTTTGCTCTGTTAAAATGGATGAAGTGAGAGAGAGATGTAAAGGTTTTGGCTGCAACAAGAATTTAAATCTACTTTCACTTTTAATTTAATGTATCAGAATTGTAAATGTGAAATCAAATAAACCTCAGATGGTAAGGGTAACATGATCTCTGATTTTTTTTTTTTTTTTTAGGAAAATGATCAAATGCAAAAATGTGACAAGAGTACATTTTTAATTTAGTTAGTTTACAATCTATTGAATCTTTTGATACTGTAGAATGATTTGGAACACAGTGTGATACCAGGTGTGCCCGATGCACTTACAGCTTGACACTTAAGTGGGGAAATCCGCCTCATGCTATGCTTTCACAACTTTTTTTGCTAGTTGTGTGAAAAGACAAAACAAGTTGGGAAGAAATCCAACCAAATTTAAACTCCATGTGTGGTGAGGAGGAAGGAGCAGACATGTCTTGTGGAACTAATGTGACCAAATGCAACACCTGGGTGAAACTGCAGAGCAGATATATGAATCCAGTTCTTATTTGATGCAAAGCATTTCACAACATATCTCAAGTAATATTTGCACACCAGCAAGCGTGAAACCCACAATGTTAAGGCTAATGTACATTAGCTATGTGTGCTTTTGCATCAATGTGGCCTAAAAGACGCAACAGCTGTTTATGGCTTTTCCTCACTCGCATTACACTTACAGAAGCCATCAGGCCGCTACAGAGGGCAAAACATAACGAGTTAATAGAAGTATTATTTTAATGCATAATTAAAAATACTGCATTAGCTCAACACTTTTAATAAGGTCGACTAAATATACCGTATGCTGTAATGTAGACAGAGCTCGGCCTGAGAAAATGTTTGGTTTCCACTTGAGGGCTCACTGGATAAGATAGAGTAGGGCTGGGTGTTGATTCAGATTTCAAGAATCAAGATTTAGAATCGATTTTCATGATTCAATCCGATTTGTTCAGATCACATATGGATTTTGTTCAGCGTTATTAAAACCTTAGTTTTTTGTCAAATTATATGTATATATACTTTTGGAACATATTAATATTATATTGACATGCAATAAAAAAATTAATAAATGTCAGAAGTTAAAGATGACTTCTCTGGTTCGTACATATGAGGAGATTCATGTCTTAGTCTATGTAGTATGTCGTCACACTAATGTGTGAATGAAAGGTCAAAGTTCACCAAGGGAAATATATTTAATAAATCGATCTTGATCTTTTTACTGTGGTTGACCTTCTGATCAAACTGGCCCTGATGAATTACTCATATTGTTGCACAGCGTTAGCAGGGACGTGCACTTGCAACACTTCTAAATAGATGGAGGTGGCCATGATAACCATACAAGTGTATCATTTTAAAGCAAATATATTGTCAGTCTTTAAGAACAAATAAAAGCACAGAATGTCATTTGTGACATTTCCATGCAGCATATGTGGAATCGCTACATTACTTTCTGGTGTGATGCCATTTTGTGTCTCATTTGACAGAAAATTCCAGGACAAGTGCAGCATAACATTTACCAAAGCCCGGCAGTAAATGTTTCACCTCTCCTCTTATTCCAGTTTAACCACTCCATCAGCCTGACAAGCCCGAGAAGCCACGCCAACACATACACGGCTGATGGACAGTAAAGGTTTCTCTGGAGTGGTGTGCTCTGTCTACTCCTCCACTCTCTCTGTTGTCGCCTGCAGAGTGTCTCTTTCTTCTTTTCCACTGTTGTAATGAGATGATAAGCTGCCATGGGGGTGGGGGACATGGCTAATGTTAAAACAAAAGGGAGAAGGAGGAGACAGATGTTGAACAGGAGCACCTCTGTTCTTTCGAAAAAGACCTCAGCCTGGCCCTACGGCCGACAATAAGACACACACTGCACAGAAGTTCTGCTAAAGAAACTCAGCACGTTTAAGACGAGCTGTGGAGCAGTCACGTCTGTAAGAGGTCAGAGTCTGAAAACCAGTTGAGCTGCAGTTGAGGGCTCGGCATGGCCGTTACCATTTCCTTATATAAGCGTAGTTTAAAAACAGCTATAAAGTCAAAGAGAGAAAACCTCTCTGGAATACCATTAGCAGCTTAACCCCAGGGACCAGTAAAGCAGACTAATTGAAATCTGAACTGTAACAGGCTCCATTTTGGTGCAGGTAGAACCAAATCATACAAAAATGGACTGTTCCAACTAATGTAGGCAAGAGCAGAGGATAAATGATGTCCTTTGAGGCCTATTAATGGCTGGAATTTGCACCACAGAGTTCTCCAAAGCGAGACAGAATCTCTAAAAACACGAAGGGTTTGCAGTCACGGCTGTTGTATTCGTTCATGCGGGATTTTGTTCTGCTGGGTCTAGATGTACAGGAATTGCTACAGTGATATCAGGTTGGAATGATAAATAACATAAAAGAAGAGTAAAGTCAACTTTAAGCCGAACGTCGCACCAAACCGCGCTCCATCGTCTTACCGTTGCTGCTTTTACACATACAGCTACCCTATGCATGTGTACGTTTATCTTTACTAAGAAACAGCTGCATGGCCGACAGCGTGGGGCTGCTTTAAGACAGCAGCAACACAAGGTCAAACCTGTTTACGTTTTCTCACCCAGAGCCATCTGAATTGCTAACAAACCCAGCCCACAAGCTGGAAAATAAAGCAAATCCCAACATTAATATTCATAAGTCATTTACACAACTGAAGAAAATAAATATCAGCTTATGTGCAAGTGAGAAGCACGCTGCAGGATAACTGGCAACGCCATCTCAGATGGTGCGTGTGTAAGAAAAACACACCAGTGTTTGCCCTGTTCTCGCACTTCGCTTCAGAAGCTGCACAGCCTGTGTTTCACATGTGAACATGGCTGGTGTGATATGCACAATGTTATTCTTTTCACATGCAAATCCCTGCTCTTCCCTGTAGAGAAACAACCCTTTCATTCAGTGTATTCCTCTAATAACATTACATGCAGCATGTCTGCTGAAAAAAAATGGATTTAATATTAGATGTGGCTTACCGTGGATGCAGTGATCCATTACAAGCCACACATCTGCAATAAAGAACATCACCTCCCACTAAAATCCATACACATCTCTCCTGTCATGAATTTAGTTATTACACTGCCATTACTAAATTACAGCATATTGTTCTGCTTCACCTTTTGAGACTTGCTTAATACCCACGTCCATATAGAAGCTTTTAAAACTGTCAAAAATTATCTCTTGATTTATGCTCTCGGACTTCTTCCACCTGGGAGCAGTCATACAACCCATAAGGAGTGTTCAGCAGTTTTAATAGGCTAGAAAGTTTGCGTTTAAAAGCTGGAGGTGTGTCAGTGGAATTACTGCGTGTCAGAAACGTCCTTTCCGAGCTCAGTGGGTGAGGAGTCCTGCCACAGATATAAATACGCAGGCACAAAAGCAAGCTCCCACTGAAACACATGACTTTGAAGATCTTACTGGGTGTCACAAAAAAGAAGATGCTCACCATCTAAATCTTCACAGCTATATTTTATGTGTTTTTTTTAGTAGAGCTTTTTTGTTATTATTTGTTTTGTCTCTTATTCTGTTTTCTCTTCATCATATACGTACTTTTACTCCACTAATAGCATGCTACCAGTCTTTGTTGTAATGTTGTTTGTATGCTGACCTGATGTGCAAACTTTAATATGTCAAATGTCACGATAATAATGAAGATTTAAAAAAGAAATGTGACTCAAAAAAGAAAGAAAACTGCATAGTATTAAGCACACATATGCGGGCAGGAGGATTGGAATCCTGGACTGGATTCAGCTACTGAGCATAAAAGTACACTTATGTCTAAGCGCAAAGCACACCCGTACTTATCACATTCAAAAGGATGTTATGCATGTTTAAATTGCAACAGTTTTGCTGTATATTGTGCAGCCCCACTATGTGATAACTGTACATTTACCGTGAGAAATAAGAAATGAAAACAAGATTCAGTTAGAGTCGACTGAAGCAAACATGTGCAAAAAGGCAACATTTACATTAAAATGGAATATTCTGTTAGTTTGATGATTTTCTAAATTACTGAATAGAAAATTAGCAAAAGAAAAATATTTCACTTGAGTACGTCTTTACGGAAACAAAGTTTTAAAAGACAAAATTCACAGATTAATCATTTATTTCAATAAAAGCTTCAGAAGCTATAAAAAGTAATCATGCCCCACAATTCATCTGAATGAAGTCAAATATAATTAGGTGACTGTCTGCTTTTTTAAAATGACAAAACCTGCCGTTAAAAGATTTTAAAAAAACAGGACGTTTCAATCATTGCAGCTTAGGTATCGTTTACATGTGTACTTACTGTAATGTTGTTTAATATATTATGTCAGCAAAGATGTCACAGCTGAAACAAACCAGCTTCTCATGGCATTAAATAAGTTCCTGTTGTGTTTTTGCACAATCAGTGGTGTGGGGGGGGGGAGGTTAATGTGGGAAAGGGAACTTGTTAAAGGGACTATCAGCACATTATACCACATACTTCACTTTAGAGGATATCCTACCTCAATCAAATCAATAATCAAAGTTTTGTATTTTAACATGCACAACACGATGAGCATTTTCCATCAGTGTTGTGATTATCAAGGTATCAGCCTGCAACGATCACAACACACAGTTTTATCCAGAACAGAGATTAAGAAGAGATGCAACTCAAAAAAAGCAAAAAGAAAATAGATTTTTTGCTCTATTACTGCACTCGCTCTCTGTGTCTGATTCCAGCTGGACTCTGAGCTGAAGTGTAAACACAGTCAGGGACACAGAAATGCTGCTTCATCATGTGACCGGCGCACGCAGCAAGCAAACCTCGCAGCCAATTGTTGCTGAAGCAAAAGACAAGCAGCTGAAGGGAATCTTTCAGGGGCCGGAGATGACCCCACCCTCCCTGATCTGCACATCACCTGCGGTGCACGCAGACATTCCATGATGCACATGCAGAAAAAACAGAACGCAACTGCGCTTCTCACGCTTCATGCTGCAACATTTGCCACTGGAGCTCCAGTTACTGTCCGGTCGGTCCGATTGTCCCAAGAAGCTGACAGACAAACAGAACCTGGAGGGACGACGGTCTCTGCGCTGCAGTACAGACAACCTCATCACACCTGACAGCACAGATACCCGCAAAGCAAACACAAAGTGGATGCAATACTCAGCCACGGGAACTCCCTCCCACACCCACAGACAGAGAAGACACCCTGGTAGCCATGGAAACCCTCCACCTCATCACACAGTGACATCACAGGTGTTTCAAACGATGATCCTGTCAGCGACCAGATGCTCATCCAAACAGCTTGTCGTCAAGCGGAGAGGTTAAGAGGGCACAGGGCAGATAATGGCGATGATTGAGAGAATGAAGAAGAAGGTAAACACTAAAAATAGATCCTCCTGCTTTGGAGAATGAGAGGAGAGAAGGAGTGAGACGTGCACTTTCTGCAAGCCACAAGATCAAAAATAGCATATGTGAGGAATAAAAACAGCAAAGTATGTGATGAGCAAGTTATGGAAGCAGAGCGATAAGGACAGATAGATACATAAAGCCTTAAGCAGAGGCAGGATGGCCGCTAACCTATAAAACCCCGATGTAAGCTGCTGGTGACAGAAGGCTGTGCAGCCGAGTCCAACACCACAGAGCAGCGAATAAATGTGTAGGTCAGGTGAAGTTCATCACATGCAGGAATCTACAATAGCTAATAGCCATGCTGCAGATTTAAAGCAGCTGCCAGGCAGACTTAGGAAACAAAAAGAAGCATGTATTTTAAGTAGGAATATAGTATTAAATCCAATTCTGGTTGTCATTGCTTTAATAATATCATCCAGCAGCTTAAATGCAACAATCAGAATGAGGAACAAAGACAGCACTTTCTGACTCCATGCCAAAAAGCTCAACACACAAGTTGTGGGTCTGTCCCGGTCTGTGCAAGCAGGAGCTGCTGCAAAGCCAGTGGCTCGGTCCTGTCCTTTCCAGGGGAACTCAAGCAGCACCACCGCCCAACAGCTGGGTGCAGTTGCGTTACAGGGAGACACTGGGCGCTTTGTTTCCCACAGGGGGAAAGGTAAAGCAGCGGGACGGAGGCTGCGCAAACTCTCTCTGTGTACATGTATAGTTGGATTTCTTCATGAGGTTAACAGCCTGTAGTCTTAACCAGCACGTTTCTCTCCCTGTGGAGCGTTTCTCCTTAAAAAACGGCCACAGATCGGGGGGGAGCAGCAGCGGGACAGGCTGGCACGACCAAGCAGGATGTGTGGAAAATGTGAAATGCGCTGAGCCCAACGCTTTCCAAACACCAGTCAGCTCAGCGGAGACACGAACACGTCTCACTTTCTCCATCTGCGTTTAAACGTGACCCAATAATGAGAATTAAAGTAATAATAAACCTTTTTTTAATCACCGCAATGAGTCTCACCCGATAAAACATGGACAGATGCGAAGCCCGTGGAGCTGGAAGGGAGCGCGCCCGGTGATCAGCCAGGAAACAGCGAGCAAAGCGAGAAACACGAGCAGGAACGTGCTTCTATCCGGGGGATAAACTGCATCTTTCACACTAATTCATGCTGGTACTTACTCACACGAACCGGTTTCCAGTCGGTCGGTCTTCCGGGCTGTATGCCGGGCGGGATCTGAGCTATGGAGACTGGAGAGCCGAGAGCCTCGAGGACTGAACGTAAACTGTGGCTTGCGTCATTTCAACAGGATGCCACTATTGCGCGTAGCAATGCAGCCATCTTGCTGAGGAGTGCCCCACCAGCTCACCCATCAGTGCTGGATCGGAACTGCTCCAGTATTTCAGAGCCCAGCAGAGACAGAAGGTTTGGATGTGGATCAGAGGAGGCTCACATGGGATCTGCTATCGGATGCAGATCGCAGAGTAGTTTCTGGAAACGTGAACTAAATGCATTGGGTTGCATGGAGGATGGGACTTGTTGCTTTTTTTTTCCAAACCACAACAGCTTTTTCCTCATTAGCATTTTTAGATATTTTATATTTTTAGATATTTTAGATGATAAAATCAAAATTCTGTGACTTTTTCTGCAACTAATTTAACATCAGAATTGTTTTTGCTGCGAGTTTATAATGTAGCAATTTAAAAATAAATAAACTTGCTGAAAATGTTTATCACTTTAAATATATAACACTATTTAAATTAAGATCAATAACCCATTTGCAGTTTAACTTTTCTAGTTAAATGGTTGTAAACAATATTAAAATATATGAAGCTTTCCTCATTTCTTTATATAAGAAATATAAATCCAACTTCATTATTAATTGGTATTCATCATTAATTGCATAATCAGAAGCTTTGGAAACATATCTATTTGCAAATAACTAAATATAAAGTGTATTTTCTTATATTCCTATTTGTTCTTTTGACTTGTGATTTCCAAATGATTCAGTAGTGGAAACATACCATCACTGTGCTCCACCGTACATTCATCAACTGTACCTTGTTTTTAAGTCATGTAGGTGTAAATTCAGCTCCAAAAGCTGTGAGGAAAGTAACATGTTCACACCAGCAATATGGTTCATACTGACTATGTTCCTGTTACAGACATGTCATGCTGACTCAAGAGTCTTGATGTGGGTACATCCACCCACTGTGTTGGAAAAGAAACCATTTTAAAATATTTTGTCTTCCACTAAAACATTTTCCTTTCTACTAGAAGTTAAAACTCATTTAATGTGAAGACTTATTCCATCTTCATTTATTTATTACCATTCCTTCCTCCTGGTGTCCATTTTCATTTTGAATCACACCCCCCAAACCAAACTTCAGTTAAAAAAAAATGTTATGAACTCAATTAAGAAAGCCAACTTCCCTGCTGCCCTTTCAACTTTATTGAATCTCATCCTGTTCATTCATTGGCTGGTTTCTGCTGTGTCCAGCCAGTCAGCGACTCCAGCATAATAAA
The DNA here is from genome assembly GCA_037177515.1 of Pseudomugil tenellus. Taxonomy (NCBI): domain Eukaryota; kingdom Metazoa; phylum Chordata; class Actinopteri; order Atheriniformes; family Pseudomugilidae; genus Pseudomugil; species Pseudomugil tenellus. Next base: position 18,977,532 of record JBAMHX010000016.1, read on the forward strand.
TAGATCATACACGCCCTCACGTGGCAGGCTGTGGGTGTGTAATACAGCCCATTGCTTAGTGAGGGTGTGTCTGTCCCCATGTGGCCTGGAGGCTGCTTGTTGTGGAAGCCAGAACCTGAGCAAACAGCACTGTATTACACTTAACTATACATATTTAGAAATGATCCTCCAGTCTGATTAAGTTTGGTGTTGAGTTCTTCTACATTAAAGCCATTTTAGCAACACCCCTCAATTCCACCCAAAACTTTAAATTTACCTTTACAAACCTTCACATTTTAATAAAATCAATTGGTCAATGGATTAATGACGGTGAAAGAATGCACAGAACCAGCATTGATTGAGCTAAAGTCAGAAAATGCATAGAGATTATAACAGTATGAGTAAGCGAAACATGGCAACCGCGATGGTCCGAGTCATTCAGTAAGGGCTGTTAGGATCAGACAGAAACTGTGAGGTAATAACCTTCCTGTCTCATTCATGGTTTACTCAAGAAGAGCTCCCTTGTGGTCCAAAAATGCAGACTGAAGGCTGTCTTTGCAAGTGATTCCTTTAACAGAGGACAAGAGACCATGACTACTTCCTCAGAGTTCATCAGATGGAGTCTGGCGATGTGAGGGGACACCCCAGATCCAGATCCGTCCCCAAAATGGGGTTACCCCCACAGTCAAAGGGCATGAAGTGTCTCCCTACTGTCAGAGCTCATCCTTCTCCATCTGCTGGAATGCCTCCAAGTCTTCCTGCCAATCAGCCAGCAGTTCATCCACTGACTGGCTACCTGAGTCTGTGTTGCCTTTGGGCTCCTCTGTCTTCTCAGTGTCTCTCTCCTCTTCAGCCTGAACCAAATCAGACTGTAGCTCTTTGGGACTAACGTCCTCCTGTAGCAGACTGGCCTCCTCTGCAGGACTAGTGTCCTCCTCTACAGGACTGACCTGCTCCTGTGCAGGAGACACTTCCTTCGGAGTCGGTTCATCTAGCTCCACCGTGCTCATCTGTGATTGGCTGACGGGTTCGAACGAAGTTGGAGTCGTTGCCTCGGTTTGACAGTCCTCCTCTGCTTCTTGCACGTCCACACCTGAAAAAGGAAGCGAGGGTGTGAGACTGAACAGCTTTACGTAAAAAAGGTGCATGATGGACAGATAAAACACACTCTTTTCCTCCTTCTCAGCTAGTAACATACACATGCTTCCTGTTAGCCAGTCAGGTAAAAAAAAAAAATAGATGGTTTTTTTATCGAGAGGCTGTCAACTACAACAGCATGGTGCAGATTGTGAGTCATGTTTCTCACATAGCTACAGAACAAACTGACACATAAAACTGTGAACTGTGCAGATCTGGCTGGAGAGAAAGCATATTTGATCCATTTCTAAAAATGTAGCAGCAGACTGTAAACGAGTTAAAGGATGAGTTTGTGCTTTTTATTACACAACCAAGGGAATGCATCCAGGGCTGTTGTAATTATCACGGCAGCCTGTAACTTCCAAGGCTTTCATAATTCATGTACAGATAGGTAGTGGGTGTCTGGCTTCCATGCTGTAATGATGGCTTAAAGGTTACAGAAACTGCCCATTAATCAGAAGTATCTGAAGTCTAGCGCCTGCTGCAGCAAAGAGTGCAGAGCAAAGGGATCCCGCACAGCTCTGACTGTGTTGTTACGCCCTTAACCTTAACCTCTGTTTAAGCTTCTTATCACTACACATGAAAACCAAAAAAAAACAAGTAGACACATGGATGCAGATGTGGACCATTCCAGTGCCATGGCTCCCAGTTTACCCCCTTACAAAAGACAAAGAGGTGTCGTGCAAAAAGCTTTTTTGAGGGGAGGAATAACAAATCAAATGTAATCTGGCTTTATGAAGTTTTGATTGTGAACTCAAAATTGTAGTTATAAGGGGAAAGTGAGAAGGAAGGATGAAGGATACAAGTATTAGTGCAAAGATTAGGGCAAAGGAAAGATGACATTCAAAGGAGGGAAGAGAAGAGAATACTTACTGCCCTCAATCAGGCTTCCTGGAAGAGGTTTGCCTTTGAAAATGGCTGCTGCTCATCCAAAGTGGACAGGGGTTACAACAGAAAAGAAACCAAGAAAGAGAGGAGAGAAAGGTACGGTTACAGAGAATAAAGGGATTTGGCAAAAAAAAGGGAAAATAGGAAAAGCATGAGGATGAAATGTCAGTGAGGGTGTGTACACCTTCACCAAAACCTGTTAGAAGCACAGGTGGCTTCAAATAACACCTGAGTGACAACACCCAATCTTTATTTTATGAAGTCACGCATGAAACGAGACGGAGTCAGCGGAGAGATGTGAGCACAAACGTGTGATAAATAGAATGAAGAGAGGTTCTCCGATCGCCATTAGGCATAATGGGGCGCGTATGAAATGGAAAACCGTCGCACCTCTGTCCCTGGCTTTGTCGCTCAGCAACACCTCCACCTCTCTGTACTCCTTCAGCGCCTCCAACAGGATGTTGCCCTCCTTGTGGAAGAGGAAGAGGAGCGGCAAGGTGACGTCATCTGTGTTGCGGCCATCTCCGGCCATCTGAAAAAGAGGAGCGGTGTCGCTGCTGCTGCCCTCATTGTCATCTGGATGGAGCAGAGGGGAGAAAGGAAAGCAGAGTCAACAACAAGATTGTATTATTTTAGCAAAAGAATTCTTCTTTATAATACTCTCATTCCAAATACTATAAATCTGAGACATTCTGATTAATTACACTATCATTATATAATAAGCAGGGCTCGTCTGGACTGTATAACATGTTTTTGTCCAATATTCTAGTCACTATGTTCCTTGTGTCATTTGCTGTCAAGCACTGACCGATGACTATTCCACCGATGGCGCCAGCCTTCTGGATGTGCCGGGCTTTCTCTGCAAACATGCACTGACCCCTCTGGAGCAGAGCGATGTGGCCCCGGACATACTCAGCATTGGTGATCTCACCGCAGCCGCTGTAAGGTTCAGCCACAGTCACAAAGCCTCGTACCTGTGTGTGGAAGGAAAAACGGCTTTTATTAGTGCCAAGAATGAGCGAGTTTAGCGTTTTTATAATACACAGCGCCCCAGTCGGATCCAACATGTTTGGTTCAGGTGCTTTCGGTAAGCAGTCATGTTCTTTTCCAGTTTAAAAAAAATCCTGGAGAGGAAGTTTCCTCTCAAAAGGACATGGGAAAAGATAGGAAAACAAAATCAGGAGATTTGAGTGTTTATTTATATCCCTGGCAAAGCTCAAAACAAACCAAAAGCAAAATAGTTACCCCTGTGGAACTTTTGGACAGGTCTGTGCCAAACTGTGCTGGGCCTGCAGTCAACACAACCCTGCCAAAGAATGGATGCGAGACGATCTGAATGGCTCTGGGAGGCAGCTGCTCTTTCTGCTGTTGGCTGGACAGCTCCATCATCTCCTGCATGAAACGCACGCCATCCTCTGCTGCCACAGCGCTCACCGCCTAGGTGTGACAGAGTGGGACAGGAGAGAGGATGTTATAGAGGTGGAAGAAGATCAGAAATAAAAACCTTTCCAGGATGAACACAAAGGCTTCGTCTCAATCATAGGGCATACTTGGAAGTGCAGATTTAAAGTAAGCATTCGTCATACTGGCGCTCCAAGTGCTGTCCCAATTTGAAGGGTACTTTGGATCGACGCTTCAAATACGAACTTTGTTTGTCTCCAATCTGTCTCTCCAATCACCCAGAAGTAATTGCACGCCAGATAGAAAAGAATTAGCAGCAACTCTGGAGAGGACGTTCTTTTATGCATATAAGCACAAATTTGTTCCAGCAGACAAGCTGGGACGGCAGCAGCACTGTGTACCGTGAACACAAATGAATTATGATTATTTTACCCTGACGTTTAGGTTTTCATTAAGACACACATGTAATTAAAAATACCAAAAAATTCCCAGTACTTTCAATTTTATTAATTTATTTGTGAAATATTAGGATTATTTATTGGATAAAGAACATATGAAGTTGCTAGGCAACAGAGGTCTGGAGCACATCTGTGATGCTTGACACTGGCCGTCTCATTTCAAACGCAGACCCAGAATTGAGACACAGCCAGGATGACTTCAGCCATGCATGTGTTTTTATTTTAATGACAGTCTACTACTTGATTGCGTGTTCTCGCTGCGGTGTTTACCTGTGTAGCATGCTGCACAAGCTGTACTCTACCATCTTTTAGGTGGATGAGACTGACCCCCATCCTCCTGAGCAACTCCAGATGTTCAGGGTTGTTTGCCATGAAATCTTGCGCTCTCAGAGGAGGATGACCCATACCAGGTTCCCTGAGAGGAAATATAAACCCAATTATAAATGTTAAACTTCCTGTCTGTCCCTCTATAACACATTTAAACCAACAGCCTGCTGGAGTAGGACAAGTTATAACAATAGCAGCTGTTACACATAGCGGTTTTACATACCTGTAAGGGGCAGGACGAGGACAACTCTTGTCAACAGCACTACGGATTGGTTCTCTCAGGTTACGTGGGAAGGCAGGGTCAGGAAACAGGAGGCGAGTGTTAGGACACGTCCAGTCAAAGTTGGAGTCGTCCAGCTCCTCCTCTGACTGGAATAAAAAGACAGATTATGTAGTTGGAGAGAACAAACGAATGTTTCGATCAGTTGAAATGTGGGAGCTACAATGATTCAGATATATTACCGTTCTGTTTAAGGAGGAGGAAGAGGAGAGGGGGACTGTGGAGAGAGACAGAGGCAGTAAGTGTGCCTCAGTCGTGAAGACGTAGTCTTCCACATCAAACGGAAGTTCGTCCGCCTCGGCAAATAGCAGGAAGAGATACTTGAACATCTCAGCAAGGAAGAAGGAGTCCATCCTGAGAGGAAAGAAGATATGTGGTGTAAAAATTTTGTTCTTTCGTCTCAATTTTTTTTCTATAATTAATCAATACGGTCTTTTTCCTGATTATTCCATGTACTTTGTCTGTCTTTGCACAAACAATATTTGTACACTGACCGGTCCTCGTGGCTCCCAGTGCGTACGTCCTTCATGGCAGCAAAGCCGCAGGGGACACGAGCATATCGATTGAGGTTCTCCATAATGGTGCGACCTGCCTCCAGGTAGTAAGGGTCTCCTGTAGCCTGGGAAAAATAATGTAATCATGGACAACAAAGGAAATGACAATAGAAACATATTTTAAAAGCATTTCAAATATCAGCTTTGCTTGTTATGATCAGATAATAATGAAGTAATGTTTGTATTTTGCTTGATTGCAGATGAAATGAACATTTCTCATAAACGTGATGGGACGAGTAAAAACCTCTAAAAGCAGTGTAAAATGCAGAATTTTGTCCCTCTGTTGTGTCTGTGAATCAAGTCGGTATGAATTACAGTTGTCCCCAAATTCATTCACATTAATTCACACCCTTCCATTAAAGAAAAGGTTACATTTACAGTCACTCACATAACTGGAGACTAAAAAAGTCATTGTGAATAAAAACATGTTAAAAGATCAGTTATTTGAGACATCGTCATTTATTATAACTGAATTTAAAAATATATTTTATATTATTTTTATTGATTTGATATAATTTATTTTTTTTTTATTTACAGATTTCTATTGAACCAGAAAACAATGTCATGATTTTGACAAACTTTTATTAATTATTACTTTTGTCAATTTCAACTTATTTCAGTGACAGTTGTTCTCTCCTTTAATGGAAGGGTATGAATACATTTGAGGACGACTATATGTCTGCTTCTCAGTAACTTACCTTATAAAGGAAATATGTGCTCTCTGCAAACTCAGGCCTCAGGGGATGCTGAGCCCAGTGTACCCTGAAATCAGTTGTGAAGGCCTGAGGGCAGATAGGAAGGACAAAGGGGTGAACACACCCAAAGTACAATGAAAACCAACAGATGAAGCTTATGTGCAACATGAAATACAAGCTTGTTCCTTTCCAAAAAAGTTTTGGCTGAAAACACAAGCAGCCATATGTGTTAATCTGATTCTATGGTCAAGTGACAGAGTTAATACGTTAAGCCTAAGATTCCATACATTTAAGTCACAGAAAGGTAGATTACCTCAGGGAGAAAGTTGTGCTTTTTTGTAACTTGGTACAACATCTCATGAGTCTCTATCGCAGGGCGGATATCACCTTTCAACACCTGAGACAGAAAAAAATACTTCAGAGGTTAGTTAAATGGTAAAAGACTTCAGTGAGTCTAACCAAATGATTGAATCAGACCTGCAGACCAGGAAAGAAAGCCAGGAGAGAATCCATCCAGGTGCGAGCGGGAAGCAGAGGTTTGTGGATGTGGACATCCAGCAGCAGAGGAGGCTGGCTAATATACTTCATTATAGACGCATAGTGCTAAATAGGACATAAATATAATACAGCATGTAACAATCTGCAGGTAAGGTGGAATAATAAGCATCAAATATCATGTATGTAACTTTTATAATGGTTAAGTGTCCCATAGTATACATTTTTTCAACTATTTTATATGGATTTCAGAGGACCAACAACATTGTGTTCCCCCAAATTCAGCCTTGCTCTTTCATTTGATTCATTCCAATGTGAGTTCTTCTGAGAACAAGCTTCGCTTTAAATCATGGTGGGGAAACCTGGTACTTAAGGGTCGAAATCCTGCAGGTATTCCATGTATCTCAGCACACCTGATTCCAAATTAATCCAACAGCATATCAAGATCTGCACAGTTATTCATTCATTTGAATCTAGTGTGATGGAAAACTTTCAGAACGAGGGTCAAGGTTCCCCACCCCTGGTCTAAATGATCATAATGATCCTAACGCCCCTTTCGGGGAGCTCAGCCAGTGCCCGCTGGATGATTGTAGAGGCCAGGCGTTGCTGGTCAAGACCAGTATCTAGTGGTCATTTCTCTTCATGAGGTCACAAAGAAAAAGATCTTAGACTGACATGTAAGAGCATTCACTCGCTAAAGAGTGGAGCATGCAAGTGAGGGAATTTGGGCCTCATACACAGGATATGAGGACACAACTGTTAGAAAACATTTAGAAAGTATATATGGGAGCCTTAATATGAATATGCTGATATGATAATATTATAATGTCCCTGAAAATGTTACATCAGGCCTCCACAGTATTTCTTTACATTATTAAATATGCATGGCAAAGTAAGAAATAATCAATAAAAATACATTATTCATAAAGAGATGAACAGAAATCTGAGAGGACTTGATATAGAATTAAAAAAAATACATCTAATAAGATTTAAACAAAAACATTACTACTGACATTTTTCTCATTCTGCAAGTGGGAAGCAAAAATATTAAATATGAATACATTTTAGCACAATCAGCATGTCAAAAAAGTATTTAGCTAAAAAAGTTCAAACTAAACTTTTTTTTAAAAAAAATTAATGAAAGTTTATATATTTGACAGTATTTAAAACTACATTAACAACTGCAAGTCGTTATGATAAATGTTGTCATGCCAACAGAGAAGCATCTAATTACAGCAGAACAGTGTGTGTGTGTGTGTGTGTGTAATTGTCCTCACTATATTGAACCGCTGCAGAAACATGTCATCTCCCAAGAGGACGTAGGCCTTCAGCAGGTATTCATAGTACGAGTCAATTCCAGCTCCAACTCCACTATCTGGAAACAAAGTCATCTATAATCCATAATCCATAATCCATCACCTTTACAGAACTATAGCAACCAGTAGAAACATAGTGTTCTCGTCCACTCTCCGATTGAGCCAATGCACTTCACATTTACCTCCTGTTCTACCAGCCACTACTCATGTCATTGCCCCATCTATCCTGTTATTCCTTCCCTCCTCCCACCTTCCTGCCACTCATCCTCACCTCTTCTAACCCACTCTCCTGAGTGAATGTTGATGGTGGTTCCCACCAGATTGCTGTTTCTCTGCCTCTTCTCCCACAGAAAGTCCAGAGCTCTACGGGCATGGTCCTGTGTGAACACACATACATTATTGATTAATAAAATCTGCAGTAGCTCTTCTCTGTTTAAATGATCACAGTATTGACTGTGAGCTTGCTCAGCAGTTTCCTGCTGCCAGGGTTCTCGCCAGTTGTCTCCGACTCACGGAGAACTACCAAACCTTTTGTACTTAACCCTGGTGACAGCTTGCTAAACAAGTGAATCAGATGTCCTTATTTAAATGTCAATATATTGCAACCAGAGCAGGTTTTTCCCAAAGCACACTTTGGCAGGTTACAGTGAGAGAATAAGTGGAGGATGGATGAATTCCATTCAGGTGCTCTAGTGCCATGTCCTATGTAGTGCATGCTGTTTGATTAGCACATGGGTTATGCGCTCACAGTTTGCATGATTAACAACACAGTAGATTTAACTATTACAATAAACTAGGGCTGGGCGATATGGCCTAAAATGAAAATCTTCGATTTTTTAAAAATCAAATCGGATTTTAAATAGATTTTTCCCCCTTCTGTTAAAAATAAATAAATACAAACGACAAAAACTATTCTTTTTCAAAAAGGCTTTTTAGTTTTAGACCTTGTCCGTGATGGCTTTCCATTGTCCCTGTCTTCTCTTTAGGAGACAGAGTGAAAAAGAAAAAAAAAGTGAAAAAGAAATCAGGAGGAATATGTTGATGTTACTATGATGTAGGAAGGCCCAAAAGGTGCTGGGGAGGCAAAAAAACAAAAAAAAAACAAAAAACAAAACTTGATTTTCATAAAAATACATTTTCAGAAACATTATTTGAATTAATCGATTAATCGCACAGCCCTACAATGTACACATCAAAATGTTTGCAGTAATGAGATTTGAGTTTTGAAGAGAAAAATAGCCAAAACCAACTAGTTAAAGAATAGAAAAAAACTGCATAGCCAGTTACATTTCTGGCATATCAATCAGACCTCCATGTGCTGGCAGGACATACCCTGACTGCCATTAGCTACTGGGATGAGATCGTCAGACCCACTGCTGCAGTGGGAGTTGGGTTTCTCATGATGCCCGACAACACTCGACCTCATATGGCTGGACTGTGTCAGCAGTTCCTTCACAATTAAAAGTCCTTAATGCTATGGACTACAGGTGCATCTCTAGGGCATCATGTCTTGTTTCAGCTACAGCCACTTCCTATTAGTTTACTCTGCGGGAGCTCATTAGATCAATTTTTTCCTTTAATTTCTGTACAGGTGTGACGGATGGCAAAGTATGGGTGGTTAGACTGTTTTTTCTTCTTTGTGGTGTGTTTCTGTCTCTTCTTTATGTTTGGCTTCTGTTTCCTTTTCTCTTGTTTTACAATCCTTCTGTCTGTCCCCTCCAGAAACTCTGTGGCACTAAGATGTAACTAAAATAAATAAAAAAATGTAGATTATCAAGAGGAACTTTGTATATACATATAGTTCCTCTTGACTAAGTAAATTTGCTTAGCATGACACAGCGGACAGATCCTCATTCTGCTCGCCTTTATGCTGGACAAGTTCTTGTCTCATCAAGAGCATCCCTAGGCATTGTAGGGAGTACGTTCAGGTATTTTGATGGTACACACACACTACTGAACCTCATTTTGAATAATCAGCCTGTAATCTGAACTTTCTATTTTCATTTTGAGTATCATTCTGAATCCAGGCCTCCATGGATTAATAGTTTTGATTTCAGTTGATCATTTTTATTTTGTTTTCAACACATTTCAATATGTAATTAATACAGTTTTCCAGCTGGAATATTTCACACATCAAGATCATAGATGTGTAAAAATTTGCATATTGTTTTCAGTAATGTAGATATTTTAATTACCTGTCAAGATGTCACAGATCAGCTAAATATATGCATTATTCTTCCATTTTTAGCTGATGTTTATTATCAAATAAACTGATGAGAAATATATTTGTGTATAATTGTTCTCACAATCAAATCAAACTGAAAAAAGTTACAGTTTATAAATTGTAAAATTACCATAACATATGTGCAATTAAATATTAGCAATATATAATCAACTTAATAGTAATTAAATTCATTTAGTGGATTTCTGTTTATACATAATCTCCACAAGCATATGTATTTGGCCACACATCCAGCCTCAGACAATTTCATACATCCATCTGGACTAAAACCATCAAAGTTGCTGCAGATATTATTGCTGGACCTACTTTATCTACGATACGAACAGTATGATGGATTCAGTTATTTAAAAGAAGAAGAAAAAAGGAAAACTAAATCAGATGTAGACGTGTACAGTAGTTACATATCATATAATATGGTGGTTTCACAAATCAAACATCTGCAACATGATCCAAAAGAAACCGGAGTTGTTTGCAGGGTGTGGCTGGTTGATTCTGTCTGTACAAATATTTACCGGTACACGTTTTCATGCCAGTTCATGGCTCTGTGATGGCGGTCAGGTCAGAAAAGAAACATAAGATACACTTTCGAGGGATGCGGGGGATACATTTTTCAAATCTCCAAATAGTATTATTTATTAGTATAGTACTAGCATATACATTTGTCTTGATAAAAGAGGAATCCATCACCTGTACGCTTTAAGAGGAGGTTGAAAAAGATCATTACTGTTATTTACATGATTAAAATATGGTTATATGAGAAAACGTGTCTTTATATTGAAAGAAATTTGAAGTGTTTTACATTATACATTTGTTGGCCTTGTGATTTTCTTCCTTTTTGTTGTGTTTTCCATGATATGTTTGTCATATTATTGCTAATATGCAGGCAATTTAGGAAAAATATACAAAGTAACTTAGCGGCCCTTTTTATAATGTGGCTGCTACATTTAAAGAAGAATGAAATAATTAGCTAAAGATTACATTATTGTCTTTAACATTTAGATAAACAGGTTCAGCAACAGTGATTACTTCAAGTATAAATGTACATGACAGGCTCAGATGAAGTAATACCTCAAACACAGGGTCCCCAGTGAAGCGACTTAGCGCAGCAAACTCCAGAATGATGGTTCCTGCACATGCTGTGCAGGTGTCCGTTTCTGTGCCCGTTCGAGTCTCAGGACCTCTGACACCATGTTTCAAGTTCACCTTTAAATAAAGACATTTTTAAAAAAAGGCATTAAATATCTATTACAAGTTGAATTTGATCTACAAGTAATTCTGTATGGTCAACCATGAAAGACCAGAAGCTGTGAGCAGTGAAGCAGAACATTCAAATATTGACCTGAGACAATTCTATAAAAAAGTAGACCCTGTTAAAACATTTATTATTTATATAAAAGATCTTTGTTTTATTATGTTACAAATAACTTTCTTCAGTTATTCCTGCAATTACAACAACTGCTTCAACAGATGTGGGAGCAAATTTTTTAAAAACTTCACGCACACCTCCGCCATGCCATAGGGTCAGTCAGCTGAAAAAAGACATCATGAGGCCAAACGGGCTGAGCACTCACCAACCCATGCTAAATTCAGATTTTTAATATATGTGCAGAACACCAACTTTGTAGTTTATGCGTTAATGTGTTAAAAATAAAGGTGTTAATTTATCAGATTTATCTCTGCATTAATGCTTTAATTGTGACAATCCTTGTAAAAGTAATTTGTTTGATAAATGTAGGCTAAATATGACTTTTATAATTAGCTTGCACAGTTTGAGAACCACTGTTCTTACGTATACTTGAAGCTAGTATCACCATCTATTTCTATCATTGGGCCAGACACCACATCTTATTTGCAAACTTTGACTCTGAAAGTCGGCGATGGACTGGCAACCTGTCCAGGGTGTAACCTGCCTCTAATCTGCTAATTACTGGGCTAAGCTCCAGCTTCCCCGTGACCCTGAATTGTGTAGTATAGAAAATGAATGACTGACCCTGGAAGCATGCTTTTAGATAGCAAGATGAAGCAAATGACCATCATAGTTTTGAAGTCATTGAAGAAATTGACATTTTCTCTCATGGAGTCTTAGCTGTTAGTGTATTTAACATCTCCCAGTGTGATTTTCTTTTTGCCAATGAATCTGGATATAATCTTCTTAATTACAAGCTGTATTGGCTAAAGTGACCCAATCTCACAATCCTCTAAAAGAAAATTCCCTCTATTCAGAATATTTTCTGTATCTCCCCCAAAATATCATCACATCTTGCTTATAAAATATTGCAAATTAAAGTATGAAATAAGGAAAGTTCTGAGGTGAATTAAAGTATTTTTTAAAAGGCATAAAACAATCAGTGCATATATCTCACCCTGGGATATGGCAAGCCGCTGCTGGTGTTAAAGGCCGGCAGAAGTCGGAGTCCGATGTCTTTGGCCATGTGAAGAAGTTCATCTTGATACCACAGCATATGCTGCCCTCCATCCTTCAGCATTACAGCCATGGAGTGTCCTCCCAGCAAACCTCTGAACACATCCAAAAGCAAAATGAACTCCTCTGACTTGTCCATTTGTCAGTAACAAATAATGTTCTCTCACATACTGCATGTAGGAAACGATACTTGTGTTTGTCTTGATAATAACTAGATGTTACCAGTCCAGCCCAGTCTTACCCAAGGACTCTTATGTTGGTTTCAAACACCGACACCACAATGTCATTGTCGAGCCGAACATCTGACAGGACCCTCCTCACTGCAGCCTCAAACTCTGTCGTCTTATTTAATAACTGGCAGGCAGAAACAGCAAAGAGCGGGCTCAGTTATGCCGATTCTAATTTAATTAATAATTAACCCTTGATGGATTTTAGTGAAATTTTTCGGTATTAATAAAAATCAAAATGAAAAATGCTAATGATTGTGTTTCTATGCATCACTGGACTATTTAACTCGATTCCATGAGAGCTACGATCCTGCCGATTATCTGCAGCCCTCATGAGACTGAGTTGAATAACCAGTATGTGTCCAGTATATGACATTAAAGCAACTTCATCTTTACTATTACAGAGAGAAAACAACATAATAAAAACAATACTCACCACCAAAGTGTCAAGGGTGTCTATGAGTGTCAGAGAAAACCTAACACAGAGAAACAGAAATTGTTCAAATTTATGTTCACACAGATCATTTAAATTAGTCATAAATGAGGTAAAGTCAAAGTTCAGATATGATTTCAGAGCTGTACACAAGAAAAACCCAAATAAAAACCAGTCTGCCAAACATCTGACTGTGTCTCATGTCCTAACAAGATTTAGACAAAAAATTTTTTTCTTAACACATTCCAATATATATA
>JBAMHX010000016.1:18990953-19032876 GCA_037177515.1 Pseudomugil tenellus
TATATCATAAAGAATAACAGACTCTACACAAAGATGTTTTCAGCTCTATCATATTACAGTATCACAAATTCAGCACTCTGCTCACAGACACATTATAGCAAACAGCTTCATCCTGTGTGATGATGTTTAAGGGGTTTCATTTTACTACGTTAGATGTCATTAAAAACAGCTCTGTAGTGCACCACTTACTTTCCAAGAGCATCATCAACGTCTCCTCGACTGGGTTCAAGTCCACGTACTCTTCCTCGACAAGTGAGAGGCATCAGCTCGTCTGCTGGATATGCATGGTCCTGAAAGTAAACAAACACACTTTTCACACATAATACCATACATATCACTTAAACATAACAAAATTTAAATATATCAATATTGTACAAGGTCAATGGGTGGTGATTCAACTTTAATATTTTCAGTTTGAATCATTCCTATAGGATCACTGGTCATTGAATCAATATATTGACATTGATCTGTGTATCTTTAAACCCCCCGTGTGCAGAAATAAGTACCTCTATTTTCATGAAGCACAAAAAAGAAAAAGCAGCTTTATAAACCCTGAATATCATTCAGTGAAGACAGAGTACTTACCATATAATTTTGATAGGCATGGTCAAACATCTCAACCACTTGGTTCCTTTGATAAAAGCACAGCATGGATACAGATAAGCACATTATAAGAAATACTGAATTTAAAAACTATCGCTTTAATTGAGCATTTTTTCTTTATTTAAAAAAAAACACTCACCTTAACCTGTTCTTCTCCTGCCTGGACATGGCTTGCCCAAGGCTGCATAAAGCTCCAAACAGCAATAACAGGTAAAAGACTGGCGGCATTGTGGTTTTGGGGAAAGATTGCAGCAATGTGCATAAAACTACAGTTCACTGCGTATAGACTTAGTCATTACCACTGCCCCAATGAAACAGCTGAGACTTGCAAAACAGCCAAGACACTTTCCCTATCATCTATACCACTGACATCTGTTTTAACCACTGTTATGGCTTTAAAGCACCAGACACAATCTGTAATTTAAGTATGTTGCCCAACACTGAGACAAGATAGGGTCAAAAAGTGACTTACAAAGTGCAACCAAACAGTTTGAAGGAATGTTGTTACTTCAAGCAACCGGATTTCAAAGACTGCCTGGCAAAGATGTACAACGTATTAAAGTGCTAACTGTTCCACGTAGTATTATCTCTTCAGTGTGTCACACCTATTTATCTGTTTACCTGGCTAACACCTGAACTCACGTTGACATGCAAAACACTTACTGTCTCCACGAAAACCCGCTGAGTCAAATAACTCTGAATATGTAAATTACATCTATTCAAGATCTCGTTTTCACGGACAAGAATTAGAGGAACACCTCTAGTCTTGTCAATGATAAAGGCCAATGCACATCTTTACAATTTTACTACCAACACAATCATACTTCGCTAAATTGTGAGTCCATGTTTTAGTTGGCTGGAACATTTTCTTTACTTACATCAAAAAGCTCGTTTTAAGAATAAATAAAAACTAAATTAACTGCTAATTGGAAACTTCTGTACGTACCAGCTGGCGATGTTACTTTCTAAGCCTTTTTGGAAAATAGTTAATCATTTCCTCGTCTTGGCAGATCTATTTCGTCAGCCAGTTAGATAAGCAACCAAGCACTTGTCAGGGTTTAATTAGCCACATATGCTAACTAGCCTGGCTGGTAACAACGAGCAAACCAGGAATGCGAAATAAGTCAAAAACAACATTCTCCATAGCTGAAGATAAGACCTGATGTGACTGGCTAATCTGTTCTTTACGTTTGATAAATACTAAATATACTGTTATGTGGCAGAAAAGCTATCGGTCCTACAAACCGGATAAGCACTTCGATAACATCCGCTTCCTGTTTGAGGGTTATTTTTACCCTGAAATAAACTTCTCAGGCAATGTTTGTCCTACAAGTTTCTGTAAGGTTCTTACATAAACACGAGGAACACATTTACATAGCAAGAATTCTAACTATTTATTTATAAAATTGCACAGTATCATTTAAATACAAGTCCATTGGCTACGCAGAAGAGTTACCTGAAGGTCTCTGCTCAGGGAATAAACACTGATTTAAGCCATGTCATTAAATAAAAATCTTAATTACATCACATTGTTTTTAGTATAGTTATTTATGCTAAAAATATTGATGGTTCATTTATTTTTTATTTTATTTTACTTTTACAGTGTCAAGTATAGGGATATTTTGTTATTTATAATAAAAAAAATAATATTAGATAAACGGGCAACACACTGAATGGAAAGTGGATATTTATTCATTGAAGTTTAGATAAAAATAAACTTGAAAATTGGGCTCTTTTACAGAACCTGTATCATACAGCCTTACGGGCTGTACGGGTTTTGGTTTTTCTGTAAGCAAACGAACTACATTTCCCATGGAGCTTTGCGGTGTCACTTGACAGCTCGATAGTTTCACATGACAGGAATATTAACAAATCCCAGGTGAGTGCTGGACATTCAGAATCTGGTGTAAGTTTGCATTGATAACATCTTAATAAAAGATAGAAACTGATGTTCACAACACGGAGAAGGAAAGAAGCTTTTCAAGGTATGTAGGAACGTCGGACTAATTTTATCATACATCGTGTTTTTAGATAGAAATCTAGGACTTGTATGGATGCAGTTTTCACTTATTTTGTGAGTCTAACAGTTATTATAGACTAAGTGAATTTTTTTCTTGTTTCTTCTTCATTCCTCTTCTTACTACCTTTGTAGTCCCAGTTCTGTTCATTTTAGATTTGGTGCATATTAAACATGTCAGCCATGGCTCCTGTTGCTGACGGAAAGCTGAAAGGGCTTGTTGCAGCCACTTTTTCCCCTTTCACAGCGGATGGGTAAGAGCTTTAAAGGCACAATAAATGAACACCTTTCTCTCTCTGTTTGTTTGTTTTATCACATTCTTAAACTGATTGTTGTAATTAATGCAAGGACATTATGTTCCTCTCTGAGGAGTTTGTGGTGTTGTTTTTGCCCCGTGCTTCATTTCTGCACTTTTCACATTTTCCAAAACAGTGAAATCAACTTACCAGTGATTGGGCAATATATTGATTACTTGATAGAGAAGCAAGGCATAAAGAACATATTTGGTAAGTGTATAACTAGTATTCAATCATTTTTTCATTTCTTTCCTCCTAAAAAACACAAACATTGATTTATCTCTTCTTAATTGTTATTTTGTCTCTCTTATATACTCAATTAACCTTCCAGTTTTCCTTAAATTAAATAAATAAATACTCTATTAGAGTGAATGAGAGTATTTTTAAGAACATCTAAGGTATTATAGCAATTAATTCTTTACTAGGATTATATTGCAGTACTTCTCATGATTAGATTTGTGAACAACATGATTCTTTTGCCCAGTTCTCAGAAATATGTGATTCACAGCATAATTTGGCCTCAGAGATCCTGACCATTTATGCTGTGTCAGATTTCTGCTTTTTTCTGCTGATTATCCAGTTAAACAAATCCTGTTGGAGCCCTCTGAGTCAGTGCGTTTATGCAGAAAGGAACACTCATACAGCGGATTGCAAAAGTTTTTAAACACATTTAGTCTTTTTTGTATTTTGTAGTGTTTTGTCACATAATTTAAATGAATGATTTGGCAAATTATTTGAAAAAAATGTATAAGTTTGTGAAATGACATTAAAATCAGACTCAGACTTACTTTAATTATCTCAGATTGGGAAATTGCAGAAATAGGAAAATGTTTTTAAATGTTCTAAGAAACAAAAATGTACTTTTTTGCCCCGTTGTTTTGTAGTCTTAAATTAACACTTGGTGTGTCCACTTGCATTTTGAAGTCACTGTATTGATCCGATTTCAGTTTATTGGGGTTTTTTTCTGGTTCGATGGTTTTCTAGCCTGGTGGTCCTAGTCCCACCCAGCAAACAACATAATAAGGTCTCCGGTCATGTCAGAGACAAGATGGTGGACAAATACAGATTGTATTTGGGCTTTAATTATATTTAATTATCTTCACAATCCTGAATTGGATTAAGTGGTATAAAAAATGAATTAAATAATTCAGCATATTTAATGATATCTTCTTTATCTGTAAATTAAATCTGTCATTAAAAATGGAAAGAATACAGAATCATAGCAAAAAATGTCACAACAGGGAATGCCTTCAAGATTCATGGAGGGGCCAAAAGTAACTCTGAAAAAGTTAAAATATCCAATACTGGAAGAAAAACTAGTTTGGACTCCCAGATAAGTTGAACTGGCAGGACAACAATCCTTAGCATTCCTCAAAGTGATTTAAAGGGAAAATGTTAAACGTCTTTGGACGACCAAATCAAAGTCCAAACCTTTATCTGACTGATTATCTTGCTGTGCTTCATACTCCTCCAGTTTGATGGAGTTGAGAAAAAAACAAACACAAAGGAAATAAAATTCAAAGTGTTGATTGAATTTGTTATCAAAATGTCTGCAGATGAAAAGGAAAAAAAAAGTGTGGTTATTTTTCTGGAGCTATAGGGGATGTCACCTCAGTGTGTAAGCAGGAAATTATTCCTTTTAACCTGTAAAGGGCCAAACCATGAAAAAAATATTTGTCCTTTTTTTAACGGAATGTAAATATATATTCAGCATTTATTACCACGTGATATGTCAAATTTCTTGTAGTGTAATCTTCTGCTTTCTGGTGTTTATTAAGGGGCCAAAGACAAAAGTCATGTTGTGTTGTAGAGAATTTTTCACCACAGAGTGATGCAAAATGTCAGACTTTATGTGTCATATATGTCATGCGGGGCTCGTCTGGGTTAAAACACCTATGTGCAGTGATTTCCATAAGCACTAAAACAAAACTGCCAATACAACAAAAACAAACAAAAAAGAACTCAGCCTGAAGTTTTTAGGGAAATGATAGAAGCTCATAGATGTCTTTAAAATGATTACCTCATGCCTTTATTGTCTCACATAAATTCATTGAGCTAACATAACTTAATCTCACCTTGATGGCCAAACAGGAATGTGTTACGTCAACATTATCAACTAGAGGAGACATAATGATCCAAAGAAATAAGCTCAGTCATTCATTTTGTTTCCTTTATTTATTTCAAATAGATTTCTGTTTAGCATATTTCCGCTTTGTGAACACTGACTTATCAGACTTGTACTTTAACATTTTAATCTATCGCTGATATATAGTTTTACATTAATCTTATAGTTTTCTGATTCAATTGCAGTGTGCTTTTGCAAATTCATTAAAACAATCTACTTTCAGGCTTTTCTGTTTTACTTAAGTATTCTATTATAACATGAGCTGTGGGGTGTGAATAAGGCAAACTCTACTCCCTCACAGTGAACGGCACCACAGGGGAGAGCATGTCTCTCACTGTTGCAGAGAGGAAGGCTCTGACAGAGGAATGGTGTCTGAGAGCCAGGGGCAAGTAAGTATTTATACATTTTTTTGTCTATATGTTGCATGTAATGCCAAAGGAAATATGTTGTGAAATGTATTTCTAATATTTGCCTCAACAGAATGGATAACGTGATTGTGCACATTGGTTGCATGAGTCTTAAAGACTCTCAGGATCTGGTAAGTTGTTGCTTATTTGATGGGAAATTACTGCTAGTGAAGCCATCCATCATCAGTTCTGCTAAATTTTACGTTTTAATTTTACCGTAATATAAATTCAAAATAATATTATGAGGTGACAGAATTAAGTTATAGAGTTATAGGCTATTTATTTCCACTCACTGTGCTTTTAAGTAGCAATTAAAAACAAGGCCTATGCCATCAGAAGCGACGGCTAGCGACCCCCAATCCTCCTATTCCCCAATTCTTGAATAGACGCAACCCAATAATATAAAGCTGCACATGTTCAGTCACAAAGCTCCACCTGGTGTTGACACTTCGAACCAGCCCGATATGGCATCATTACCTTTGATTTGCACTTGATTTAGGATCCATTAGACAAATAGTTCCAGAGATGTAGCCAAAAATCTGATTTTTCGTGCATAAAGCACCACTTGGTGGGGAAACCATATATCCCATAATCAAAACTTGAGTATCAAATTCCAATTGTGTAAATTGTTCAAGTTATCACATCAAACAAAGCATATCTGGCAGCAGTCGTGATGAAACCATTATATCCCTGACACTCCGCACTCAGGGACATAATAAATAACTATAATACTAACTTCAATTCTGAACCTTTAGTGGCAATGTTAGTCAAGGTTTTAATGTTTTATACTACATTTCAGAGCTATTAAGAACAAAATATGATCAAACAAAAGTTCTAAAAATTCAAATGGTATTTTTTTAAAGTCTTCATTTAACCAGAATATAAAAATCTTGATATTTAAAATACATCTTTTATGTTAGAAGACAGGCAGCAGGTCTGTTGGCATGAGACAGTAGAAATCCTAGTTTAAAACTGAAGAACATAAACATAATAATGTTTCATGAAAAGTAATTGCAACAGAGGCTTCTGTTACTTCTTAATGATGTAAATACAATGGCAACAGATTGAGAGGAAAAGTTGCATGATAAGTTTTAATTCTATTTACATCCTCAAACACAAAGTTTCAGGGTTATAATGGTTTCATCACAACCCACGGCCACCGCCGGATATCGTTCGTGTGAGCATGATAACTCGAACAGTTTTTACAATTGGAATTTGATATTCAGTATACCTACTTAGTTCCCCAAGAGGACGATTTGTATAGAATTTCAGGATTATCGGATTTATGGTTTCCCCACCAGGTGCCGCTTTATGCATGAAAAAAGGCATTTTTGGCTATGTCTCTGGAACTATTTCTTTCATTGACCTTAAATCAAGTCCAAATAAAAGGTCATGACCTCAGGTTGCATCCTGTCCTGACGTCATGCTGGACTAGTTCAAAGTTTCAACACAAGGTGAAGCTTTGTGACTAAACATTGTGTCTATTCGTGGATTAGCGAACAGGCGAATTAGGAGTGTTCGGGGATATATCCCTAGCAGTTGCTTCCAATGGCATAGGCCATGTGAGTGTCTCAGAAAAAAAGTAATCTGACCCTTAAAGTAAGACCCTTCCCTTTAAGTATGAGACCAAACAACCCAGAATAACAAATCACTTTGTACATATGTGGATGTGAGGTTACTGGTAACACATAAACTGGCATTTACACATCTCAACAAATCCTCCAAGTATTCTTTTTATTTTGACTCCAGAAGTTTTCAGATAGACATGGCGGCTGCAAAGGTACTAGTTTCATGATAGCTGTGCAACTAAAAGCAGATGCCTAGTAAATAGACACAGGTCTCAGAGTTAATGGGCTTGTTGTTTCCCTCTGGTTCTGATCTTTAAGCTAACAAGCTGTGTGCTTTAATGATAATTCAATGACCTACAATACAAAGGAGTTGTCCTATTCAGTAATTTTAATCACTGCTAATTTCATAGCTTCTAAATAGTAAAAGTTTAAATAAATGTATCATGGATGACCGTACCAGAGGCTGTACATTTATTTCACTTATCTTTCATCCTCCATGTTATGCTTATCCCCCTACAGGCTCGCCATTCAGTAAAGGTTGGGGCTGATGGAATAGCCGTCATTTCTCCGTCATTCTTCAAGCCCAAATCGGCAGGTGTGTGATGCAAACCTCTGTTACACTCATATTGAAGTGTACATGTTGAGCTCTGCTAAACAGTAAAGCCACATTTTTCTCTCTCACCCTGCTTCAGATGCTTTGAGGACATACCTGCAGGAAATTGCTTCAGTTGCTCCAACCCTTCCCTTCTATTATTACCATCTCCCAGGAGTCACTGGTGTTAATGGTTGGTGTCGTTGATGGATGATGGTCATTCAGAACCTTAACTATGATGTGTCAGATGTCTTTAGTACTGCCTTGCTTTGAAACGTCCTTGTTTTCTTCAGTGCAAGTGAGAGATGTGATAGAAGGCATTGAGAAGCTCATCCCCTCATTCTGTGGTGTGAAGTTCAGTGGGAGTGACCTAATGGACTTTGGCCAGTGTGTCAGTTACAGCCAGCCTAGGTGGTCCGTCCTGTACGGCATTGATGAGGTTAGTCTCATTACTTGCAGTCCTTTGGAAAAGTATTCCCCCCTTTTTGACGTTTTAGTAGGAATAAAATGGACCTTTTGGTGAAGATCACATCTTATTATTAACACAACTTGCCTGCATGTGAGGATGCAGAACTTGAACATGTGTAACTGCATGTATGTAATCCACAGCAGACATTTTAACCTGAGCTTATAATTTTCCAAAACTTAAAACCCAGAAACACATTTACATAAGATAGGCCTGTCTCAGAACTTATAAATAGATAAAGAGACCATTTTACTAACAAATATGCATCTTGCACCCCTACATTTACCCAAAGTTAGTGTCAAACTAAATAAACTTTACTCACACCTCTCCCAACATGTTGTAGAATTATTACTTAGCATATTTCATGTAATAAACTCTATAACTATAATCTTCAACATCAATGTTTTCTTATTCACTGCAAAAACTAAGATCTAAGTAAGATTAAATATCTCAAATCAAGGACACATATGCTTATTTTTTTAAAGTAAGATCATTATTGTTACTTAATAGGTTTTTTTCAAGAATTTTTTTAACTTGTTTTAGGAATTCTTGACAAGGTTTGTATTCCTTACAATATAAATTATCTGCCAACAGAACAAGAAAATGTATCTTATTTCAAGGAAATTTAACCTAATTTTTGTAGTTTTTTTTCTTGTTTTTTTAAAGCCAGTTTTTATAGTGCTGCTGCTTCGTTGCAGTCTCTGATGAATAATTTTCTTGCCTAGATGTAGCTTTTGCTTATTTTGGGATCCTTTTTTTTTACATTTTATAATCATAGATTTTTACAGTGCATTATGGGAAATGTGTTTTAGATTTTTCTCCAGACATTCAACCTTAATCAGTATTCTCCATTACTTTTCGCTGAGCTGTTGGGAGCAGTCTTGCATCTTCATCATGCTGCCCGCTTGGCGTTAAGCGCTAAATAACACAATAAGAGAAAACACCAATGGGGACACATACTTTTCCAAGGCACCGTGCATTGTTTTCTGAATGTTTTGTGACACTGTACTTAACCACAGAGTGAAACCCTAAAACAAATCCTGTGTAATTTCACTGTAGCAACTGCTAGCAGGTCTGGCTATGGGAGCTGATGGCGCAGTTGGCAGGTTAGTAATCTTCCATTTGCGTAGTTCTTCTTTCTCTGTGTGGTAGGTTGCGTGGCCAGCGTGGCTAATGGAAGGCTGTAGCCAGAGGTCCTCCAACATGACAACTTTTTATTTTACACTGATGCATGTTAGAAAAAGAAACAAATGGAAACCACAAAGAAAGCTTAAAACTTGCATGCAAAAAGCAACAGTGAAAACTGGTTGTACTCATCCACTTTGTCACACTCTGTGCTGTTCTTATTTCTGGGTTTCATTTCTCTGTCCCCAGCACATATAATTATTTAGGATGTCAAGTGAAGGAGCTCATGTCAGAATTCAACAATGGAAACTTTGACCAAGCCAGAGCAATACAGGTAGTGCCGTTCTCTCCGCTGTCATCTTCTCTCTATACTATCTATCAGTTTTCTTGACATTTCTGTGTTGCTTTCACATGTAGTTCAAAATGCAGGAGCTCCTGAGTTACGCAATGAAACTCGGTAAGTGACGGTTGTGTCGCAACGTTTCCCTCTAACATTTAAAGTCTCTGAAATCAATCAGCCTTCATTGTTCATTTATTCTCTGCCACTGACAGGCTTTGATGTGGGCGTGAACAAGCAGCTGATGTCAGATGTGTCAGGCCTGGATCTGGGACCCCCTCGACTCCCACTGATGCAGCGTAGTCCTGATCACGCACAGCTACTCAAAAAGAAACATCACAGCATTTTTGCCAGATGCTAGTGTTTTCACTTTAAATGGCTGAGTCCTGAGGATCTAACATTCTCCTTACTCCTGTTATTAATACTCCTACAATGACAACGCACAAGCAAGTTTTTTTTGTATATTTTTTTAAAAAAAAACAAGCCGATCCCAGCTGCGGCTTATTAAAAGCCACATTGCACCCTGATCTGGTCAAAACGGTGACCAGTTCTGCTAACGGGGTACAAATCAGCAGTTTATCCTGCCATTCTTTCATGCGTAAGATGGTGGCTGACTATTTTCTCAAATTTTATGGCATTACATTCCTACAAAATGTGAATGACTGTGAAAGCATTTTTCAATTAATACCATGACTTCACCCTGTGTGTTTGTGTGTTTTTATAAAGTGGTTTATCTCCATCAGTTAAAAGCTCTGTAATGTTTTCATCGCTTTGTTACTGTTAAAACTCACACAATGGAAGAAAAACACTGACAAAAGCTTCAAGAAAAAAGAAACTACTGTAAAATACATGGAAATGTATTTGCTTGTTAACATACATGTTTGGATGGGCATAAAAAGGGAAAAGCACTGTTTTTAAAAAGTTTGTATTTTTTAGATAATCCCAGGACTGTTACGAATAAAGTGATGAATTTTGTTTTTTTTTTCTCCTTCCATTCTTTCAGATTAAAAAGTTACATGTTGCTGTATCCCTACACAAACATAGAATTCACATTGTTTAAGTTAAAATCTACTTTTAATTTTTAAGGCTACATTTTAAAGCTGGTGATCAGATTCATGTAGATAGAAAGAAAAGAAGACATGGGGTTTACTAAATCCAAAAAAATAGTTTGATTTGAAATTGTGTGTGAACAAAATAATTTAGTCTATGATAGACACAGCCAAACATCTGGCCAGTGATGACAGGCGGGTATAAGGCAGAACGTCTGTAATGACATATAATAACTAGTAATAAAGTTTTTTTTCAAACCAGTTTATTTGCATAAACTTCATAGAGTAACTTCATATCTGAATTTTATTATTGTGTTTTTGTTTTATTCTTCAAACTTTTAATGGTGGTTATTGTTTGCATGGAGCAATTAAATCAAGAAGTGATCATGAATTTAACCACTACTTCATACACCAATGCAGTGCATCCAGTGCAGTGCAAGCAGATGTCTCACATTTAAACCTGTGTTTAAACCAAGATGAGGTTTTATGAAGTTCTATATCTTTTGCTGGCACCAGAAAATTTGTAGAGTACGGCAGAAACACAAATCTGTTTATATTTTACCATCATGTTCAGCCCCACTTGTAAAGTTGTAACCCTCTTAGAATTTTTCAGTTCAACATGAACGTCACCTAAAGCATCATCAGGTTTTTACACATGCGCTGACTGCAGGTAACGAGAAGCTAAACAGCCGATAAATGTAATGCTCAGCCATTTATATATTTTGCTGTATGTATTGTATGTCATTCTTGCCTCCTTCTACACCAGTAACCAGTTAAAGGGTTGTAGAAGTTGTTCATCAGCTGTTCATATGAGCATGGAGTAGGGCTGGGCGATTAATCAATGTAATCTATTAATTCTAATAAGTTGTTTCTTAAGATTTAATGAAAATTTTGATTTTTTTTTTTTTATTTCTCTAGCACACTTTGGTCCTCCTTACATCATAGTAACATCAGGCTAGAAGTAAAATCTCAGATTTTACTTCTAAGCCATATCGCCCAGCCCTATAGAAAAAAGGAAAAAACATTTGAAACATTGAAGAGTTTGTTGATCTTCTAATTCTGGATCTTTTTTTTACTAAGCTCAAGTTGACATCACCTCACAGCTTGGCCATAAGTACAACCTGTGTGCAAGTATAAAAATGCAACTTACTTCCATGTGACTACACAATAGCAGGTTGTTTCTGAATTTACAGGTTAACTTGACAAAAAAAACACTTCTCTTCCAAGAGCCTATGAGTATTATTGTTAGTAAATAGAATTTTAGGTGACAGAGATAAACAAATACCAATAAATATCAAAGGCTGTGAAGCAGAACGTGTCTCCAATGTAAAAGTCCTTTAAATCTACATTACAGATAACCTAACCTGTCTTAAAACATATCACATCTGGAGAAGAAAGCATAAGAACATCTGTATGTTCTACATAAACAAAAGTAAAAACAACACCTAGAGTACTTAAACTATTCTGATACACCACTGGAAGCATCCAGATGAGTTGTATCACTGTGTGGTACAGCATCTGGTCACCCCCTCACCAACCATGTCCAGGAGTTGCATGGTGAAGAAGGCTTGTAAGATGGTGAAGGACTGTTCATCCTCCAGAGGAAGATGCAGGAGTCTGATCTGGAATCAGCACGCAGAGGAACAAGTTCTTTCACAAAGTTGTTAACCTGAGAAATTGAGGACAATTAGGACATAATGCACATATTTGTCGACTCACAATCACTCCCATCTAACATCCACATGTGCATATACACGCACATTTCCTGAACCCTGAATACTGTAAATAATCTGCACTAGATACTGTTAATATATATGTTTGTTTTATAAATGACGATAAAGTTTCATTTATAATCATAATAATTTTCCATTACATGACATAGATTTTAGTTGAGCCACTCATCCATAACCAAAAAGATATAATGTATAACAAATAAGCAATTTTTCAATGGTACAAACACTTTAGCTTTTCAAGGCTTTTCCATAAATGTGAACGCTGCTTTTAGCTATTTTCACTCTTATTTACTGAACAAAGTTTCATATCTGTAAGTCAATTTTCATTTTTTAGAGACTGCGCATTAAAAGAGCAGATATGTTGTAGGATATACAACAAAAAAAGCAAAAAATTAAAAACTTTAAAATAAATTATGACTATTGGAAATAATTCAGTATGATTTGTAAAGAACCTTTAATATCAGGTACTTCAACATCATAATCTCACACCTTCAACACACATATTCAATTAGAGAATTGGTGTATGAAGGACACCTGTGACATGGTGTTGAAACTGAGACTTTTGTAGCTGACTCTGAATCATCTGAAACAGCAAGTAGTTATAACAGAACTCTGCAAAACTCTGCAGACCTGGTTGGCTTTTATTTTTACTCAAATGCAATTGTAATGTCTCTTGTTATTATTGTTTTGGTTATTTGATGTGGTGGCTCTAAGTCACAGAAGACAAACCTAAGTAAGTTTCCTTTTGCTTAACAAATTTGTAATAACCAATAATGAGAAACTGAAAATCTACTATGTGCAAGTGTTGTTTCTGTTCTGCAGTGTTGTCTGAAAAAGATCTGAAAAATCTCCTGCTTATCTTGAAATCTGAGCAAACAAGAGAGATCGCATCTCCAAATTAGTTTAACTGAATTGGCCCACTTTTAAAAACTAATCTGACTCTTAATATTGATGTTTCTTATCACATTTTATTGGTGGTTTTTATATCACAATCTTTTTTAAAAAAATGTTTGCAGTAAGACTAAGTTTTTGGAGTATAAAGTACGCACCATGGAGGGGGCTTCCAACATAGTATGGGAGACTCTAAAATCTGCTATATTACCTCACTTGACATGTTATTCTGACCTATACACACAATTGTGTGCATTTTATTCTGGCTTATCCTGTTAAATGCCTTCTCTGCTAAGATTAAAACAGACTCCTGTGGTTTCTGCAGAAGGGACACTTTGACCATCAGCTAATCTCTCTGATATAAATTATGTGCAGAAACATAAGGTGCCATATTGTCTGGCAGAATTAGCCTTGTGTGGAACCATCTATCTTTGTTTATGGTCACAATGAATTAATGAGAACCTTCTCTCTTAGAAAGATTAAAAGGGATTCTGATCTGCTCCCAGACTTCTGGTTAGAATGGATCTCTGGAGGAGATCCTCAGAATTGCAATTCTATATTCTTTGTTGGTTTATTTTCTGTTCATCTCATTATTTGTTTAATAAACTTTGTTAATCCTTTTCCCACTTTCAACTAGTGTGTTCATCCTTTGAAAGCTTTATATTTTTCGCCTCAACACATAAACACGTTTTCATCTGCAAGAGGATCCAGTGGTCTTGTGTAAAAACTGGACCACAATTAACGACTTTAAAATTATGCACATGTTTCCTGTTTTATACACATTTTGAGGCATTATCAAAAGCTATATGACTTGTATGTGGACCATTATATAACCTCGTCCTATTAGAAACAAAACTACCTCAATACATAAATGTATCTGGTATTTCTCAAAGTCATTAATATTTAAGGGGAGGCCATCTTCAGCTGTTTACATCAGCTAATGAATAACGAAACGTTTTCGTGGTAGTTGGTGCAATATGTAAAATATGTAAAATACCCAGCGTGTTGTGGAACCATGTATTTAGCTACACGGTAAGCGAACGGCGAGATTTGACTGTTACACGCAAAGCTGTAGCGTTTCCGGCCAGCTCAGCGCGTTGGTCCTGTGGTGTTGTCGGTTTACAGCCTGTCAAACAAGCAGCGGTGCCAGCTAGCTGTAACGTTTTCCGGGCCGTAGCAGAACAGCGGAACATTTTGGAAAGATGGTGCTGCTGACGATGATTGCTCGTCTGGCTGACGGGCTGCTGTTAGCCGCTTCAATGCAGGAGGACGAGCAGGTTCACATTTAAGCATTTTTGCCCCTGTTGTCGTTGGCGGTGTATCGTTTCAGGCTGCTACAGTTAATGCCTTTATGTTGTACTCATATTCTACTGACACGTAAGCTAACAATAATTTTCCTCCAGAAATGTGTACCTCGGAGGAAACAAACACTTGACACCTGGCTGGTTATCTGTGGTTTATCTGTACGACTTGGCTGATAAGTGCAGACTTCTTTCAGCAGGCCTATTACCCTGAACATACACCCTGTTTTTTTGTTCGTTTGTTTTTTAAGTTATTTAATATACCCAACTAATATTTAATCTGTCTGTAAATCTTTGTTTCGAACCCTGACTTAATTCTGAAACATTTGAGCTAGCTCTATTTCTGTCTTTCACTGGATATTAATTCACTTAAATTCAAAACTTCAAAAATTGGCTACGTCTTCATTATTTATAAAACATACTTATTTATTAATGTGAGTTCAAAATGATGATCTTAGTTTACAAGCATCCCTGAGTAGAAGGATGTGCAGTCAAAATGAATGCCATATTTAAACCATATCTTTACAAAGAGATCTGAGTATTTTTGTATGTACTGGCAAGGAATTGAACTAGATAAAGGGTAAAAATGCAAACTTGGCAAGAGGTACGTGGAAAAAGTGTTGCAATTGCTGAATTTGTCCACCAGAGAGCAATAGTATTTTAATTTTAAACAGAATTAATATACTTTCTTGTTATGAAATTAATTTTAAGTTGATATTTTCTACTCAGTCCTAAGATAAATAAGATAAGCTCTTTTAAAACGTGAGATTTCCTTTGATTGAAAAAACAAACAAAAACAAATGCTTGTTCAAATGGATGGCTTTTCTAACATGAGCTGTTTTACTCAAAGACATGGCTAACAAAAGTCTAACATCTTTTCCTTCACTCTCTTGTTTGCTTTCAAAAAGGGAAATGAAAAGGTTTGTTGTGTCTTTGTGCTTCATCATATGTGTCTCTGTGATGCTGCGGAAAAGATTGTCTTTTAATATAAACTTTCTCAGAGCTCAAGTGACTGTGTTCCTTGTGAAAGCATTACCCTCTGTCATAAATACCTTCACACTGCTGAATCTGTCAGTAGGCATCTTATGCAAGTTATTTTTATCCAGCACATTTCACAAGGCAAGAAATTAATGATAAAATGTTAGTTGGTTTCTGTTTTTGTCTTCTATAGGAAGCAGACATACTCAGATTACTTAGTGTCAAATTATCTAGTGAATTAAAAGGATTTTATGTTTTGGATATCAGTAAGATGACTTGACAGTTTGTGTTTTCAACTCTCTAGTTGGGTCGAGATCTTCAACAGTATCAGAGCCAAGCTAAGCAGCTCTTCAGGAAACTTAATGACCAGAGTCCCACACGCTGCACTTTAGAGGCTGGTTCAATGTCATTTCAGTGAGTATGAAGAAATAAACAATCAGAAATGTTCTGTGCTTGACTCTGAGCAGTGGTTTCCTGACAGGCCACTTAAAAATGCATTGCCCACCCCAGCTTTATGCTTTAACTCTGATTCCTTCCAGCTATTTCATTGAGAAGGGGGTGTGCTACCTTGTGCTGTGTGAAGCTAGCTTTCCAAAGAAGCTAGCTTTTGCATACCTAGAAGATCTGCAGGCAGAGTTTCATGATCAACATGGGAAGAGGGTCCCAACAGTTTCCCGTCCATACTCCTTCATTGAATTTGGTGAGCGGGGAAAAAAAAAGAGAGAGACAGAAACGGAAGTTCTCAAACATGCAGTTATATTAGCATCCAAATTATCTGTTGCATGAATTGATGGGTTTCATTTTTCTCTTTCCTGACTTGCTTTCTTCTTCTCCTTAGACACTTACATTCAGAAAACCAAGAAGTCGTACATTGACAGCCGAGCTAGAAGAAATCTGGGCAGCATTAACACAGAGCTGCAGGATGTTCAAAGAATCATGGTGGCTAATATAGAAGAGGTTCTGCAAAGAGGAGAGGCTCTTTCTGGTGAGTTTACCAGGAAATGCCTTCAGTGTCACCTCTTGAAATATGATTTAGTTCTCACCTCTGTTTTTTTCTCTTCTACTTTCTTTCTTGCTTACTTTCTATTTTGTTGTCTTTCATTTTTTTCTGTACACAGCACTGGACTCTAAGGCCAGCAACTTGTCCAGCCTGTCAAAAAAGTACAGGAGCGATGCCAAGTACCTGAACACCCGATCCACCTATGCCAAGCTGGCAGCCGGAGGGGTCTTCTTCATCATGCTCATTGTCTATGTGCGCTTCTGGTGGCTCTGAAAGAGGAGTGGAGGAAGAAGGTAATGGAGGGAAAATGAGCTCAACACAGTCTGCGGACGCTAAGAAGAAGCAGTCACTTTCAACTAAAACAGGATCCCTGCTCTCTATAGGACTTTGCCGCCACCCATTCTGTTCTCGCCTCTCCATGGATGTGCGATCTGAATGTTAGCGTCATAATTCATAGATTTATTTATGCTAATTATACAATAATGCTCTAGTAGACGGTGAGAAATTTAACGAATGAATTGTGTGAGTGTGTGTGAGGTTGTGTATATGTCTGGATTGGTTGTTTTTATTGCTGATTTGTGTGGAAAAAAGACAAATTTCCTGTTTTTGAGTTTCCAAGGTTGCTGTACTATAACAGGATTCCTGTATTTAATCTTTTATAAACTAGTAATCCAGTTAAAGGAAACAAAAACATTTTATTAAACTTAAACACATTAAGAAGTAAGTCATAATTAAACAAAAATCTTGAATAAGCCAAAACTGTTGCAATCATATTAATCCCTGGTAGCGGTCTCAGTAACAGGCGGTAGAAACTAAAGCTGAATTTCTTTTTTTTTTAATCCAAATACTGTTTGAAAGGGTTGAAATCGCTACTTTACCACCTTATAGGGTCTTTTTTCCGCATTTATGGGATGTCGGTTCACTAAAACTAAGTGAAGGGCATTTATTTTGCTTTACCCAAATTTATTATGTCAGCATTTTCTAGCAGGATATAAATAGTTGCATGTGAGGTTAGTCTGCACAGTGGCTCATGAAGAAACATCAGAAAGCCAATTTTATGTTAATCACACCTAAAAGTAAAGTACCAGGTCCAGTACATGAACTCGGATCAGTCATGTCACTTCTTCAGTCATCGCAATGCTGTGGATGAAACTAGCCTTTGTAAGATGGTAACTGGGATATCAAAAATAATGTGTTTTTTTTTTTTTTTGTTTTTTTTAAACTTTTTTTTGTAAATGAAAAGTCTACAGGACTGTTCATTTGTGGGTGTTGTAGAGGTTATTAATATATTATGTTTAATGTACAGGCTGCACCATCTCTCAGTGCATTACTTTGTTTAGTTTGGAGATTAAAAGAACTGCAGCAAAGGTTACATTGTTGGCACACTAACTTTACAAAGATGATAATTTCTTTAAATAAAAATCTGAAATAAAAGCAAATCAACTTTGTGCAGCTTGTAAATTTAAATAATGCTCAAAGTTACAGCAAGAAAAAGCTCCAAATGCAAATAAAAGCTGTGAACAGTTTGGTAACATTTAAATGCAAACATTGGGATCATCTTTTAAAACTCTTCCATCTATTGGCTTCCTGTATTTGTGTGGTATTTTCTCTACAAGTTGCATATAATAGATTGCTTAGAAATTTTTTTTACTTGGCTCAGATAAGAAAAACTCCAGATGCTTGAATTTCACTATGAATCTGGTTTTCCTGACATTTGATGACCCACCTCATCATAGAATGCCTTGAAAAATCTTCCGATTTCCTCTTTCATGCATACACATGTTCAGGATCATGTGTTGGCGTTGATATGATTCCCCCCCTGTGGCCTTAACTCATTAAGCCCTACTCCACATCAGTATACAGCATATAGAAAAGCCTGAAAGCACAACCCTGTTGCTTCAGGCTACTGTGAGGTGTTTAATCTGTGTTGCATTTCCTTGTTGTGAAATGAGGACTGCATTGTATCCTTTGTCATTAAATCTTTACTGAAACTTTTTTTTTAAGATGTCCTCAGAAGGTTGCAAATAATTCTTATCTAACTTATAGTCAAAGCTGACCCCTTGATTTTGTTTCTTCCAGCAAGCAGACATTTTATGAGTTTTGGGTGTCTGATTTAAGGGAAGTTTGTATGATGATATCACAGTTGTAGATATGACTAGAAAATGGGTTCTCAGTCACTTAAATAACTTTTTCTGCTAGTAGCTTGAAAGTACACCTTCTGTTTTTCTGTTCTGTCTATGAATAAAATCATTTGCACAAAACACACTTCCTGCCTGTCACATTGCTTGAGTTTAGCTGATGATTATCAAAAGTTCATGGTACGTGTATCTACAGTGGAAGCAAAACTATCACTTCCTGAGAATGCAAAATACAGATACAATGTACTACTACTAGCAGTCACTGGTCTGAATGTACACATTGTACTCTTGAAAATCTAAGATTTAATCTAGAGCTTTCTTTTTAGACTAATATACATAATGCAAAATACTTCTTGGGGGGGAACCCCAACAAAAACTGCATAACATGGGGATGATGTGAAGTAAAGGACACATCAGGTTATGAAAAAGGAACCTTGGTGACTCAGCGCATAGTCCTGGGTGTGTCATAATACCAAAGATTTTTTTTTTGCTTTCAGGCCCACACATATGTTTGGTGGAAAAGCTCACGAGCTACATCAGCGCTTTTCTAAGAAACACATTTTCAAAAATTCTAAAGCTGAGGTAATCTCAAGCCTCCTTGTTGTGTACCTCTTTTGGCCAGCAGGTAGAGGGCTTCTCTCACTGATGTGCTGCAGCAAACCAAGGCCTACAAACTTCCAAATTAGCAAGCTCCATTGCTGTAGGTCTCTTGTTAGCCGAGCCCTGAATAGCTGAGTAAAGGACGGGAAATTATAGGTTGCAGTTGTTGGGGTAGAGTGAAAGAGGGGAAAACAGAGAGAAAAACAGACTTGCAGACGTAAGCTTCTAGCCCTGTATGCTCTCAGACCTGTAGACTGAATCCTCAACTTGAGACAGAACAGGAAATGTCAGAAAAAAATGAGAAGCAGCAGAGGGTAGCGTGCCAAAAACAAACCACAGGGTATAAGCTAACCTTTTCACCTTTCAAGGGAAGTGGAGTTGAGTCTCAATTGAGCAAAACGATGTCATCCATTTCAAGTAGAACAGCTTCAAGATGTTTTTTTTTTTTTTTGTGCTAATAATATTTTCTCACAGAGATTTTTAATTAACCGCCTGTGGTGCTGATTGCTGCTTGCACGTCACCGTATCTGCACATTTGAGTACCACAGTGAGCAAAACTCACCTTTGCGGGCTTGCCTGCACTGCCAGTATTCACTTTCAGTGTTTTTCACCATTTGACCTGCAGCTCTGCTTTTGCCTTTTACCAGTAAGTAGCAACACTACTGAGGTTATGTCTGCAAAACATCTTAAGCAGTAGTGTTTGCCTACTGATGCACAAAAGCTGCCATTTTACTTTCATATATTTAAAAAAAAAGCAAAAAAGGAAGGAGCACAAATGTAAACAGGAATAAAAAGAACTATGTGTCATTAATGCTGCACAGACATGCAATGAAGTTCTAGTGTCTATTGCACAAACAGTTGAATTGTTTATTTATTACCTATCAAGGTGTTAGAAAGTTCTAATATTAAATTTTCTGACATATATTTTATAATCCTAATTTATATTTGTGCCTTTTTTGTCCTTATCTGTTGAAACGCTTGCATCAGAAATCAGTACGGCTACAAGAGTTAGTAACGAGTCATTTAGTTAAACCAAATCCTTGTGGCAAGTAGGGGATTTTAAAAGTGTTCAAAAAAACTTCACCATAATTAAAGAAGCGATAGCATATCCCTTCTCTTGCTCCAGTACTTTCTTTCCTTCCTCAGCAGGTTGCCATGGCACCAGTGAGTGTGTGACAGTCATGTGAAAACGAAGCTGATTGGATTAAAATACTTTGTGTGATCAGAGGTCAGGAATATGGGACATGTACTAAACACACATAGCCTTACACTTAAACACACACACACCGAAATTATGGCAACAGCTCAAAAAGTATTTGTCATCTAAAGAAATACTTCTGTTGTACACTATTACCCTACCTTGATTACATTTTCACCCACCCACACTTGGTTGGTCTCCTGCAACCTTAAGGAAACAGCTTGCTAAATTAGTGTCGCCTCCACCTTCATCTCCTGCTGACTGGCAGATTTGCTGCAGTTCTTCAGCTTTTAACTTTTAACACAAACATGCAGATAGCAAACTCACTTACACTTAGCCTGATTCCTTCACTCCAGGCCACTCGTCCACTGAAGCTCATCAACCCATTAAGACCCGAGGCGCCGTCCAGACATGGCCACATGCACTCATATGTCACATCAGATTGGGTTGAACAAATGGGTGAACCTCAAGGTTTTTTTCTTCCTCTCTTTGACTTCAAAAAGCATAAAAAACATGGTACACAGAGAGATGTAGATACACATACTTTAACACGAACAGACAAACAGATTATGATGTTATCATTTCACAGATTCTAGCTGAATGAGTTATTAATGGCTCAAGTGGGGGAAATGTAACAAGGGTTGGAAGGATTTCTGATTTGGGGATCATAAACATCAGCTGCTGGGAGACAGGTCAGAGCACTGGAACAGGAGACCAGTCAAGTGTGAAATTTTTAGGGAAATTCTGTGAAAATTTCTCAACTTGACGGGCCTCCACTGCCATGTTGACATGAATTAGGTCAGTTATGCAATAATGAAAATGTGTCAAATTACAAAAGGGGATTAAAAATAAAAAATTACTTCCTGTATATATTTTTTGTGTGTGTTTTCAAGTAATAACATGAAGTCATGAAGTCAAAGAGATGATAATCTTGTCTAATTATGGGAACATTATATATAAGATTGCAACAGAGTGATGCGAAAGTCTTTCAAACTAAATTTAGTTGAAAATGATTTTAAAAAGCAGGATGTTAAAATGCCCTGGCATGTTAAACAAAGAGTCTTTCTGACTTAAAGGCGGTTATGGTTAAACCTGACGAGGTGGTGCAACATAGAGGTAAACATGCCTCTTTTACGCGAAGGTTGTAATTCTGCTCTGCACATATGCAAAGTGGTGGGAACGTGCGGTGAGATGTAGACCTGTCATCATCCCATCTGTAATGGCCACAATAAAAATGTGTTCCATCAAACCAGCTTGTCACATCATCCCAGCTACCTGCATGTCTCTTCCTCTTCATCCTCTTCCCTCAAGCGCTTGTCTCCTCCAATCAGAGCAGAGGGAAGCTGCAGGAACAGCAGCTGTATGGCAGAGAAGAGGGTCATAAAACGCAAGAGGCCAAAAGAGGAAGTCAAGGGACCTGGTGAGTTATTGCCCCACCAGCATACACACCGGGTCCTGGGAACCGAAAACTTCTCACAGGGGGGGTCAGAATAGAGTGTTTCGCACATGCTTGGACACGCTCCATATCTTATGTCTGGTCTGTTAACTCATCACAGACCAGTAAGGACCAGTCACACCTTCCCATCATAATACTCCATATGTATTTGAAAAAAGGATTAAAAAAAACTTTTTATAAAGATGTGTGGTAAATATATGTTAATAAAGGTCGACACATGAAGGACAATGAGAACAAAAGACACATGATTGTATGTAAATAAATATAATAGAAATGCTTCAAAGAGAGTAATGAGTCAGAGTCGGGTCAAAAACACACCTCTGCAATGCAGTCTAAGTGGATTACCATAAAGCTTAATCTGATGTCACACAGTTGGTAAATATTATTAGTACCATCTCTCTCTTCTATGTATTAACTGAAGCTAGTAGTTTATTAGTAGTGTCATATCTGAGTATCACACAGAGTTCATCTGTGAGAAAGTGAGGGCTGAAGTGTGAATTCCAGCCATGCCTGTCTTTTAGCAGCTTGTGAATTTATGAGACAATTAACCCTGGAAGATATGTCGAGGACACTCACTTTACACTCTCCACAGCTTTCAGCATGTGAGTAAAATAGAGAAAAATGCAGACAAACATGGTCTGGATATGCATTTCAGGTTGAGCGTGCAGAAAACGCAGCTCTGAAACATGCCCGCATAAGTAGAGCCATTGCATAGAATCTTAGTGTAAAAACGTGAAAATATTTTATATCTTGTGTAATATTACTCTGTGTGTGTGCATCCCTGTAATTTAGAGTCATTTGTTGTGTTTCAGGCGAGATTAGTTTGACCCATCTGCACCCTTCGGCCTTGGGGTCCAGGCCATGATGGATAACCTTGTACATTTACTTGCCAGTATGTTTGTGTGTTTATCTTTTGGCACTAGTGTGCACAAGTGTG
Organism: Pseudomugil tenellus; assembly: GCA_037177515.1. NCBI lineage: Eukaryota > Metazoa > Chordata > Actinopteri > Atheriniformes > Pseudomugilidae > Pseudomugil > Pseudomugil tenellus. The sequence continues at coordinate 19,013,771 of JBAMHX010000016.1, forward strand.
CTTGTGTTTATGTGTATCTGTGTCTTCATATGTACTAAATATCCATGCATGAGGTGACTTTGTTGGGAGTTGCTTAACTCAAGTGTCCTTTAGAAGACATTGCTAAAATCCACATGTGATCAGTAATCTAATAGAGAGATTTGTTAAGGCATGTTGCTGTGAAATCGTTCTAAAATCGTAATCCTTTCAACTTTCACTTTGGTGGATTTGTGCTGTTAAATATCTATTGCAGCAAATGTCATAGTTCATGGTTTCGGTTATGTAATAGGATCACTTTGAACTAACATGACCCACAGAGCAGTGATATTTCTACCCCATTTGATTATATGAATCATCCTCAGTTTGTGATATCCTCCCGGAATAACAGGCTTCACTGGGATCAGAGTAAAACCAACCCAAACAAGTACTAAAACTTAAATATGATTTAAATCAGTTTGACGAGGAAAATGTTTCACAGTTAAGTTCTAGCTGCACATTTGCTGCATGTTATTATGTTACAACTTTCATCTTATTTTTCCATCACTGTTTGTTTCATGCAGAAGGGACTTTATTCATTGCAGAGGTTCCAGCTTTGAAGACTTAGGAACACATTCCCAATGCATGCGAGCTCAACTTTCTGTGCAGATTTTCAGGAGCCCGTCAAAGTAACACATGTACTTCAACATAATAGTAGTTTAAGCTAAAGTTAGACGTCCTGCTTTGCTTATCGAAACCTAAATCTCTTGTAAAATGAAGAAAAGTGAGAGTTGTTACAAGATGAAGGATGGACAAAGGTGCAGGATGGGTAAGTGTGCAATGCAAAAATACCTGCTGCATAATGTGCTTCAGCCATTAAGTTGTTTGTGACTTAGGGAGTCGGGAAGGAGGGCGGTGTTATGTATGCGCGCATGTGGGTGGGGAAAATAAACCTTGCAGGATACAGATGACACCGCCGAGGCTGCTATTTTCCCACAGTGCAGTATAAATAGCCTGCTGGTGTGGGGTGACGGTGGGCATGCTGGGGCGCTCAAGGGAGGATCCCATCCACACACAACAGCACATTCCTGTCCACCTGGCCCTGCCGCAGCCTTAGGTCAGCTTACAGGATGTGTTCACATACATGCAACCCTTCCTCCTCCTCACACCTTTCCCTTCATCACCTGTTCTCTCGCCTCTCTGCCAGGACCCTTTATCCTATTTACCAGAGACTTTCTTGTCGGAGATCTGTGCCCTCATCACGCATGGTCACATCAAGCTTTCACACTTGCTGACTCTCCAGCCTTTGACCACTTTGGAACGCTGTGACGCACACATTCACTCACAAACACCATCTTGGCTTCTCACATGAACATAATAACAAAATCTCTGTTTTTCTGGTGAAGATGAACACTTCCAAACCCTACACTGGTGCAGCATGCACTGCTGCATCATTGGACAGTGGCAACTAAATGAATAACAAAAGTTTGCTAAATGTATTTTCTTTTATCTTTTATCTTACATAGTCGAAATGTGACTCAAAAATGTGACACTGTGTGCCATGCCATGTGATCTCCAGATAAAAAAAAACTAATCAAATATCTAAGGCTTGCGATGAGAAAATCATTTTGGAGTCATTTTTATTTTATGGCCTCTCGACTTGGATTCAGTGTTTATGTTTTCCAATAAAAGCAAAGCTAGAAAAAATCTTTCACAGGTATGTTTGTTTTCTTTGACCAGTATCCCATGTCTAACCAAGTAAATTATTACACTCATAAAGTGTTTATCTGGGAGCCTTTCTCACTTTCCAGAGCATTATTGTCTTCCATGTTGACATTTGAGTCATATAACTTGAAGTTCACACAGGAAAATGATTACTATGATTAAATACATGGAAACCTTTGTATCTGATATATATCACTCTGTAGATGAGATAACATGTGGCTTCTTACCTTGTTGACCTGGCTTTTGATGTTTGCAAAAGGAGATCTGATACTGACCCATTCATGGCAGCGAGTAAAACATCTTTTGCCAACATAGATACACTAATTTCATTCAAATTCCTTTTCAATAAATTAATCTTTTAACCTATTTCAAAAGGAAAGATGTGTTAAAAAGCCATTGCTGTCTGAAGGCTGATTCTTTCACAGAAGCTTCAAGTTATAATCAAATCTAAATACATCCCATTTAGCTTCCTGGTTAACAGATCAACTTGCATTAAAAAAATTGCCTTAAAAAGATTAATGGTGCTGGATTTTTAACAGAGGCAGAACATAGACGTTGCACGGTAACTGATTGAGGTTCATAAATGTTAATTTCACTAAAGCCAGCACAAAATGTCTGTTACTGAGATGAAGACTGATTCCAGTGAGGCCTGCACGGCTTTACTAAAGGCTACCAGACGTGTGTTCAAAATGATAAAACCCCACAAACGTCTAATGGGTAGAGAACATCTGAAGTAAATAATATCAGTTATGCACAACTGCTGATGCAAACAAATTAGCTGCAACAGCCGGGTAATGAAAGTCTATCAGTCTCTGCTACTACTAAATATAGAAAGGCATCATATGCACACTTCATACTGACACTACAGCAGACATTCTTGATTAATAACAGGTACAGATCTGATTTGACTTCCCACATCCCCTTGTGGGAAGACGGTTTGTTTATCGTCAAGAGTCGCACAAGAACTCGGACATTCAAAACCTCCCCAACTTAATCAGTCATTACTATCATCTCCACGAAGGCCAAACTCTGCTGTGTAAATCTACTGGCAGACAGCTGGAGTCCACCTGATTAATGGGCTCCATATCAACGCCAAAAGACCCCAACATTGGTTAAGGTTCACTCTCACCAGCATGACATCTTTTGATGGCTCTGAGCCAGGCCAACTTTTATTACTACTCTGTGGTATGTCGCATACACAAAGAGCTAATATGCATGGTCCTTTTTTGAGCTGATGCAAAAGGAAGCTGTGCTGAAGCTAAAGTTCTGGAGGCACAATTGTTTATTTTTTTCCTTTCATTAAGTCTTTAAAACTGATTAATATTGTTAAATGTTTTTCAGCTCTTCAGAAGCTGCAATAATAGCTCATCTATCTGTTTTTGTAAATGGGAATACCTGAAAAGTTTCTGTCTTCTTGAAAAAGAAATTAAAAAATGAATGAATTTGGCTAAAATGGATTCAGTGCAGTTTTACAAATACCTGGTTTTTCTTTCCTTAAAAACTATGCTGGACCTCTGTGGTCTATCATCAGGGTAAGCGCAAAGAGGAACTAATCTGAATTTGCTGCGTATGCACCAGAGCAACACCCTTTCTCGCCTCATCTCACCAAAACTACAAAAACCCACATCTGGAGTGACATCACTAAGAAAATAGCACTGCAGACAAAGCGATCCTGCAAGATGATTTATCTTGCATTACTATCAGCTCTAAGAGAGACCGACACTTGCAAAAAGAGCTTAATTTACAACCATTATATGTATGTACAATATGTGAATACAGGGTTTGGTATACAGGTATGCAGGGTGAATAGGGGAGGCACACATCTGTAATCTGACCAAATGCCTGAAGCATTTGTTGTCAGCCAGCACCCGACATCCAGCCATGCATGGGGAGCAAGAGTTTGACTTTGGCTGCAGCAACAAAAGCGCTGTCAGTGCGGACCCCTGAGGAGATCAATTTGCTCTCCTCTGGTTCCAAGCCTTTCAGCAGGGTTGAATAGAGGACAAAGGGCCAATCGCAGCAGCGGGAGGCTTGGCAATGTTTTTCTAATGGGGTGTAAAGACAAACAAATCACTAGGATGGGACTTGGTCTTGTTATGGCGATGAGCCTGTGATTTACACCTGGATCATTCACCCTAATTAGGGATAATTAGTTTGGGATATCTGTGATTACTAAAGACTGGGTGAATTTAGCTACAGAAGCAAGTTATAAAAGAGACAAAATGTGGAAAAACAACCTTAAACTGTAAATAAAACAATAAAATTAGTTAAAACAAACATGCATAGATATGCGTATGACTTGCAATTTTTCTGCAATTAGATATATTTCTTTTAGATTGCAGCCCTCATGGAAATTAAAGATTTTAAGTTTATATGTAGGTATTTAATTAAATATGGTAAGGTCTGTGTTTTTAAAATGCTCATCTGTTGCTGTATCCAAAATTGTAGGCATAATTTCACACAAAGAAATCAAAATCTCCTGGTTTCTGGACAGGTTTGGCAAGCACCTACCGCAGAGTATGAGTTCACCTGAGAAAGTGTTTGCAAAGTATTTGCATTAATCAAACTACTACCAAGTTTGAGGCTAAAGTTTTAATTCTTCCATCATTTTTTAGACTATAAAATCAAGATTTCTCGGGGTTACATTCAAACTGCAGCTGAAATGAGCTGGTAACCTGAACACAAGCACACCTTTTGGTATTGAAAAAGTTAAAAAGCTGGCACTGAGGAGTGGGTGTGAAAAGACATCACGGGAAAAAACGTGCATGTCGCAGGGAGTAAAAAAAAAGAACAATCACTGAACGGGTTAATTTTGAGTCATACCAGGCTAGCCAGAAGTAGACAAATGAGAGAAAAAAATTCCTCCGCCACGACGACACTTAGAACGAAAACTTTAAAATTGTGTTTCTTGTTATTGTGTCCTCAGTTAAATCTACACGTAACCTTAATAATTTCAAGAGGAGTTACATACAAAACATTAGCATATGTATGATTTTTAAACTGTTTCCAAAAATATTGTAGCCAAACTATAGAGCCTCTCTAATTCAAGCGGAAGGATATGTTTTTTTTCCTCACTCGCACTGACTTCTGTGGAGCGCAAAGAGGTGCGAGACTTTAACAGCGCAGTGCGTGATTAGACAGGCTTTTAATGTCTATTTTTTTTTACCGTTTTACCGTAACAAGTCACAGAACGGATGTAGCTAGTTTATGACATGTTTTAATCTGGAACCGCGGCTCATTTTTAACCATTTAAGTTAGTCTGAACTTTCTTCAGCGAGACTTTTTGAGAAGTAACCGTCCGGGGAGTCACTTTAACTTTGGGCTGGCGACCTTATGTGGATTTTACAGAAAATATGGAGCAGATACCCGGTTTTTTCCTGGGCAAGTCGCTAGTTTTCGCCTTCTGCTTCATCCAGGCTTCTCTGGGTAAGTTTTTTTTTTTACTATTAAAAAGATATGCTGTGTTACCAATACCTCTGGGTTTGTCATGATCACGTTTTGATGCCTCGGCATCTGCGGCACACGGGGCAGACATAGCATCTCTACGCACACTGACTTTCCTGTTGCACGAGTTTCTACGACGATGTGCCTTTAAGAAAGAAATTGTGGGGTAAATACAGTCAATGGTGAACATTTCCAACCAACTTTGTGGTCTTAGTGATGGTTTTTGAATAAGTGCTACCGCGGCTTTTTACCCACACACACACACACACACACTACTCAGGTTTAAGTCATGTTACTTTGTTTTGCTGTTGTTTTTAAAATGAATATATCACGTCTATAATAAACATAGATATAAAAAGTTTGAAGTAAATGCATTTTCTGACTAATTCAAAGGCTATGGTCTATTTGATGCTGTGGCCTACTGAGCCGGGTCGCACCGCAGCCCAGATGTTGAACAGCAAGAGATGGAGAAAGAATTCAAAATGGACACTTAACCTTGTTTAGAGTACTATTATAAATTAAGGCCTGTAATTTAGCAGATACTGTTCAGGCTATAAGTAAACTGTCCTCTAATATGAATAAGTAGGTTGAAGAGCTGACACCTGCCAAGACGCATCCCCGTCAAGCAGGTTTCTGACCGCTTTGAGTTTCCACATTTTGGGTTAAATGTCAAGAGCACTCTATGATGTGAAGGGGAAAAGACAGAGTGGGTGGAAGATATTGGTTTGGGGTTAATTGGAGATAATAGAAGCAGTTTATATGTATATTACACACTTAGACATTTGTCATAAACCAATATGAAACCAAGTAATGTAGTTACTGTAAGTAATTATGCATAAGCTACTTTCCAAAAGGTTAAAGGTCCATAACAGGTACAGTTTTTTTTATCTGTTTTGTTTTAGTCAACTCATAAATATTGAAATAAATAATCTGATGTAGGGTAGTTAGTATTGTATTTAATAATAAACATTTAACTGTATTATCAGGATGATTTATCCTTTACTAGTTTGGTAGTAAGTTGGTACACAAATATCCAGTGTTTCATCGAGTAATCTGGTTTTTTTTCCAAAAGAATAAAAAATCAGTACTTATTTTACTGAATCTTAGTATGTTTACAGTGTTAACTGCTGGTGTTAATCTTTTAGTGTGGTAAAAACACATGTTTGGAGGGTGGGGGTGTCATTTCTTGATTAATGTTTGCAGTTTCCATGTATTTCATTAATGTCCAAAATGTCATTGTTTTTATTTATTTTTTTATATCTTAGTTTTGTTTTGGTATGTGCACCAGGATCTTATTCTCATCCATTTACAGTTCACATGTTTTGCTTATTGTGTTTCCAAACCTATAGCCAGATGGACTTTAAGCTTTTATTTAAAATATAACTTAGAACTAGCCTAAAATATGATCTCATTAATCTATTAATGGGAAAAAACCCTCCACTTTGTGCATAAACTGTGTTTTTAATTGTATGTTTTCTTGACACATGGGATCTTTATGATGTTTCAGTGGTTGCTTGGCAACATTAAATACGCTCCAACCATTTCAAACTTCATAAAAAGATGCCAGAATAGTGAGAATGATTTCATGTGGCATTCTCGAACAGTTAACTGAGAAGTGTTGCATCCAGACTTGCTGATTTTACTCCTTTTTCATAAAACATAGACAACTTTTGAATTCTGAAGTTACACAAAAGAACAAAACAGTGTTAAAAGTGCTGCAGGCAGTGCAAGGAGAAACATAGGAATGCTGTTGGTGTTTGACATTCCTCCCTCCCTTTCTGTTGTCTCTCTCTCTCTCTCTCTCTTACATGTAGACACATATATCCACATGCACACAAACACAGGCGCACATTTGTTGCACTATGATTTAGTTTTTCTTCTCTGCTTTCTATACTTTCACCCACTAACGATGAAATTAAATGCGGCTTTGGCAATGCAAAAGCACTGAGGTTCACCCTTATTGATTTTTGATCAGCCTTTTGTGTGAGGAAGGAAAACAAGTTTGGACCACACAAGGTTTTTGGCCTTGATTTGAATTCTTTTTCTTGTTTTTTCTCTTTGGATATAGTGTAGAAACAGTGGATAAGATACATAGATGTGATGAAAGTGTGCAGAAACTACCAATGTGAGAGGATAAATGTAATCTACATCTCCTCAACTGCTTTGTTAGGACAATTCTGCTCTACAGCTCTTCTATAAATTCTACTTTTTGGAAGCTTTTACACATTTAGCTTGCGTTGACATTTTCAAACTGGTAATATTTCTACTTAATGTTTGATATGAGGTCATATTTTAAGTGTGAAAGTGGTGGGAGTTTGTATTGTGAATGTTAACCTGATGAGGCACTGACCTTAAGAATCCACATAAGCTGCAGACTGTTGACATTTTTCCAGGGATTTATAAAATTTGTTACATATTTCATAACTCCGTGGTATTAATAATTAGTTTTTTTCTTTAAAGCATAGTTTCCCTCTATGTATACCAAGCAAGAAGTTGTTGGGTTGGATCTGATGATAAGTGAAGTGGACTATAGATTCAGAACTAGCCTAAAGAATCAGTGGTCATCTTATGAGGTAAAGAGAAAAAGAAAATGTCTACAGCCTTAATTTCTAATTAGATCATCTTTGTCAAAGAAAGTTATACTCACTGTGCAAATGCATGAGATCAGGGAAAAACCATTTTCTTGGTTGGGAAGCAGTGATTTATACAGCATCGGGTAAATGGGTTATTCTTGGAAGGGAAGTTCATGTTCCATGAAGAGATGTTTCCATAGATTGTTGCCATTTCTACCCTTACATAAAATAACAATTCTTATTTAGAGGAAGGAATTGGCTAAATCATCATGTGATATGTGGTGAAAACAACTCAAATGGAGTATTATTAACTTAAAAAGTTGTTTAAATAAGGAGAAAACTTTCATAATGTCTGACTTCTGCACAAGCAACTGTTGCTTAAGTATTTGGTTAAGGGAACAAATAGGAAGCCAAGATGGAAGCATGGACAGAGTTCACATAATCAAATTATCTAAGTAGTGGAAACAGTAACTACTTTCACTGTCTACACGCTCTGTAAAAAGAAGATTTAACAAGGTTTCTTTTGTGTGCTCACTTATATCCTCTATTTGTCTTAATGTCCTGTTTTCCAGTACAGATGTTCCAGATGGTTGGTATGTAACAGAAAAGCAGGAAGTCCAGAGTATTTGAACTCTTGTCTTGTTAGATGGTGTGTGAATGTCATAGTTCATCCTCTAGCTGCCACATTTAACACAAGTGTTAGACAGTGCAGACAAGTGAGAGTTGACTCTCATACTTTTTTTTGATCACCTGTATGCTACTTTTATTCACTGGTTCCTGTTAAGGACACATTCAAATACATGTATTACTAATATGTCCACAATATAACAAGCAAAGGTTGTCATCTGCTATACCCAAGAGAAAGTTAAATTACATCCTTTTCCATCATATGATTTGGAGACAGTCTGTGCACACCGTCTTTAGTGTTTCCAGTAATAAAATTGCATTTCCAGCAGAAAGTCCCATGGCAACATGTGTGAACTGTAATGGCAGAAAATGCCTCACCCAACATGCTGCACAAAGTACTGAAAATCTCTGATATGCATGAAATTATCAGGTCAAGGTTTCCTTCCCCAGTTAGGCCTTATGAGAAAGTATTATGGTGGAAGATGCTGGTAACCATGAAAATGTGACCTTTTTTCTTTATGTTGTTTGCTTTTTATGCCCATGTTTGAATCATTGGTATTATTCAATAAATCAGTCAATGAATCTTTATTTATAAAGCAAATTTCATACATTAAAACATGTAGTGGAAAGGGCTTTACATTAAAAGCAAAATAAGGATGAAAAAATACAGTTTTACCTAACGAATCCCCTAGATCAAGAACCTGTGAAACCTACAAATACACAGCAACACATGTATCCATAAAATTATGTCTCTATTAAAACATAAAAGCACAAAAGTCTAATAATGCACTTTAAACATATTGCTAAGTAAGTCCATGGTGTAGATATTCTTTAGGAAGTGTAGGTGTCATTGTTGTGGCACACGACATAGAGTTGGCCTTTTGGTATGGCATGCGGATAGTCGCATATATTTGCACAGTGCAAAGAGCCAGCAGCTAACATGCGTGAGTGTATCTATTTGTGTGTGGGAATGTATTGCATTGTGGATGCAAACTGCTGACAAAAAACAGCAATTGTACCAGCCATGGTTTACTTGCATCTGGCCCAAGCTGGAGCGTGGTGTGAAATGTGATTTATCTACATTATGCTTCGCCCTATTCTTCCAAGACAAAGATTTTCATTGACTAACCCGCTTCAGTGCATAATTTACCGGCCTCCAACTTGACCAGTGGACTGGTGGCTGCTATGATAATGTGAATTATCGGCGATAGCATCCATCCTTTCCTTTTGTCTCGCCTGACCTACTGATTTGTTCCCTGCAGTGTGTTGTTTGTGTTGTTGTTATGTTAGAGCTGTTTGAGCATTGATACTATTATGTTAGTGCACGCAGGAGAGTATTCAATGCCTTATAATGTTTTTTAATATTAACATTAATACTAATAGTGACCTTATACAAAATAAAATATAGAGATCAAACCAGTAATGTATCAGCATTGAGTCTGAAAATACAAAGACTGGAGAGATAAGTTGACCTTTTTGTGTTTTGGCCTCTTCTCTACATGATAACAGAGGTTTTGGTGGAAAAAACTGCAAGATTAAGAGAATAAGAATTGATGTGTCTGTAAAGTGCATTGAGATGGGTGTGTATCCGCCTACAACACTCTTTGTGTACAAGATGAGTAAAGATATTAAAATCTGCCTCATAAGTAAAAATATGCTCATAAAAAGATCGATACAGGTCTTTTGCATATCGATATATTGTCTCTGAAAAATATTGCGATATAAAGATGTCGATATTACAGCCCTATTGAGATGACATTATTATGAAGTGGCGCTATACAAATAAAGCTGAATTGAACTGAATTGAAAGTTTGACAACAGATTCCTAAATGAAATTTTCTTTTCAAGTCCCATCTGTGTAAACTGGGATGCTTCCACCACTATGTCTTTCACTGCTTAACCCGCTTAAAAATAGCCAACCTCCATGTCATAATCGCACTGTTGTATCTTTTTAATATATTTGGTGTGTTGAAGAAAAACCTTTTTCTTCTGGTAAAGCATTTTATGCCACCAGTAAGGCATAAATGCACACGCCAGATAACTTAGAATTGGCACGCAATGCGTTGTGTTGTGCTTCCCAGACCAATAAGGATGCGGTACACACCTGGATGTGTCGTAAGGTGTCATAGCCCACTAGAGGTCTGGCATATCCTGTACGCCATTTCTGGTCGTTTTTCCATTTTTTGTATGTTTTTCACGTCAGTATGAGATAGTTGTGATGCCAATAGTTTTTTTTAAGCTTATTTTTTCTTTCAAATCTGTAAAGGAAAAGGTTTTGTGGTTTGTGTGGAAACTATAGTGTAAACAGAGCCTTAAACAGCTCGTCTGCCATCTCATAGAGGAAGACAAAAATCTGACAGATTGCAACTGCCTCCACCTTGCACCTTACTTCCTTAGCACTGCAGAGAAAGCTGGAAATGCAAACAGCTCCGTCAATAATTATTGCTAAGTCAAAGGCACAAATAGGAGTCTTCTGTTCTGATCAGTGTTAAAACTGATTTATCGGTTTGGTAAAAACATTTTTTCATTAATTTTTTTTTTGCATTTCTAAATTTAAAATGTTTGCTTCTAAACTTCTGTTATCCCCCTAATTTTATAAACACCAAGGAAACATTTTCATTGATAGTTTGAATCTGAATGGATCTTTTTGTTCTTAGTGATTTAGGTTGTCATACAGTGTATGGACTCAGTACTTGAACTTCATGTGCAATTAATATGGGAGGTGGGGTTTGCAACAGCGAAGGGCAAAGGGATTAGAGAATTGTGTCTGCACTGTTGCACAGGTTAGCAAATTAACAGGGAATTACTGCGTCCTGCATTCTTTTGCTAACATGCCCCGTAATCCTGGAAACAGAGAGGCGGGGTTCATCAAGAAAAAAGAGAAAACAACAACAAAGAAAAAAAGCAGCACACATTGGGCAGCATCAGGATGCCGACTGAGCACCACAGATACTATTTTTTAAAATTCTCAGTAGATTAATTGTAAAAATGAATGAAAAATTATTATATCATATAAATATGTTTGACTCAATAGGTTCAGAGACTATATGAATGTGAGTCGTGTATTTATAAATCCATATCATGAGACTATATTGATATTATCTGGTTGTATATGTTACATTTGTTCACTCTAATCAATTTAGTGCCTCATAAGAACAGATTTAACCTCGTAAGTCAGGCAGGTTTCAGCAAGATAGGATAGCTCTGAACATGAAAGTGATGGGAAAACCACTCATTTGGTTTGGCTTGGACTTCTCTCCTTTCAGTTTCTTTCCCCCATTACACCCAAACACACACACACACACACACACACACACACACACACTATTAGCCAACAGGACATCAGTGGATTCTGGTGTCCTGCTGTACGAATAACATCCCGGCCCTGCTACATATGCTCATCTGAGATTCTTAAAACTTAACCAAATACTTACAGCTGAGTAGTTAGATGTAGAAAATGCTAAATCAGAATCTCTTTGACCTGTTGACCTTGTGTTTGTTTTTTGACACTACACATTTATTGAGTAAATGGGTATTTGTTTTTAGTAAGGTTCTTCATTCCTGGTCTACACGAATCACTTTTAAGTCTAGATAAGGTTTAAAAATGGATTCACTGTTGTATGAAGTATGCCTTTATCTTGCCTAAAACCCATCCGGAAGATCACTTTGAGATATGCCAAAAAATAACAAGGTTTTATTGTTTTTCTTGGCACCCAACTATAAGACACCACCCTGAAACTGAAGCAGACCTGCGAGACTAAAGCTTTTAAAACCTTAGTTGGTTTCTCTGGTTGCTACCGCTGCTATTTGTATGAGCCAGTAAAGCTTCCTTCAGGGTAATAGTGTTTAGTTTGAGCCTCATCATTCTCCCTCCATGCTGAGCTAAGAGTATTTTATTGCAGGTTACCATGGCAACTGTTTAGCCCATTGGATATAGGGGCTTATGCAGCAATTCCAGGAAATGGGGTTACTTCCTCACTCAGTGCGAACAACTTCCTGCCCTCTGCTGTATGGATATGTGCCAGGAGCCAGGGACACCCATTCGTGTGCAGCCTTTGTCTGCAGTTTTGTAATTACTTCCCCACATCTATCCACAGCTATTAGCCAAAACCTACATCTCTTTCCCTCTTTCACTTGCTCTTTCTACGTATTCATCTGTTTTTTTTTTTCTTCTCGTGACATAGTTTATGCCCTCAAGGGATCTGGCATGGTGACGGTGATAAAGCAGTGGCCTTATAAAATATTGACAGAGTATAAATCAACAACACCCTTCTTACAGTTTTGTTCTATTTTGCTTATACCAAAAATGTTGTGATTTCTGGTTTGTGTTGCTTAGTTTTCTAAGCATTTAAGCATCACAATCTGTGCTTATCAGATGTACTCATATGCACCACGTGATGGTCATGTGAAGTGCATTGATTGGCATTGTTTTTGTCAGATGCGATGAAGTCAATAACACCACAGTCAGACTCTTATTTTAGCATCCTCTGAGCTTGAATTTCTCTCCAGTGTAAAGGCACAAAGCTACAGATACATTAACTGCTGTTATATATCTTATTTATTCACAAGTACTAACAATATGTTAAAGTTAAAATAATTTTTTTTATTCATTTTAACTTTTTACACAGTCATGAGTACTGATCCTAACCCATCACAACCGCCTGCTTAGCTGTTGGACTGTCACAAATATTTTAGTAGATTATTATTTTACATACAAATAACTAATATTTTAAAAGCCTCTGTTCATTTTGAGAAACCCCTTCTATTTTTTCTCATAATAATAGCATTATTATTATTATTATTGTTATTATTATTATCAATAATCATAATAATAATGAAAAAATGTTGCAATTCATTTTCAAATCCAGTTTAAACCATTTAAGGTGATGGGTAATGTAAATCCCAGATAGTTTGTCAATCTAATAGAGTGCCAATGCAGAGACAAGCAACAATACATGCTCACAGACACTACTGGGGTGAATTCAGAGTCACAAACTAAAACCCAGTGTAGGTTAAAACCAAAAATCTCTTGCTGTGAGGTGAAAGTGCTTTACCGCCATGCAGGCCTAATAGTAACACATGAAGATACATTTAAAATTATACACACATGCATACTCTCTGAACATTGTGAAACAACATGGAAATGTATTTTTATCAGTTTCACTCAGCTCCTTTTAAACAGGCGAATGAGAATATTTATGGTGACTGTGCAGCTGTGATCTTGAGGATCTCAAACAATCACTTGTACAAAATTAATACTGTGACAGTTTCAGTGATATATTGTGATTTTCTTTGATGGGAAAATCAGAGCTTATGATGACGTTAAACATTATTTTATGCAAAATTTAAATTTCATGGCTACACAGTCATACTTGAACTTCTTTGAGACCACACACAGCATACAACAACATTTCATTGTAAATGTCAGCCTTCTACATACTTACAAACTCACACTAGCAAAATTTCCAGAAACTGTATCTTAAATATTTGTTAACTTAAAAAATAATGTGGAAAATATTACTTATTTCCTTCCAGTAATATCTAGTTTTTAAAGATTGATCCATAAGCAGAAGACTAGAAGCAATCAGATTATATAACTACAAGAGCCCAAGTGAAATTTATTCCTAAACCACATTTAGAAACATTTGAAGTTGACCAAAGAGCAAAGCAAAGGAGATACAATGGGAACATGATGAAAAGCCTGGCAATGGGGAGAACAAGGACAGTGTGATATAAAAGTTTACTTTTAGACAACAAATATTTCAGCTATTTGCTTTTGAAAGCGTTTTAATAACAGCTCTGTGTGCATGCACGTCATGTGATTTCTTTATATCACCATCCGGCTACTGATGTTTGTCTAAACCTTTTCTCCAGTGAACTTTGTTGCATTTCCTTTCATCAGTACGCAAAGCTTAAATTAGCTTTTTTATTGTACTGTTTTATGTTTCTTTGCAATAAAACAAATAAGCTCAACTATTAAAGAACCATTATCTACAACTGTTGAAGATGCATGGATCTTAGTATTATCTTTTTGTGCGGTACTGAAAAAGCAAGTCTAATCATGGGTACTGATCTTCAGATTCATCACTTCACGTGGCTGTATTGTTGTAAAAATGTGTTTATTGTTGTTGAGAAATGAAGAGAATGAATGAGGGATTCTGTGTGACACGTTCTATGGGTTTTTATTTTATTTTATTTTACTACAGCCACTCTTCTCTTGCTTTTATTTTTTATTCGGAAAAGCTAATCCGATGATGTTTTCTTTATGCAAGCCTTATCCTTAGTGTTGAATCAGCTATAAAACAAAAGAAAGGTTGATGGAGTCTGGCGAAGCTGATGTTTTATGTTTGGAAAATAAATGGGAGACATTTGTTCACATATATTAGACACAATAGAAGCAAATAACGTCTGGCTTAATGTAAAAAGGCCCAGAAAGCAAGAAGTAGGATCAAAGTGGGATTTGTGGTTTAGTAAACCTTCCTGTGTTTTACTCTCATTTATGGGCAAGTGAAGTGGAACATCTATACTTTAAAAGTCATAGCAAAATGAAATGAAGCAGGTAACGTATTACCTAAAAGAGCATTGATGCATATTGGTTTTGTTGTGTTGCAATAGTTGTTGATATTGCTGAATTATTCACCATTTGCAAAAGATATTTATAATGAGGTGTATCTGAAAAAAGGCGTCCCCATGATGGCGTCCCTTACAAACTCACCATGCCTCATAATTTTGGGCTGCTTCTGTTTCCCATACCTCCTCCTGTTATCACATCTACAAACATAAAAACACTCGAACTGAAAGACCAAACAGAAATCAGTAGGAGAAAAACCCCAAAACATTGTGATCAGAAGTGATCCAAATAATAGCAATGATTAGTCAGGTAACGTGTTTCTTCTCAGCCTACACCATCTGGCTGAAGTTTCACTGTTGACTTTGTCGATTGAGTCTTATCTAGACTCTCATTCCTGGGAAATGTTCCTGTCTATGCTTCATTGATAGTGAAGTGTGAGAACAGCTAGGCAGAAAGGATGCCTTGTTGGTATTTGCAGTCTGGATTACTATACACTTGTCACTAAGTTAATGTGTGTGAACTTCCTGTTTGTATTATTTTACAGACAGGTCGCTTTGCAAACATTTTTCAAACTTTCAGTACGAACTTGGTAACCTCTGAAACACGTGCTACGACTGGTGTACACGCATTTTTCTTTCTACTTTTTATTCTTTGTGTCCTCCCATTTAAAGTAGTTTAATATCAGGCAGGCCGTCCCAAATCTGGTGTGATCGTTGCATCTGGTATTACGACAGTTTGCATGGGAAGCTTGTCAAACCAGTTGGGGAATGACGAAGTTTTTCCGCTCTATCTTCCATTCTTCTATTCCCTTTCCTTTATGAAAAGATTAACCATATCGTTGAATAAAAACAGAAGTTACACGGAAAGAAATGCTTCATCTGTGTTAGGTCTAACCACATAAGTGTGGAATGTCACTTTGTTTGCATGATTTTCATTCACTGGTTTGTTGTAAGTGTGCAGATTATCCACCCAAAAAAAAGAGCAGAGTATTTTTCTGTGGTCTCATAGGTGACAGCTTTCAGTGTATTACAGTGAATATATATATATATGCTAGTGTACACATAAGGGCCAGTGTGTGTGCATGCCTGGTGGGATTATGAATTTCACAGTGGTTTATGTATGGTATCTCCATGTCTAATGGACTATGTCTGTTAGCCTCAGTCTATAACATGATCTCGCCTTTGCTGTCTGGCTAGATGTGTTTAGAAAACCAGGATTCACAGCGTCTAAGAAAAACCTCTGCTCAACTTTCAACAGTACAAAAGTTGGGCAGGGCTTATTGAGAGTATTATTTTAGTCTTCTTAAGGGCTCCTTAACTAGAGTACATTGTGATTAATCTAGAGGCAGGAAATAACACCACTGCTGAGCACACTTCCTGTAATGCAGTCACTTTTTTTGTGATGAGATTGTTGGTGTTTCTTTGAAGTCAGCTGACCTACCAAGTTAAGTAGAAAGAACTTTGTCCACCAGAGAGTGAATAGATCAAATAATAACTTCATATGTGAGACTGCCAATGAAATACAATGTTGAACAACTGTTACACAACTATTTGTAATGAACACAAGCAGTTTTGCTTATTGAAAGATTTCAATTCCTTGTGCATGTATGCATTGGTCTTCTATATTATGTTTTTAAGTGAGAATTGTGAACACTACAATTTTGTTTGGCATGTTGGGCTAGCATGGTGCACATGAGGACCTGAAGAGCCATGTGCTTGTGGTTTCTGGAAGGAACAATGAGAGATGTGTCTGGCTGTGAGTTAATGGAGATGAGATAGTTGTGCTTTGTTGTCTTATGTCAAGGCTCATTTTTGTTTGCATGCCTATCAGGCAGACCTGCGACCACTACCTTAGTATTGGATGGCATTGCAGAGACAGATGAAGGGGTAGAGAGCCCTTTAAATGAATTAACTATTAAAATGAGGATAGAAGTTTTAGTTTACATGTCGAGGGTGGGGGGTTGATTGGTGGTTAAATTATCTCTATCAGCAAGTAAGCTTTCATTTGATGTAGATGAAACACCCAAAGCAAAGCCACATTTGTTATCTCTGTAGGAGCTTTTTAATCATTTAAAAAGCAGTCTCACATGTGATTCTGTATGCATAAAATATTTTATTTTTCTACATTAAACATCATTATGATCTTTCTGTAGAGTCAAGACATGAAGACTTAATGTAAAAGAGTGAATAAAAGTCATTTGACCTGCATATATGTCAGGTTGTCACGATAATAGATTTTCTTTTTACAATTATTGTCAAAGAAATAAACGTGATTTTACATTTATAACAATTACGATACATTAATTAATCTCAAAACACTCAGTGTGTAAAATCACATTGTCAGTCTTTACGTTTAGTTTCTATCTTTGATACAAAGAAAACAAATTAATGCAGAAACAAAGTAAAGTAACCAAGAACAAATACTTCATATTATTTTGGATTTCTCTCAGGGAAAACAGATGTACAAGGTTGCAGAAACTCAACCTGGATTTAGGAAAGTTCTTTCTATGAACTACATTATAAAAATGTTTTTTTTTATATTTCTTTAGAGAATTTAGAAACACACATAAGACATTCCCATCCAGATAGCTTTGAGTTTCAGCTTCATACTGCAACAGTCAAAACCACATATCTGTATTTAAATTGTGTTTCTTACAGCATGCACACAGACAAAACAAGGTATTGGGTATGTTTGAACAATAAAACTATTTATGATTTGTGCACAATATCTTTTTTTCATTTGTATAAAGTAAATTTAAGTGAATAGTGTTGAAATGGTCACGTTGTGCAGCCTGAGTCCTACATCATTATATCCCCAGAGTGTCTGGGATATTATAGTTTTGCCCCGACTGGCACCTTGCCCACCGCCGCGTCCACCGCAGATCTTTCAGGTTAACGAGATAACTTGAACAATATTCAATTTAGAGTTTTCATGTTTTGCATATGCATAGATATCATAGAGAGGATGAACTGATTACATTTTGAGTGATTTATCATTTTCAGGCTGGCCACCAGAGGTGCTGCAAACTGTTCTGGCTATATCTCTGTGGCAGGGACTTGGTCTTTGGCATGTACTGTCCCACTGGGGCATGACTCTACTGCAACCCACATGAAAAGGAAACAAGGCAGCAGAAGCGGCAACATGTAGTGTAACCTTGTTTTCGTTCTGTGTGGAACTTCCGCTGATCTGGTTCAGACAGACTCTTTTATGGAAAGTGTAAAGACTGAGCTGATCTTTAGAATGCATCATGCCATTTAATACTGTGATTAATTGCAAAATTAAGGAGTCATGGAATCCCTGCATGTAGGATTAGGCGGCACGATATTGGGAACAAAATTAAATTGTTATTTTTTATTCCTGCTAAATATATTATGATATGAATTATATATATATTTTCTAATAGGCGTGTGCGGAGACCTGTCCAGGGTCACCTGCTAATTTCTGGGATAGGCTCCAACTCCCTGTGATCCAACGATTTTTGACACTATTTGTCTGTTAGGATTTTTGTTATGTTCGGTTCTGAGTAACTGTTTCAAACGTGTGCAAACGTGGATTGTGTTTTACTATAAAAGTTTGTTTATTGGCAATGGAAATGTAAGTTAGCCTTGAAACTGATTAGTGCACGTTTGCCTTCATTTGCCTTCTACTTTACAGGACCTGCCATGTGACTAATGCACACTAGTACATTGTTAAAACAATATATTCTGCAACTATGTAGCATATATGTACATTTCTCCCTGTGAAAGTGTAAATATTAAATTCAATTCTTCATTTCCGGACAGTATATAATTATAGGTATTCTAATTTGTATTTTTACAAAGCATTTATTATAACCTAACTTTCATCTGGTCTTTTGCAGCTTTGCAATGTGTGGATGATAAGAAGCCTTGTGTGAACAACGCTACATGTCTGACCTTAAACAATGGCACTGAATATTGCAGGTAAGCTCTTTTTGCTAGCTCTATGGCACAGACTGGAGCTTTTCACTTTAATTCATGTGGTTCAGACTGTAACAACAGAGTAATGGAAATATCTATATGAAATTGAGACAAATCTGAATAGCTGGATATTTAAGCCAAGAAAGAAAAACATTAACCACAGTCTCTTTACAGAACTACAAGGTTGTATGTATGAAAACCTACAAAACCAGAAAAACACTTATAGATATTCAATTTGATGAAAGTAGGATTACACACACATATATATATATA
>JBAMHX010000016.1:19032976-19057725 GCA_037177515.1 Pseudomugil tenellus
ATATATATATACAAAACAAAACAAAACAAACAAAAGCTAGCAACAGAAGTAAGTAAAATGTTAGTCTTGATCATTTGCCATGTGACTATTTAAATATGAATCATTTAACCAAAACATTTATTGGTCCAATCATTTCTGTTTGGTTATCTTTGGTTAACCAAGCTGTTTGAGAGTAGCATGATGTGAAAGTCTGATCAAATTCACAGATAAAGTGCATTCGCGTACCTACATGTTTACAAAAAACCTGAGTGCTACTAACTCTTTGTGAGTATTCTCTTTCTCTCTCTCGTTATATATATATATTAAAATGAACCATCGTGAAAACATGTTAGTGTACTGTATTTGCATGTATTATGTCTGTGCAATTGCCAGTTTTCTGTCAGCTTGAAGTTTGTAATTCCTACCAGCTACCAGACTAGTGCAGAGACATGATGAAGAGTGCCTTACTGTAAAGGAGTATGTTGGCTTACACTTTCCGACAAACTAACCTAGTCTGTCATTAAGTCAGAGCTGTCTTTTTTTTTTTTAATTGCATTGCCACTCCCAAGCCAGATTTCCAACAAAAAGGCATCATCGCTGGTTCATGAACCTGATCTTGTTTCATCAAATGTGATGAGAATGCTCCTATATTTCTGTTCGCAGAGTTTTGGGAATTTCATTACTTGGCTGCCAGTGAAAATGAAACTAACATTTTTTAATCAGTGTGTGGAATATTTTTTTCAGATTAAGTGAAGGTCGCGTTGATGTTGTATAATTTAATTAAGTTAATTAAGTTTAATTTCTGTTATCTTTTATATATTAGGTTACAAAGATAGTATTTAATGTAATAAACCTACATTTATATTTATACATTGAAATGTGTAACATTTAGTTATTTCTCTTTCTCTCTTTTCCACATCAATATTTTTAATGTGTATGTATTTCATTATTGTAGTGATTATATTGGAAATTAGAATAAAACTGTAGAAAGGCATGTTACCCCGAGGATATGTAAAGATGACTTTTCAGCTGACAGAGAGCAGGCCTACCGATAGACTGATTAAGTAATCAGGTTTTCTCCTGGCTACAAATGAACATGAACAATGCACACAATCATGCCAACATACTGTATATGCACACATATGCCTCTATTTAGCCCCATCTGGGCCGTACTATGCTGGTCAAAAGAATCCAATAATTTATTTTTATTAGTCTCAGCAGTAGAAAGGTGAATAAATAGTACATACCATAATTATATCACATTTATTCCACTTAGAGTGAACAGATAATTAATGAGACAGGCTAGCATTAGACACTGCAATATATTTACCACACTGTTTTGTATATGATAATGGATTTATGTGAAATTAATGCATGTATTTTCTTTTGCAAACAACTAAGCACTAGGAAATGGTTTAGTTGTGCACAATAGTAATGCAAGAAGCATAACATTCAAACAGACTAAAGGAGGAGCACCAAATATTTAAAATAAATGTGTGAATATCAATATTGAAAATCCAGAAGGTGTTACATTTTAGCAAACTTTTGTTGTCATCTACAAAAGACCCAGATTTGATAGAGTTCACAGATGTCCCCTGATCTTTGGTCTGCCCTGCGCCTGTGAAGAGCTAACAGACATACAAACACACCAACAGCCCCAAAACATACACGCCAACATATTGCACACATGATATCATGAGAGCAGTGATGTACAGGTACCATAAATGGGAATCCTCTTACTTGCTTTGCAAAGATTACATATATTTATAAGAAAACCCAAAAAAAACCCAAAAGCATGCTAATTCCTGAATCGTAAGTATTTAGTGCTTTCTTATTGTTTATTTCAACTTCTAAAATGTATTCATCAAGAGCTTTGCTTCTTGTATCCATCAATGTAACAAAAATGGACAGCAGGTTTGGCACCTGACTATAGTAGAAAAAACGAATAAAAGAAAGACATAAAAATCTTGATGTAATCATAATCATAATTCTTGTCTAGCAAGTTTGAGAGCTTTGGTCGTTGAGAATTTTTCAGAGAAAGCTGACATGAGAAAGGTGGACTTGCTGCCTAGCAGGGCAGGGTGCAGAGAAGCGGTCTAACCGGTGAAACCATGAACTTTGGGTGTGAGAAGTGTAGGACTTGATAATGTCTGTGATTATTTTTGAACGCTAG
This sequence comes from Pseudomugil tenellus, assembly GCA_037177515.1. Taxonomy (NCBI): domain Eukaryota; kingdom Metazoa; phylum Chordata; class Actinopteri; order Atheriniformes; family Pseudomugilidae; genus Pseudomugil; species Pseudomugil tenellus. The sequence goes on from JBAMHX010000016.1 coordinate 19,035,129, forward strand.
TTAGCTTGAAAGGTGCTACCAACACAATTTGCACAAAGGTTAGTAAATGAATGAACTTTGATGACATTAAACAACAGAGCTTTCTTAACTACTTCCTAGATAGTCAAAGTGAACATGATGGTACAGATACTATCATGTACATACCTCCAACACAAAAACTCTTTGTCTTCAATTGGCTTGAGGCACATATTAATTAACTTTCCCTCCTTCTTCCTGTCACTGCCTCTTTTTTATTTATATTTTTTCTTAAACCTGTTGTAAGCTGCTATTTTGCCATAAAGTTAGTTTTTTCCCCCTCTGAACTTTTCTTATACATTTTGAGAGTGACTGTGTGGACTTGCTGCCTGTTTGATCTGACAGGTAAAATTAACCTGCAGGGCAGACAGGAAGAGAAAGGGCCAAAACAAAAGAGGATGTCTCTTTTCAGGTAATTTGAGGAGGAATACCTCGGAGCAAAACTCCTTACTAATGATGAGAGAGCTGTGTGGAGGGGGAAGGGACACTTGGGAGAAGTGGGGAGAGGAGTGTAATTTTCCTTTTGCTATGCCTCCTTCATCAAAGTGTCACTCATTCATCAATGCCGCAATCTCTCCCACTGCTTCAGGGGTTTAGATGTCTGTGCACACAACTCACCTGGACTCTATATTTATGACTATCAATATTTTTTGTTCATTTACTTTTAACCATTAGAATCGAACCATCTTCCTCAAGAAGATACGCACCGTTTGCCACTATTTGACTTATTTCTTAATAATCTCTTGTTCATACTAGTTCTAATATTGCAGAACTCTGTTATTTTTAGTCACCTTGATACATCACAGGGACCTTTTCTAATCTAACTTAATCTACAGTTATTTAGCAGATGCTTTTTTGCAAAGATCTTTAAATTAGCTGGTAATTAAATGCGCTCTCCGTTTAACCTCATAGCAGAAATGTGAATTTGGAAGTGATAACGTTTTGCTTCAAACTTTTCTGAGTTAAGATTTCTTCAACTACATCCACAAGAATGAAATGGCGTAATTTTGTTCTTGTGGCCTCAAGAACAAGAGAAAATTTCTCGCTTCTCAAAGTGTATGTCACAGACTTAAGTTGGGATACCTGAAAGAAGAAAAATGGAACACACAGCAGCGATTTCCCAACATTACTTTTAAAAGTTTTATCTAATTCCCACAGCCCAGCTACAAACAATGTAGACATGGTAGAAAACACAATGATAATAGTCTCTTTGTGTATATTTGTGTAATCATTCCGTTTGTGTCTCAGGAGGGTCAAGGGCACCATGAGCTGAGAAAAAGTTGTCATGTTATAGAAAATCTGACTTTTCATAACTAAACTTAACTTTATTGGCACCAACCAGTATTGCACCATTATGAAATAAAGGGAAACTTATTTTGATAATCCCTTAAGGGTAATCCTAAAGTTATATAAGGAGATTTTATTTATTTAATAAGATTAAAAATCATTAATTGCCAGTGAGAGTATGTGATTTAATTAGGTAGTTGCTTTTAGGGGGATTATTTCTGGCAGGAATGACCTGAACTGTGGTATACTGGAAGAAGCCTCTTACTAAACATACATCCATCCATCCATAATAGATGGCCCATCTATTATCTTTACCACTTATTCCAATTCAGAGTTGCAGGTAGCTGGAGCCTATCCCAGTAATCATTGGGTGAGAGGCAGGGTACACCTTGGACAGGTCGCCAGTACTTCACAGGGCCAGCTAATAATAATAATAAGAAACTTTTTAAGCAAATCAAAGTGAAAATGAAAATATTATTTTGATTTTTGTACTTTTTCTGAACATTGGTACTGCTTTGGGAGCATTACATAATTTATGCTTTCAAAGCTGTGGGGAATGTAGCAACAAGACAATAAGCCCAATTACAGTAGGGTGGTAAGTGTCTGTCTGTCACATAGAAATATGATCCAGTGAGATTAAAAGTATCTCATTTTGTCATGTTAAAATTCTCTGCACATACATCTGTCCAGAATTATAAAGTATAAAAATAAATCAGAAAAAAACACCTGTAATTATTCCACCTTAATAAAGTTGATTTATTTAGAGTATGAAAAGATCAAGAGACAACTAAGGAAACACAAAAACCTGTTTGCATTTCATTTTGTTGTGTGCTTATGGAAAATCTCAAACTACATACAGAAGTAATAAATACCACATGTTGCTGTGGTTGCTATTACTGCCATGATAAAATTCAGTATTTAGGTATTCTAATCAAGCAAGCACCTCATGTAATGTATATGCTGTATTATCTTTTACATATATTTTAAATGAGCAATGTTGTAATATACACAGCATAGATGTAGATGTAGAACGTTTATGGGCCAACAAACCCATTGTTGGAGATTTTCCTTTGAATAGCCACAGGAACAGGATAATGACAGAGCAACATACAGAAAGAAGCAGAAAGTACATTTAGAGAATTAATGGTTCCTGCTGTGTACCATAGCTGCTCAGATGAATCTTTTTAGATGCTTCTAAACATGGCCTGTGATTTTACCACTTGAAGCTAGTGTGGACTCCACCCATCTCCACACGCCTCTATTCAGTCAGCACTCATACTTTTACTCTGACTGCTTGGGTTGCTTCTCTTTCTGGTATGTCTCACTCTCTCATTATTTATCTTAGTCTTTACTTCCACCCCATTGCACCCTCTTTTTCTCTTATCTTTCTTCCTCTTTCACTCTGTGACTTTGACACTGCAGTCATACACCCCCACCCCCCCACCCAAACTTCCCCCAACCCAACCTGTGATGTCACAGTTTTCTTCCTTGAGAGAAATAAGGCATGCTGAAAAACAACAAGAAAGGCAACTACACCTCCGTCTAATGAAACTACTCATTGTTTCCATCCCTCTTAAAAGGAGCAACAGTTGAACACTGACATAGTAGTGAAGGTACACTTAGTTACATTTCCAGTGTACAACAAGGCTCCTCTCTGCAACAGCCACTGGTATTTGGTCTTCAGTGGTATAAATCAGGTCAATGCAAGACTTTAAGTTGTGTTTTTCACATTTATTGTGAATCACACCAGCGGTGTAATTCATATAACTCCTGATATGTTATCAAGCCTAGTTTTATGTCAGGGATTGAATTTTCTTAAGTTGTCTGTGTCTGAAAAACTGCATCTACCTGAGTGGCAGCTTATTCTTCTGTAAGAACTAAAGTAAAAACTTTTATTTTAAATAATCCTGATATGTTGTACACGACAAGTTTAGTAAGTTTAGAATTGTTTTGTGCTGAAAAACATCAACACAGACAATGTTTTTCAGATAATTCATTATGCACATACACAAAGGACAGGAAAGTACGGTGAATAGGCCACCTATGCTGCAGCCAAGTCTGGGAATGATCCAGGGATTGAAATGTGATCTGGCTTATGCTTTCCTTCTGTTTCTCTCACACCGTGTCTTCATGATGGCCACAGGGGGAGAAAAGGATGAAGTTATTAAGTGTAGCTGTGGCTAGGATGGGGGCTGGAAGAGGATTGGGGCGGGATTGTGGCTGGAGATGAAGAGATAGGAGAGGAATTGATTCAAAAGAAAGTAAAAAATATATATAACACAGGAATACAGAATAAAATAGCTTGTTGTCATTACACGAAAAAGTAAAAATGTACCCACTCCTCATTCTTCACTGAAACCCCCACAGCTGAGCAGAATAGGCAAAGGTCAGCATGAGGTAAAGCAGGTTGAGGGGGAAAATGAGGGAGTACAGAGTAAGGAAGGGGTGTACGTAGGATGGGGGCGCTAATGTGAACCAGCTGTAGAAACCTGACACCTCAGGAGAGAGGTGGAGGAGTGAGAAAAGAGGGAAAAGGGCTACAGGAAACTGCAGAGAGTTAAAGAAGGATGGAGAAAAGAGGAGGGAAAAAATCCTCATAGAGCAAAACAAAGAAACCCATACATGAGTTTGGCAGCAAAACCCTTCTCTGCTGGCTTGTTTGTGAACGTTGAGCTCAGTGTATGTATGTCCAAGTGTCTGTACATTAATTCATGTACAAAATCTTTCCTTTGTTGTGTTGAATATGGTTGTTTGTCAGAGGAATTACTCCACTGACTGTGTTGTTTTTAACCAAATACTGGTATGGCAGTGTATAGGCTTATAACTTCCTAAGTAAGGCACCACTCCCTGATGGTAATGTGAATCATGCATGGCCTTGCCTGTTTGCCTCAGGCTCTAGTAATACAGCCAGGAGCTAATAATGAGCTCACTATCTGGCAGCAAAACCTGAAGGACGACATATCATTTCCTGAGCCACCGTATTTAGTTCTGTCAACACTGGTTAGATAGCAGCGACTGAATTTAATAGAGCTTGCCGTGCATCTTCTCTGTCAGCACTTGTGAATATTTGCAAAAATCTCAGAAAACCTGATGATTCTCGAAGGGTCGTGTTGAGTTGAAAGAGACCCCTGTAACAGGTGGCAGAAGAATTAAGAAGCTCTGTTTCCAGCAAAAACAAAGTAAAAAATAAATCACTTCTAAATGCAGTGACTTTAAAAGACTTTAAAATTAGGTTGAAGATTACATCAAAGCGTACCTTTTGGTCTAGAATTTCCCATCTCTCATGAGGAGGCAGCACTTGACTATGAAAATCTGTCTCGTGTTCCCCATTTTTTAAACTGTTAAAATGTGTAAAATATTCCCAGTGAAACAAAAACCTTTCCATTACCTGAACATGGTCTTATTTATGTGACAGCCTGCTAATGTGATGTATGTCACAGGGCAGGAGACCGTGTTATTCTAATGGGAGAGGGGCAGAGAGGATAAAAGAGCAGTTCTAATTCCCAGGGCTGTCGTCTTGTTGTGATATCCTGACCAAGCTGTGTTTGTGTTTACAGTGGGGAGTAAGAGTGGGGAGGGATGTCGATGTTTGTGTATTTGTGTGTGTGTCTATGCAGTGTGTAGGGAGTTGCTCTGCAGACATGCTGATTCAGGGACAGAATGACGGATGATGTCCGTATCTAATCTGAAGTACAGATGCATGACATGTTTTTTTCTTTGAAGGATCCACATTTCTCATCTGCCATCTTGGTAGTCTGGTTGCGAACACATTTCTATACCGCTTGGAAGCTGGAGCCTATCCCTGTTATTAACATTAATGAAAGGCAGGTTATACCCGAGATAGGTCGATAGTCCATCACTGGAGCAACACTCGCATTAACTCCTAGAGACAGTTTAGAGCGATGAAACAACCTAGCATGCATGTATTTGGACAATGGAAGGAAACTGGAGGACTTAGAGAAAAACAGGCAAACTCCATACAGAAAAGACACCATTTGCACCTCCATGCTCGAACCAGTGACCTTCTTGCTGCGAGGTCACAGTTCTAACCACCATGCAGTCTGCTAACAAATTAAATATTATGATGGTAGGATATTTTGAGTCGATTCGGAAAACAAATAATACAATTTCAAAATGCTGCTGTTGATTTTCAAAGGTTTGGTGGACATAAATTCAGTCTGCCAGTGGTGTAGTGGTGTGCATTGTGGCCTAAGGTTGCTGGTCCAAACGTTGACTTGGGAGTGGTGCAAATAGTGTCTTTTTTGTGTAGGGTTTGTGTGTTTTCCCTATGCATGTGTGGGTTTTCTCCACTTACTCTGGCTTCCTCCCACTGTCTAAAGACATGCATGTTAGGTTAATTGGCCACTCTACATTGTCAGTAGGAGTGAGTGTGAGTGTTGTTTATCTCTGTGTTGGATGATGGACTGGGGACCTGCCTCTCACCTTCTTACCGCTAGATAGGCTCCAGCTTCCCATGACTCTGAATTGGTGCTATAGAAAATGAAGAGTAAAATAAAATCCAGTCTCTAAAACAAAACACACATGCATTGCCCTAAATTGTAAGTGAGAGTTGATGGACTTAACATGCCATTATAATGACAAAATGTCATTTTCTTCTGCTGTAGATGAGCTTACCATGGGCAATGTTTGTGAAAAAACTACATGAATTCATACATTTTAAAACGTATGTCCTGTTATTACTTAGGACTCATTTTTTTTAATGATCTATGAGTCATTAAATTACCATTAAGCTGATATTAGTGTCAGCTGAGAAAGATAAGTCATCACAGATGTTTATGGCAAATAATTGTCAGCTAAAATTACAAAATGATGACAACCAGATGCAATTTCAAAATAATAATTACAACAAGATGCAATGATGTAAAAATATCCGATACGTGAAAGGTAAAAAGATCAGCGTTATCATTTTTTCTGGGACATTACACTTGCATATATTCCTATTAAGTTTGTTTTTAAAAGTTTTTACTATACATAGACTTGGATGTAAAATGTCACTTGGCTGCTGGTGAAAAACATGCACAAAGATTCATGTTTTCAGTCAACAAACTGCTGCCACAGACGTAAAAGTGCATCAAGTTTTGCATGCAAGTGTCTTTATATGTAAGTGCCTTTGATATAAACTGTAAATCAGTTACACTAAAGTGGGAATTAGCTGTCAGAAAGTTTTTGTTTTCTTTGAGAAGGCATTTGGTGACTCTCGCATTGTACCAGACAGAGGTTTCTGGGATGTGATTGATCTGTGAGACTTGGCCTGGTGTGAGTCATGGTTCTTCTGCTTTCCCATGTGCTAAAAAACCCTAATATCTTCAAGCTGCTTTGGGGTGGAGTTGCCAGTAATAAATACAAGTTAGTGAGTATGATACTGATTTCACACAATTTCTCATCTCCACTGTCTCATTTAAATGTTAAAAATGTGTGTGTTTAATTCTCCTCTGTGTTCTCATAATCACCTGTATTTAGTCTAAAACTACTCTGAAATTCGTGGTGCATGTGTTGTGTTACCTGAGCCCCTCTTGGGAGGGAGGTTTAGAGGCCTCTGTAAAGAGGCAGCATGTTGGTGTCACCCACAGTCCCCAGACAGCATGTCTGCCATGTGCCGTAGACACACAGATCACAACAGCACAGGAAATTACTTGACTAATGACATTTTTATGCAGCAACAAAATAATACATCTGAGCAAGTACGTCTCACATGGAGAAGTGATGAGTGAAAGTAGGAGTGGCTGAGAAAAAACAGAGGAATAGAAAGTAACAAAGGGAACATTGTGCCTGGTAAGATCCCTAGTGGACACATTGTCAAAGTGGTGTAAAGCTTTCCCCTTTGCCTGGCATGTGGCTGAATCATTTTACTAAAAAGGAAACTGCATGAATATGAAAGAAGGGGATGAATAAGACAGGCACATAGACAATCTCTAGATCAAATGTGGTCTCTAGTCAAAAATCAACCAAAACGTTTAGTTTTGCATAAAGCCGTACTCATTTTTTTTCTTTCTTTTTCTACTGAACTTGACGTATTACAGTTGTCACAGATGTTGCAATCATTCATTTTTTCCAAATAAGTACTTTCCACTTGTTTTTAGTTTCTGCCAGTTTAAGTCAACAACTTTACTCCACATCCTTCTGCTTCTTAACTTCTCCTTTGTTACCAGTAACCACAGTTTAACCTTTCCAGAACCAAGCTTCTGCGTTTTTCTTAGGAAGGTTTGTGGTGCAACAGCTTTGGGTTCAGGGTTGTACCTTAGTGGATCAGTTCATCTCTTTTTCTAGCCGTTTTGGCAGCATAACATGCAAAACCTTAACAATATGAAGATGCTAACACTTCCATGGACATGCGTACATGTGTTACTTAGAGACTTTCTACTACAAATGGCTTTGTTTGGAGAAAGGCACAAAATAAACAAAAGGCATTAATCATTTGATGCTAAGTAGTCGGAGAGCCAGTTTTCCTTCACACACAGCCTAACATTGTGTTCATACCCATAATAAGGGATGTGGTTCTCCACATAGTTGTTTAATAGTACAGAAGCCATAGACAGTAGTGTTTACTTTTGCTATTTCATTTGTGTCTTTGATGTGTTTGTATATGTCGTATAAGACCTCTATGCAAATGCGTCTCTCAGTGCTCTAGCAAAACCCATAGTAACAGTTGTCTGATGTGGTGCGTTACAGTCACCTGACTGAAACTCACTTTTGTTTTATTTGTTTACATGTCTGACAAGCAAATACATATTTGTCTATTTGTTCAGGTTGTTGCTCTGTTGTATTGTCTGGACTGAGGACTGATAATCTTTAAATGCTCAGTGATTTTGCTTTGCTTCATTGCTGAATTCTGTGTTTTTCTATGCCCAGTTGTGTTTCTGGATTTCTGGGTGAGTACTGTCAACACAAGGACCCTTGCCAGCCTGGTTACTGCATGAATGGAGGAAACTGCTCCGTGTCCATGTCAGCTGGTGTACCTGTACCAAGTAGTGCCAGCTGCACCTGTCCTCTTGGCTACACTGGACAATATTGCCAAATTCACCAAAACTCCACGTGTTACCCCAACAACCCGTGTGCCAACAAAGGAGAGTGCATCCTGCTCTCCCTTGAGAAATATAAGTGTAGGTGCACCAGAGGATGGACTGGTAAGTCGCCATTTAATCACCTCTCAAAAAAAGGGATTTGATTTTTGTCTTTGCATGTTATCATATATTATCGTTAAGGTATTTAGAATACCCTTATCCATATGTACTTGAAACCACATTTTCTTTTTGAAGCCCCTTTGTTAGTTCTCCACCCAACCCCATCTCCCTGCCCCCACCTTGCTAAAGACGGTTAAGGTCAGCCATTGGCAATTTATTAAAGTGAAAATTTGGAAATACAGCTGCATAAGAGAGCTATTGATGATGATCACAAGTTCTACCGAGGTGCCATTCATATTCAGTACAATGTGCAATGACTCATTTTTGTTTTTTTTGTTCTTCAGCATACTTTTAGGTCAGACGTTTTCATTGATGGCAACTTTAAAATAGGTACAAGAAGAGTTTAAACACTAATTGTAAACTCTGTTTTCCTTATTGCTATTCGCAGGTCCCCGATGTGAGCAAGAGGACAGCTGTCTCTCTAGTCCCTGTGCCAACAATGGAGTATGTAGCCCTGTGTTTGGGGGCAGTTACACCTGTCGCTGTCCTCCTGGCTACAAAGGTCCTCGCTGCCTTAATGACACAAATGAATGCCTGGACACGCCCTCTCTCTGTCAGAATGAAGGAGAGTGTGTGAACACTCCTGGTTCCTACAGGTGAGTTCACACCAATCAAATAAGAAGTATATATTTAACTAGAAATTTTGGTGCAAGAGTTGGCTGATATTTTTTCTGCAAAGACTGAAGGAAATTAATTAACTGAAACTGACACTGTTATTGCGTCTGTAGGTGCGTCTGTAAATCAGGGTTTACGGGCCAACACTGTGAAAGCTCATACATCCCTTGCTCACCCTCCCCGTGTCTCAATGGAGGGACCTGCCATCAAAGCACAGAAACCAGCTACTTGTGCCACTGCCTTCAAGGTAAGATGCTCAAAGTCAGCAACATCTTGACTTGACTTATGTTGGATTTTTAAAAGACGTTTTATGTTAACACATTTTAAATTGTAATGTCACATCATATATAAATAAAGCAAGACACAAAAACTTAAAGAAGAGGCACTGAAATTATAACTGGCATTTATCTATAAATAGACGCTGCTTTGAGCTTTTAAATTGTTGCTCTACGTTGTTTGAGGTCCAAATAGTGTTATATTGCTGGTTGTGTGTACTAGACACACTGGACTGTCAGTCTGCAACACTTGGCAAGTGAACACAAAGAAAATGAAATGCTGCTGTTTATATAGTGCAAAACAGTGTGTTATTACAAAATACAGAAGCCGATACCTATCACCAATCAGCTTCTTTAATGAACACTTTATTAACAAAACGAAAAGCTAATCAATCTCTATATTTGTTGATGTCAGGTTTCAATGGCACTAATTGTGAGATCAACATTGACGACTGCCCAAATCATCAGTGTGCTAATGGAGGGACCTGCATGGATGGAGTAAATACCTACAACTGTCAGTGCCCTCCTGAATGGACTGGTAAGGACTTTTATGAAGTTTCAGGCTTTGTATATATTTCGTTGTCAGGGTAACCACATATTCTGTGATCAGATAATGGTTTGTGTGGTGATAATAAATATTTAGTTAAAAACATTTTATTTGATGCTAGAAGTTAGTTTAAGTTTTTTAACCCTTTCTATAGATATAAATGTGTTCTGGGCTTTCTTTTGGCAATATATATTTTCTCTCCTTCTGAGGCCCATACCTTACAAAAGGTGTGTCTCTGCTAGCATGTTTGAGTAGTGTATGCAGGCCTGTTGTTAAAACAAACATACATACTTAAGCTATCTTGGGCCTGTCTGAGTTTATGTAGCACTAATCCAGCCAGCAGAAGAAGAGCCAATAGGAAGCTATTAGGTAAAATTGTAGGCAAACAACGCTTTTATATGATTCATTTGGATCCTTTGGATGTTGGCAAAGAAAAACCTGGACAGCAGTTTTGTTTTTTGTTTTTTTTGGGGGGTTTTTTGCCAGAAAGTCAGGTTACCACAGGTATGGTGTCCATGTTCACCTTTCCTCCCATTCACAGGTCAGCACTGTACAGAAGATGTAGATGAGTGTCGACTGCAGCCAAATACTTGCCAGAATGGAGGTACCTGCAGCAACCTGATTGGCAACTATGTCTGTGTGTGTGTTAATGGCTGGAGTGGACCCGACTGCTCTGAAAATATTGACGACTGTGCTACGGCGTCATGCACGGAAGGCTCTACTTGCATTGACCGTGTTGCTTCTTTCATCTGTCACTGTCCTTATGGAAAGACTGGTAAGCTAATATGAGAATCTCTTGCAAAACACAAAAAGTTTAAGTCTTAATGTTGACAAATCTTGTGCATAGAACCTGTCAAACCAGAACTGATGTTTTGTTTCTCAAAATTTCACGTCAAGCAAGTACCTGAGAATGACATTTTCAGATGCATAAATTACTACACAGACTATTTGCATGTTCCCCCAGCAAACTAGAGGCACCAAAAACAAGCATCTCAGCAGCAAACTGATATTATGTTCATGTGCTTTACTCTGACTTGATCTGTCAGTTTGGGATCATTTAGTCTCAGCACATGTAAGACTTGTTGCAGTGTGATTATTTTCCTTCATTTTTTGTTTACTGTGTCTAACATGCTTTTCTCAGGTTTGCTCTGCCACAAAGATGACGCCTGCATCAGTAACCCGTGCAGAAATGGCTCACAGTGTGACACCAACCCCATCACTGGCATGTTCAACTGCAACTGTCCACCTGGATATGTAGGCAGCACCTGCAACATTGACAGAGATGAATGCAGCATTGGTGAGACAGTGTCCGTAAATTCTGAAACTTGTCACCCGCTCCTTTTTTTGTTTTAAACATGCCTCCTTACTCTCTCATCAGGTACCAACCCATGTGAGCATGGTGGTCAATGTATGAACACCGATGGCTCTTTCAAATGCAACTGTGTGAGGGGTTACGCTGGGCCTCGGTGTGAACAAGATGTAAATGAATGTGCTTCAAACCCCTGCCTGAACGATGGCACATGTCTGGATCGCATTGGAGACTACACCTGCATTTGCATGCCTGGTAAGTTATCGGTTGTAAATCTTTTTATAAATAAAACAGATGTAATGCAGCATTTGAAATTTTGAAATGACTAAAAAACCTACCCTGTTTTCTTTACTCCACATTCCTGCAGGGTTTGAGGGAATTCATTGTGAGAAACCGGTGGACGAGTGCATGAGCTCCCCCTGTCTGAACCAGGGTAAATGTGTGGACCATGTCAGTCGTTTTGTCTGCGAATGCCCAGCAGGTTGGTATACATAACCCCGCTTCAATAGATAAACCTTTTTTAGAGCACGACATTAGTGTGCTCACTCTGCTGTTTCTGCTTTCTTCAGGTTTTAGTGGTGAAATGTGTCAGATAGACATAGACGAGTGTTCCAGCACACCCTGCTTAAATGGCGCCAAGTGCATCGACCGACCCAATGGATACGACTGTGAATGTGCTGAAGGTAAATGCGAACCAAATTTAACATAATATTTGATATGAGCCAGTAAATGATCAAAATGAGCTCCTGATTGGTTATGCAAATGTTTTGGCAATTAGTCTAACAAGAAAATCCCTCCCTAGGTTTTAAAGGTGTTCTTTGTGGGGAAAACATTAATGATTGCGATCCACCACCGTGTCACCATGGTACGTGTAAGGACGGCATCGCCACCTTCTCCTGTGAGTGCATACCTGGATACACGGGCTCCATCTGTAACATCCAGGTCAAAGAGTGCCACAGCAACCCATGTCAGAACCAAGGGCGCTGTATCGATCTGGTTAATGCTTACCAGTGTAACTGTCTACCTGGAACCACAGGTAAGTAAGACGTTTAAAGCTTCATATTTATTTTTGTTGTTGCTTTTAGAAGTGATAGTAAGTTATCCTGAAACATTAATGATACTAAACAGCGTGTCATGGTCACTGTCGAGCATCATGTTGTCAGTTGCGTCCTCTATCTGACACAAAACATTGCTTTGGTGGTTGTTCTCCATGCTTTGTCATTGGAGACTTTTTATAATCTTCAACATCAATGTCTAAAGTCTAAGTAAGATTAAACATCTCAAATCAAGGACACATTTGTTCTTTTTTTTTTAACGTAAGATATTTATTCTTTCTTAGTAGGGTTTTTTTTTTTTTAATTTTTTTACTTGTTTTAGGAATTCTTGACAGGTTAATGTTTCTTGAAATAAGATAAATTATCTGTCAACAGAACAAAAAAATAAGGGTAAATTAACCTAATTTTTGTATGTTTTTTCCATGTTTTTTAAAGCCAGTTTTGTAGTGTTCATATTAGAAAGTTTTTCTTTTGCTTAATAAAATATTGTAACACTGCTGCAAGCTAAACTCGAGTTATTTTTCTGGTCGTGGACCCAATAAATCCCTCTTCCTCCCAGGCCTTATTATAACCAGATCCTCCTGTTAGTTTCTGTGTATTGTAGTGTAAAACTTTCTATGTGTGCTTTTTGTGCAACAGTCACACGTCTGGAACAAGTAGTGCCAGACCATATTACTCTGTGGATTAGTGAGCTCAGTGCAGTATGCTCAGTACCGCCCAAAGTCCTGGTACTGACGTCTGTAATGTGTTCACTTTACTAAAACTGATGTCAGGCGACTCTGTCATGTTCCATTCCCTTCCTCGTCCTCTGCTGTGCTTCATTCTGCCGCTTTTTTCTCCTCCTGCTCAGATATTCTAATCACTGATGGCAAATTTGCTGTGCTGTAAAAGTGTGTGTTCACATTGTCTTACTTGTTGCTCATTTCCGTATACTTGTATTCTCTCCCCCCCTGGTGGTGAATGAAGTGACTTCCACATTTTATTTCCACAGTATTTAATCAATCTACCTTTGAATGCATCTTACGTCACTCTTGAGAGATATTGCAGCACGGTTTTTACAGTGGTCTTTTTCTCACGTTCGTATTGCCCGTCTTAGTCATGCCAAGATGAAGTTGCCAGTGCTGTTCCTCTTTAGTAATGCAGTCAAAGCAAACAGCAATGCCTCAGGTTCCCATGTGTGTCTTCTACTAAACCGTAAGCAGAAGTAGAAGAGTCAATTGAATGATGACAGTGCCATTGGTTAAAGCAGTTTCTTTCATAATGCTGCCTCAACTATGAACGCATCTACTGCATTGCCTCTGTGACTTGCTTACCCTTAATCAGTTACATTTCAGCATTAATGTGTGAAAAAATGCTAAATTATTTCTAAATGTCTACAAACCATTTGCACAGAGATCAAATTACCCAACCGCTGCATCCCCTTCTTTCCCTCTTAGGTGTGAACTGTGAGATTAATGAGGATGACTGTGCCAGCAACCCCTGTAGGTTCGGAGAGTGCCAGGATGGCATCAATGAGTACAAATGCGTGTGCTCCCCTGGCTACACAGGTATGTTCTTCTTTCATAGCTCAGTAAAATCGATAAGATTTTATATGTTTTAAAAGGTGGCTGAAAATATGCTAGTGATGCATGATATGAAAAATTTCAACTGATACTGATAACCAATATTTTTCTGCTTGTCTTGGCCGATAACCGATAAGTTACCGATATTTTTATGTCCACTATAATCTGTAATTTGTGCTGGATGCAGTGATCGGAAACTAATATTTAAGTAGCTCTGGCGTATCTGTAACACCAAACAAGCAGTTTTGGTTCTTCAAATATTTATTTCTTTCATGTCGTAGCACAAAAACGTGGTCATTAAAATAAAGAGCATCCCCTTTAAAATTCAGTAACAGATGTACGACTTATCTACAAAGGTTTCTGTGTTTAAATATGAAGTTATACGTACTGAAAGACCTCTCAATGCTGCGTTGCATCACTATCATTGTCACATGCCCAAACAAATATCGCACCCCCGCTCCATCTCCTTACACACACACACACAAAATTAGCCCTAAATATATTGGTTGATAATATCGGCCGATTTGAATTAATCTCTCATAGGACCTAACTGCGATGTGGACATTAATGAGTGTTACTCAAACCCATGTATGAGTGGGGGGACCTGTGTGGACAAGCTGAATGGGTTCCATTGCTTATGCCCGCCCAACACCCATGGTCCTTTTTGCCTGTCTGGGACGGACCACTGTGCTTCTCAGCCTTGTGTCCATGGGGAGTGTATTGAAGAGCAACACGGGTATGTAAACTTATGCTCTCTGATTTGTATTGTATTCCAAGCTCAATTTGTTCTTATTAAACACTTAACTTTAGTGTAATAGTATAGTAGCTTTACATCCTGAGTGGGAATTGTAAGAATGATGCCACATTTGGTAATCAATCATTGCAAACACTCCAAGACTTAAAGAGGCTGAAGATTTGTTTACAACGTAGTTAGTGGCTATTTTCACATTTTGAATCTTTTATTTCCTACCTGTCAAGGTACCATTGTAATTGTGGAGCTGGCTGGGTAGGACGGCTTTGTGAACAGAAAAAAAATGACTGCCAGTCAAATCCATGCCACAATGGTGGACTCTGTGTGAACCGATACAATGATTACACCTGTCAGTGTCAACATGGATTCACAGGTAACACTACTGTTACAGATTTGTGAAGTAAATTATTTTGAGGCTAATTCACAAGCATCGAGGAGTCTTGAAAAATACTAATTGCCTTGTCTCCCCCCCAAGGTGTCAACTGTGAGAAGAACATAGATGAATGTGCGTCTGGTCCGTGTCTGAACCATGGTATATGTAGAGATGGAATCAATAGTTACACATGCCAGTGTAGTCCTCCTTTTACAGGTTGGGATTTTACATATCCAAAGCATAATATGGCAGCATGCTATACCTTGACACCTGCTGTTGTCCTGGTAATTTAATCTTATCTTATTCCTTTCCATTTTTAAAACTCTGGTAAATTAGGGAAACACTGTGAAGTGGAACAAGATCCCTGTGTCTCTCATCCTTGTGAGAGGGGAGGAACGTGTTTTCCATCAGCAGATTACACTACCTACACCTGTAAATGCCTCTCTGGTTGGGAAGGTAACTGTGTGAAGTAGTTGTTTAATATTGTATATTATACTTTCTATATGTTTTGTTTACTGTGAATGTTTTTTTTTCATTCACAAAGGTACACGCTGTAATAAAGATGTGAATGAATGCCAAAGGAACCCTTGCAGGAATGGTGGTAGTTGTACTAACACTCTAGGGAGCTTCATGTGTAAATGTAGGCACGGATACAGCGGGCACAACTGTCAGACAAACATTGATGACTGTTCACCAAGTGAGTTTTACTTCAACTGATTCAACGTCAACTGATTTAATGTACAGCCAATAATATATCAGCACAACTTTTACCCCTTATAAGGCGATCGCCTTTCTTCTAAGTAATATTCTATGATTAATGATCACTTTATATGTTACCCAAGCATCAGCAAACTGCTGTATGGAAATCTGATACACATGCAGCCTGTATATGATTGTTAAAAAAAACTGACCTTATTATTTTTGCTTGAATGAGTCAAAATATGAAGTGATTGTAGTTTAATGAGACATTAAACCACTCTTCCCTCTCTCCTGTCTTCTGTAGACCCATGCCTGAATGGAGGCTCGTGTTCGGACGGAATTGCCAGTTTCTCCTGTCTGTGTCGGCCGGGTTTTGAAGGGGAGCGCTGTGAGAGTGAGATAGATGAGTGTGCCAGTAGACCCTGCAGCAATGGGGCCTCCTGCCAGGACTATGTGAACAGCTTTGTGTGTACATGCCAACCAGGCTTTAATGGAATCCAATGTGAACACAACATCCTTGAATGCACTGAGAGGTGAGCCATTAATTAAAGCACATGAGCCACACAATTGGTTGAAATACAATGTTAAAGTACTTTTCAAATTGATATGATAGACATTGTAATAACAATAATAAACATAAATGAATGATTTCAGTCTCTTAAAGATAAATGATTTATTTATATATTTATTTATTTATCACTTCTTACTGTTTTACCCAGCTCATGTCTGAATAATGGGACATGCATTGATGGGATCAACACCTTTTCCTGTCGTTGCCGGCCTGGTTTTTATGGTGATTTTTGCGAGTATGAACAGAATGAGTGTGACTCACAACCCTGTAAGAATGGAGGCACCTGCACTGATGGACTGGGTACTTACCGCTGCACTTGTCCTGTTGAATATAGTGGACATAACTGTCAGGTACGTTTGGTTTGTCATTTTTATATAAATATTTGTTACTTAGATTTATATTAGCGTCTCCTAACCACTAGAATAACTGGAATGTATGTATGTATGAAACTATTTTTACTTAGACAAAACTGTCATGGGTAAGTGATATTCTGTGCATAAACGAAACTTAGTGTTTTATTGTTTTGAATTATTAGAAAGTGAATACAATATAATTCCTTCTCTGTATATAATTTCACCAAACTCAAACACAATTTCTATTTTTTTTTTCTTTGCAGAAGTATGTGAACGTTTGCAACCGGGTACACTGCAACAATGGTGGCTCCTGCTCTCAGACAGGAAGTGAATGGAAATGCCACTGTCGAATGGGATGGACTGGACTTTACTGTGATGTACCCAACATGTCTTGTCAGGATTTTGCTGCTAGGGAAGGTAAGAAACTATATCATTTCTGTTTGTATTTTAGAAAAAAGAAATGATAAAAGAAAGCAAAGCAAGCAAAAAAACGCTATATTCCACAAACAAAATAAATTCGGTCAATAATGAGGTTCCTTTTCCAAATGACTTTAGGTCTGGATGTGGAAAATGTGTGCAAGAATGCAGGGCGATGTGTCAATGTTGAAAACTCCCATAAGTGCAACTGCCAGCCAGGATACATGGGCAGCTACTGTGAAGAACGTGTTGATGAGTGTCGGTCAAACCCATGTCGCAATGGAGCTAAATGCATAGATTATCAGGGCACATATGAGTGTGAAGTAAGTGTATTCTCTGTTGCCTGTTTTATGTTTTAAGTTTGATGCTTTCCTAACACTTTCCTAAGCCTCTCTAACTCGTGCTGTATTGCTCCAGTGTAAACCAGGCTACCAGGGAGTAAACTGTGAGTATGATGTTGACGAGTGCCACTCTAAGCCCTGCCTCAATGGAGGAAGATGTATCAACCTCATCAACCGTTTCACTTGTACCTGCCCACCGGGCACACATGGTAAGTCTTTACACGCTTGATATAAGGTCAATGATTTACTTAATTGCTGATTCTTTGGCTTTCAAAACAGGAAAAAAACAGCCACATTTGATAAAAAAAATCAAGCATTCTCCCTGCATGTTTAAAATGGAACAATGATGTAAAAATAAATTGCTTTCTGTCTTCTCATGTCGGCGTAGGACTCCAGTGTGAGGTGAATGAGGATGACTGCGCCCCCAAGTCTGGCTCCTTTGAGCCACGCTGTCTGAATGGAGGACAGTGCATTGATGGTGTAGGCCGTTACACGTGCTCCTGCCCTGCGGGGTTTGTAGGTGAACACTGCGAGGGGAATGTAAACGAGTGTTTGTCTGGGCCCTGCCTGGCCCCTGGTACTCTGGACTGTGTTGAGGGGGACAATGATTACCAGTGCGTCTGTCGCGCTGGATACATAGGTATGTATTTACCGGCTCTTTACATCACTACAAGTCTTTTTGTGAAGAGAAAATATAGATTTTTTTCCAATAATTAAACACTGTAAATATTTAAATAACTGATTAAAACTTTTTTTTGTCTTTTTTAATATCCTCAGGTCGTCATTGTGAGTCCATGGTGGATTTGTGTCTGTCCAAGCCATGCCATAATGGTGGTTACTGCTACATGAACAAGAGCTCGGTGCTTGGCTTTACTTGCTCTTGTCCTCCTGTAAGTTGTTTGTACTATCCTCTGTTTAAAAAAAGTTTACTTTATTAGAGTCCATTCTTTCAGCACTCACTGATTTCATTGTTAATGTCTTTTAAATAACTAGGTTTTTATGCAACTGTGCATCTTTATTTATGCATTTTTATTTGCACCTCAATTAATAAGGTCATATTTCCCAACTGTATCCCTGGACATGACACAAAAAGCTTTGCTTAGTGAATGTAAATATGAATTCCTGTCAGATTCTCTCTTGTGTTATTGACAAACGTTTACTGGAAATCATTTAATGTGCAGAAAGAATATATGTCTATATCTGCACTGAAGACAATTTATGAATAGTGACATGAAGCTCTTAAATTTTACCTTAAATGAGAGTCTGCACATTTATTTACTGAAAGGTGACATCCCAAGTACAATAATTCCTAATTGAAGAAGAGATTAAAAAGGAGCACAGAGAAAAAGAAATAAATATATGCAATAAAACCCCAATGCACCCCCACAAGGTATTTGCAAGGGATCCATATAGTCAGTGTTTATGGATGTGGCAGTTATGACTACAGACTATCGTCAGTGGTACAGTTGTACTCATTAAAGCATTAGGATTTAGAGTATGATTTGACAAATGTAGGGTGGTGACCAGCAGGTACTTTCTTTTTCTTTTGCTATATTTACTCACTTGGTGCTAGTTTTCCTTTCCACTAACCTATTCCTCCCTATACATTCTCATGCTTGCTTCAGAGGTTCACACCATGACCCAGGTATAGTACAGACTGATTTGTAGGACTAGTGATGTTGGTAAAATTGTATGATAGAATAAAATAAGCGGCTGAGTGTTTTTCATACTTTGGACATGTTTAAACCTTTTAAATAGAAGTTTTTCACTACTCATGTTATGTTTTATAGGGCTACACCGGATTCAACTGTGACAGGATAGAAAATTCCAGCTGTGCTAAACTACGCTGCCAAAATGGTGGCTACTGCGTGAAATCGTCATCCGGCCATCCTTTCTGCAAGTGTCTGCACGGTTTCAGTGGGACACAATGTGAGAATAGCCTGGGGTGCACCATTACCTGTCAAAATGGAGGAACCTGTGTCATCTCAACCAAATCATTCCAGCAGAGCTGCCAGTGTCCCTTTAACTTCTCTGGACAGTACTGTGAGACACAAGGGCCCACCTGCCCCTATCAGGATTGCAAAACAAATCTATCTAGAGATAGTGTGTGTGATGAAAAATGCAACATTTTTGAGTGTCAGTGGGATGGAGGGGACTGTTCGCTCAGCAGATTGCAGCCTTGGGCCAACTGCACCATCGGTGCTCGTTGCTCGGGACTCTTTAAGAATAATCGATGTGATGAGGAGTGTGACAACCCAAAGTGTCTGTTTGATGGCTTTGAATGCCAGGACACCTCATCGACCTGCAAGTATGTTCCTACCCCTAATTTACTATTTGCTCTTTCAGTTACAATATTAAGTAGAAAATGTGACCAAACCAACAGTTTTTTAATCCAAACTATGATTTTAGGTATGACAAATACTGTGCAGATCATTATGGAGATCAAAACTGTGACAAGAGCTGCTTCACAGAGGAATGCGGCTGGGATGGCCTGGACTGTTCTGCTGACATTCCAGCAAATTTGGCTACCGGCACACTGATCATCGTGGTACGCCTGCAGCCTAAGGAGTTGCTTGGAGACTTAAAGGGTTTCCTGCGCTTTGTTGGAGCCCTGCTGCACACTAATGTGCAGGTGAAGATGAATAAAGAAAATGAACTAATGGTGTTACCTTACTATGGGGATGAGGACAGTCGAAGAGTACCAAGGAGCCGGAGCAAGCGGGAGCTGAACAGAGAGGTTATCGGGTAAGTTCACAATGTGAGGCTAAACTAAGTACAAGTCTTTGTTGTTCCTGTGAATAAATTGCTTGAAATTATTCCTTTAATGCTTATTTTTAACTGATTTGTTTCATTTTTGTCAACGCAGCTCTGAGGTGCACCTGGAAATCGATAACCGCAAATGTTCACAGAGTTCCTCCTCTCAGTGTTTCTCCAACACTGATGAGGCAGCATCATTCATTGCAGCAGCACATATCAAAACTGAACTGCCTTACCCTCTTGTGTCTGTTACAAGTAAGTAGGGCAGTCACTTAGCAGTTGATGCAAATTAAGAGTTTTATTTTTTGGTAAAATGCTCTTTTAAATGAATCAATGTGAAACAGCTGGTGTTGAGACTTGCTTTTTGTATCACACAGGTGATCCGACAGTTGGGGAGGACACAGTATACCTGATGTACCTGATCGGAGCAGCTGTGGGGGTCATTCTGCTGATTCTGGTGCTGGGAATGCTGGCAGCAAAGAGGAAGCATAAACATGGTGTGTTGTGGCTGCCCGATGGCTTTCTGGTCCCTAAAAATGACAAGAGGAGAGAACCTGTTGGACAAGATGATTTTGACATGAAGTGAGTAAATATGCAGCTTTTATTAAAACTATACATATGAAAGCTCAGTGAGAATCGCTTCACATGACAGGGAATAAACATGAACTGCAAGGTAAAATGGCACTGCCTTTAAAGTTTGTTTTCTCATATTAGGAATTTCAAGACACAGGACGGAGGCTTGATGGATGGAGGTCCCAGTCAGAGATGGCTTGAAGATGAAGTCCCATCCAAAAAACCAAGAGTAAGTAACTACAATGCAAAAACTAAAATCTAAGTAAGATTAAACATCTCAAATCAAGGACGCATATGCTTGTTTTTTTGAACATAAGATAATTATTCTTACTTAATTGTTTTTTTCAACATTATTTTTACTTGTTTTAGGAATTCTTGACAGGTTAATGTTTCTTGAAATAAGATAAATTATCTGCCAACAGAACAAGAAATTTTATCTTATTTAAAGGCAAATTAACCTAATTTCTGTACGTTTTTTCTTGTTTTTTAAAGCCAGTTTTTGTAGTGTAGTAATGGTTCAAATAAACTTCCCTCATTCGAGTGATTTTAATCCAATAATTTGTTGCAAGTTTTACTGAGAACTTTGTGTTTTTGCAGACTGAAGACAAACCTTTGCTGTCCATCACTATGGATGGAGGCGTTGACCGAAGAGAGTGGACATTGCAGCATCGCAAAGCAGCAGACATCACCCTCACTCCTCCACAAGCTGACCCAGATGCTGACTGTCTGGATGTTAATGTCAAAGGGCCTGGTAAGATTTTTTAACAAATATTTCTAATTGTACATTAGCTTTGTAACTTTTAGTTAAAAAAAAAAAATCCTTTCATCAGATGGCTTTACCCCTCTGATGCTGGCGTCACTGCGTAACGGCGGTGGCCCGGACTGCAGCCTGCATGGAGAGGAGGAGGAAGAGAGCGGAGGAGATGAACCAGGACCGAGCGTCATTTCAGACCTGATCGCTCAAGGTGCATCTTTGATGGCTCAAACAGATCGTACGGGAGAAACAGCTCTCCACCTGGCTGCCCGCTATGCAAGGGCCGATGCTGCCAAGAGACTACTGGATGCTGGAGCAGATCCCAACGCTCATGACAACATGGGTAGGACTCCACTTCATGCTGCAGTGGCAGCCGATGCCCAAGGAGTATTTCAGGTAAGACTTTGAAACTGATATGTTTACATGTTAGATGAATTGCCATTCGCATAAATAGTTCACTGGCACTCATAGGTGATGATATTGAGATTATCCTCTCAGTTATCTGTAATTTAAGTCCTGTGTCTATGCGCTTTTGTGTCATTTTAGATCCTTATCCGCAATCGTGCAACAGAGTTGGATGCCAGGATGAACGACGGCACAACTCCACTGATTCTGGCCGCCCGGCTAGCGGTAGAAGGCATGGTGGAGGAATTAATCCACTGTCACGCTGACATTAATGCTGTGGACGACCATGGTGAGAAAACCCTGTGTAGGATGTCAGATGAAGTCAGCTTTTATTGAAAAGTATTTGCTTGTACGTGAGCAGGGCAGGTTCGAGCCCTATCTACAGCTAAATTATTCCAGATTTTGGTTACATTGAAGTTAACAGAAGCTCTGATCAGCAGCTGATGTTTAAATTGAAAAGTCAAATGTTGAACATGGCAAATAAGTCTGGTTTTCTCATTCTACCGTTTCAGGCAAGTCAGCTCTGCACTGGGCGGCTGCAGTTAATAATGTGGAGGCCACTCTTGTGCTTTTGAAGAATGGAGCTAATCGTGACATGCAAGACAACAAGGTGGGTTGAATCTACTTTTTCTCTGTTTAGTTGTGTCTTTGTTTGGAATTCTACACTCACCGGCCACTTTATTAGGTACACCTGCCCAACTGCTCATTAACACTTAATTTCCAATCAGCCAATCAC